>CAHIKZ030001519.1:607500-647500 GCA_903632075.3 Acanthosepion pharaonis | reverse complement strand
TCGCCCGAGACTTCCGGTTTTATAAATTCAAGCTTGTTTGAATTCTTAGTCTTTTTTTTTATTTTTATTTTTTCCTTTGTACGTCTGCCTGCGATATTGGAATTTCGGAATAATCCATTTCACTTTTAATGCCGGCCGCGATCTTTCAATAGGACCTGACACGCCATCCAAATTCGCTTTGAGGTAGATAAGTTTTCTTGTTCCTCACAACCCCCCGCCAAAAAAAAAAAAAAAAGAACTCCATTGGTGTTAGGTCAGGTGAACGGGGTGGCCATTCGATGCTGTCTCTTTTTTCGAGCCAACACTATGGAAAGTTTTGGATAAGGTAGTCCCTTACTGCCAAAGCACAATTGACGGGGCGGGGGGGATTCCAACTTGCTGAAAGATGACGTGTTTTATGGAAGCACCAAAAAGTTAACGGATTTTAAGTTTAACTTTAAAAAAAAACAAACACGTTCTAATTTTTTAAAAGTGATATAATAATCTATATATAAAACTCCGTTAGTCCGTCCGTCTGTCTGTCCGTTCGTCACACCCTCTAAAATAGCCATACATTGACCGATCGAAACCAAATTTTGGGGTGAAGTGCAGACAGGTAAGGGGTACTATTGTGCAATTGGTTTTACTGGGGTGCGTAGCTTAGTACAATAAATTTTAATTATATTTTTTGAAAAATTCAAAGTCTTATTGTTTAACACACAAAATGCTCCCACTATTTTAAAAACAGTTTAAGGATCAAAATAACAAATTCTTATTTAATAAATTTATAAATATTCAATATTGTTTTTGCATATCTTTTCATTAAGTTTTTCATATATACAAGAATCGAGTTTCCTGTCCGCCTTGCGTTCGCGAGATCTCTAAACAAATCACAAAGTCAAATGCACCAAAATGTTGGAATTTGGCTCCAAAAAGAAATATTTATGGCCAGTTCTATGTTGCATGCTCAAGTGTAAGAAATCCTAAGAATTTATTCTTCGCTGTTAAAAAACGAAAAAGAAAAAAATTTTCTTAAAAATTATTGTTAACCTATGAAATTAAAGAAATTAAAAAACGACGAAATAAGATTTTTGCCAAAGTATTTTTCTAAACAAATCAGCTTATTCAAATTTCATCGATCGGTTTCAAAATTGAACGAAACGTAAGAGATTTTTAAATCTTGACAAAAATGTTAACGATAACTTCAACAGTATTAAATACTCTAAGGATTTCAACACTCTAACGCGTGTTGCAAAAAATCATAGTTATTTGGCAAATATTACTTCTTTTTATTTCATTTATTATATATGTGATGATTATTATATTTTTTAACATTTATATATATATATATATTATTTCGTTCAACTTTCCACGGTTACCGGGTTTTTCTGTCTTAACATTTATTTGTTTTCGTTCAACCACCCTGAAGATCATTTGTCTTATTTTTACTTTCTGTTTTTGCTAACATAAAGCTATATTTATCAACTTTGCTTTTTCTACTCGCATTTATTTTTCATCAATTCATAATTTACGTATTAGTACTGTCAAAAGAGTAGCATACATCATTTTTATATTATGTTATAAATAATGCTTCATAATCTCAGAGGCTTTTCGGCATAAATCTCTTTCTGTCATCTTTGTCCAGGGCCGATGCAAGAGTCTCATGCCATCCTTCTCGATCTATGAAACCCTTCGGAATCTATGATACGCCCCCACCCCTTTCTGCTACATCAAAAATTTTTAAAGATATTATTGATATATAATATAAAGTTTACTGCACCCTAATTACAGACTGTTTCATGCTAAACGTAATCATCAGGCCTGATGATCTCGCTTAGCAAGAAACAGTCTGTCACCTCTAAATTCTTCAATATTTTATATATATATATATATATATATATATATATATATATATATATATATATATATATATAAATATATAGATTGGTGAATAAAAATTCCAATAACCAACAAATACTATTCTTAAAAGAATGCTCAATACAGAGTACAGCAAATATAATTATTTATTTGAAAATTATAACATAAATATGTTATAAAATCACTACAAAATAGCCATTTTGTTTCAACACTTCTGGTGTCTTATCAAGTGATGGTGTTGATTGTAGAATAAAGGGTTTTCACTAAAGGGTGATGGTGCTGAATAAAGGGTTTTTACTAAAGGGTGATGGTGTTGAATATAGAATAAAGGATTTTAGTAAACTCTTTATTCTACAATCAACACCATCACTTGATAAGACACCAGAAGTGTTGAAACAAAATGGCTATTTTGTAGTGATTTTATAACATATTTATGTTATAATTTTCAAATAAATTATTATACATACATACATACATACATATATATATATATCCTGCTCATACGTCATTATTACAGATACAAATATTAAAGTAAACGCTTTGTTTATAATAAACAGTATTAACAACATTTAACGGCATGAATGTCCGAGAATTTTCATAGAAAATATGAATCGAACCTATTTATCGTCAAATCGAGACAGTCATGTCCATGCCAGGCATAAGGTTAAACTCTTTCATTTTGTTTTTAAAAATGAAATCAGTCAAGTGGGCGCCGTTATTTTACACATATTGTCGAAGGCTTTCACGAATGTTGTTCATAACTCGACGGGTCATTTCATTTTTATGCTTATAAATATTTAAAGGCTTTGTTTATAATAAACAGTATTATCGACATTTACCGGCCTGAATGTCCGAGAAATTTCATAAAAAATATGTGTCCTCCGACGGGAATCGAATTTCTATAAAATTTCTCGGACATTCAGATCGGTAAATGTAGTTAATACTGTTTATTATAAACAGAGCATTTACTTAAATATTTGTATCTATAAAAATAGCGTATAAACAGAAAATATATTAAAATAATTGTCTATTTCATCATATATATATATATATATATATATATATATATGATTGAAACAGTACAGAAACGTATTATGGCATAAAAAGCAAGAAATTTTATATTATAGGCCATGATAGATTTAAAATAAAAACAAAAACACACACCAGTCGAACGGTTTCGTCCCCTCTCATCAAAATCATACCAACAAAGATGCTAGAATCGCAGCACAGCAAGTCCAAGCAAACAATCTCTTTGTTTACAAAGAGCAGGTCGCCTGGACCTGATGTACAGCGTCTCCAACACCTTAAGATTGAATAATGAGTGTGCTCTGGCCAAAACGGAAAACCAGTTCACACTGAAATCCATCGCACAAGTGGGATTCTTTATAAAGTGATCCGCAATCGAAGAATCATACGTGTTACGAATGGTATCGCCCAACGAAAATTTTTTATTCAGTATTATAGCAGTATTATATAATTTTTTATTCAGTATTATAGCAGGTACGTGTTCTAACGTCCAACCACTGTGTCGTTCTACCTATGTAGTCACATCCACAACTACATTTGAAATGGTAAATAACAGAATTAATATGGTGGGTGGTGTAGAACATCTTTACACATAGATGAAAGTACGGACTTAGTTTGAAAAACAACACGAACGTTCGCTGCAAAATAACACTCACGGGAACTACATGAAATACGCTTGGCGAAGGATTCACTAATCCTACCCAACCACGGTAAACGAAGATAGACCGGACATTTACCCACTATAGCAGGTTTGATTTTATTGAACCTAGCAGTGTTATCCCGAATAACCGATTGAACAATGTTCAGCGGATAACCATTGTTCACAAACGATAAAAGATCAATTTGATTAGGACCTTGACCCATAGGGCGTTAATGATTTTTTCAAATAACACCTTGAAACATGAAATCAGTTGTTTAACTGAGATCTTGGATATATATTTACATATAAGGATATGAATGTATTTTAAACTAAAGAAAAGTTAGATCGGGGTTAATTCCCTGTATTTCATTCAACAAATTCTGTAAATAATATTAAAAATCTCTCTGGTTCAGAACATTTTTGAAAAGGTTTTTCGAAATTAGCGAAAAAGAAAATTTAAATTAAATTTAAATTAGTATAAGCTTTTTGTATAATCAACCAAGAAATTTAAGTTAAAAACTTAAAAGATTTGAATTAAATGATAATTAATTAAATTCAGACCAAACATATTTATTTAGGTTAAATACCTAATGTCCTGAAATTTTATGTCGTAGATGTATTTATTAAGATTTAGCATCATATGAATGTACTTTAACCTTTTGTAAAATCAATAGATCATATTTTAATGCCTAGTGTATTCCACATTATATATATATATATATATATATATATATATATATATATAATTATTCTTCAGCCATAAGGCATACACTGCAACAAGGATAGTCATAATGGACATATCGCAAGGGCGTGTAAATAAGTGTCACAAACTCACATCAATAAACTATATATATATATATATATATATATATATATATATAGATATATAGATAGATAGATAGATAGATAGATAGATATGGGAAAAACCATGTATGAACTTTATATATCAAAAAACATTTTAGGAAAAACTACGAATCAAATGAGAAAAACATTTCGTGAGACGCGTTTCGTTCAATAGGACTTCATCAGGCTAAAATAATGTTTACGTTGATTGGATTAAAAATACGCATGAAGGAGAAGAGACGCTGACATTTTAATGTTAGATTAAATTTTATTTTTATTTCAAATATATCTTTTGGTATATAGACTAACTGGTTTCATTTAGTCTCTTTTTGTTTATGTTTTCATCACCTTTTTTTATTTTATTATTTTTTTATTATTATATTGTAACAAGAGAAGATCTGCCAAGAATGGTGAAACGTTCTAAGAACCTGGACACAAATTTACACAAGATAATTAAATCACTTTCTAAACACTTTCGTCTTAATAAATTGCTTTCCCTTTTAATTAGAGAATCATTTTTATTTTTAAATCAAAATTATGGTCAATCTTATAACGGTGAACAATGAAAGCATTTAGTGTTATTTCATAAAAGATAGATATATATAAGTTTCTTTTATCTATCTATGTCAGTCTTTTTTATTTATCACGGTCTATTCATATCTATCTATCTATCTATGTATCTATCTATCTCTGCTAGATCATTATTTGTATATCTATTCTAGATCATTATCTATCAATATCTATCAATATCTATCTATCTATCTATCTGTGCTAGATCATTATCTGTATATCTATTCTAGACCATTATCTATCTATCTAGCTAGCTAGCTATCTCAGTCTGTTCATATCTATCTATCTATCTATCTATCTATCTATCTATCTATCTATCTATCTATCTGTCTCAGTTTGTTGAGGAGGGGTATATATAAAACGCAAACTTTGTTTATAATTATGCATAGATATAAAATTTTAAACTTTTAGATGTGTTCTTAGCTTATATTATAGCTAATGTCATTCAGTTTCTTTATATATTTGTCTATATTTCCATAACTTTTGTTATTAAATATCAGACATTGTGATAAGAGAAGATCTGCCAAGAATGGTGAAACGTTCTAAGAACCTGGACGCAAATTTTCTGTGGATTATCGATCGATTAAAACACGTTCTATACATTTTCGTTTTTCTCTTTTAATTAAATAAGCATTTTTTTTTTAAGAATCAAAATTGTAGTTAGACTCATTACGGTAATCAACTAATGTGTTTAATGTGTTCTTTTGTAAAAGATCCCTTTTGTGTTCATATAATCTTTTATTTAAATTCCTTGAAGTTTCTCCTGTGTATTCTCAAATAACCTCTGACAATTAGACCCAGCTCCAAGACGGGTAAGGAGCGAAGGCGGACCACTGGCACCTCATAACCTTAGCTTACTGATGATGGATCTCATCAGCCAGAAAGGTGGTCCATTTAGGAGAAAAAAAAACTGATTTTAAACCCTCGCTGCCTTGCCGTCGTATCCAATCACGGAAAAGGCAATAAAAGTAAATCCAGATAGCAAATCCGGAGTTGATCCTCGAAGCGGTTGGCTGTCAACACTGACCGGCAACTCAGTATTTATTTGGATACGGTCGAGAGGGAGCCATGTCGCCTGGGCCTCTATATACCATCGCTGAGGCCTGCGCCCTGGAGAGCTCAATCCAGTCTCACCACCAAAGGAGTGAATTTAAACCAAAGAATTTAACCTTCAAACGGGGGTCAAAATACTATGAAAGCATAAAAATAGATTTACAGCAAAAATACCAGCAATACATTTTCGAAAATAAAATATTACCAGAAATAGATTTGACTCTCGACAAAAACCCTCTTTACATAAATACGTCAATGAAATCTGATCTACAAACTAATTTCTTACAAACAATACATATTCTATTCATATAAACCTATCGTCTAAAAAATTGTTTGGCAAGCTATAACCCATTGAGGTGTTGATATGCCATAAAACAAAATAAATCAAAGCAAATAATTTTGACTGTTGAGTTTCCATCTGCACTATTTTGTTTTTAAATTGAGAAGTTACGGATTGTTATGATTCATGATGATGGTGATGATATTTCATCATTCTAGAAATAAAGATCTGAAAATATCATCATTATAAAAAATTTGTATCATTTGTAAAGCAGAGTGGCAGTAGCAGTAAAAAAACAACAATATTCTACAAGACGTATCTTCTCCGCTCCGTGAAAATCCAGAGTTGAAATTCAAGATTTTTCCTTAACCACTTTCATTCTCGGAACAATTATAAAAAGTTAAACCCAAATTTTAAATTTTATAAAAAAAACAATAATCCTGAGAACATTTAAGACGGATGAAAACCAATATTTTTTTTAATCATTTTTATTTATTTATATTTTTAATATTATAGATACAAATATCTAAATAAATGCTCTGTTTATAATAAATAGTATTATTTGTCTGAATATTTACCGGCCTGAATGCCTGAAAAATTTTTTATAGAAAATATTCGTATTCCGACAAAATTCAAATGTATCCTTTACGGAACCGTCAACAATCAGCACCGTTAGAATACCATTTCATGAAATTTTATGGATAAGAATGTTCTCCAAATAAAGATTTTCAGTATCCGCGGTATTTGACTACATATAACAAGATTACTTCATTTTTATATGAAAACAACAATAAAAATCAATTTTATATATACTGATAAGCAAATGTCAAACTCGTTTCATTAATAAACATGTATACCATTTGTTGTCACAGAACCTTCTAGAAAGGACAAGAAATTGAGTCTCCGTCAAGTTGAAGTGGGGGGAGGAAGTCATCGAAGAATTCCAAATTTCAAACAGAATTGCCAACGCGACGTAGGATTTCCTGTTTTTGTCAACTGAGAATCTTGGCTTTTATTCACAAAAAGGTCACGCTTGAATTCTTCTTCTCGTGTGCGTGACTGTTAAGAAACTCGTTAGGAGTGGGGGCGATTTACTGCAGTTCGATTCTCACTGGTAGGCTCACGCGTTGTATCCTTGTGCCACACTTACGTAAGCTCAGTAAATAACGGACAATGTGTTCGATTCTCACGAGGTATCTCAAAATTGAGGCGTAATCATTTTTGATGGGTACCAGCCGTAGCACAATCGTTAATCAGCTAGTTATTATTCGGATATTACAAAAGACGTGAGTACGATTCTCACGGGGCGCTCAAACATGGTGTCTCTGTATCAGACAAGATAAAACTTCCATAATGTTCATATTTAAATTCTATTATAAACCTTCATACCTTAAGTCCTGAGTATGACGATAAACTACATCCGGCAACAAGGACTCTGATTGGGAGATTGGAGGTTTTGAGGAGCGTGTATCTACCTCCTAATTGTCTTTGTTCCTGGTCCAGCCTGACACGGGGTGGTAACACCTGTTTGGGTCCCAGTTATGGGCAAATAGTTAACACCCAAACAAAACAAAATATTATGAAAATATCAAATTATATTTTTGTAATAAAAATACCAGCAATGCATTTTTATATAAAAAAGGCCAATAATATATATATTAAAGACATTTTTATGTTTAACGTTGTTATTTATAGATACAAGTATTTAAGCAAATGCTCTGTTTATGATAAACAGTATTAAATAACATTTACCGGCCTGAATGTCCGAGAAATATATATATATATATAGTAAAATGACCAAAAATATATTTTATCTGGAGTTGAAGCCATAATATTGTGTTTAGATCATTCAGATTTCGGCATTAAATAAGCCTTAGAGGTTGATATGCCGTTAAAGAAAATCAGCCAAACAACCTTATACCTTCAAATGTTTTTATAAGATTCATTCCGTCAAATGTTTCCATAAATCTTATTCTTTAAATAATCTTACAAAACTGATACCACGAACCTTTTTTTATTTATTAACCTTGTCCCTCCAAATGTTTCTCCAAACAAGATTCCTTAAATTTCCTGTCTCAATAAAAAAAATTAATAGCACTTTCGCCATATCATATCTTTTGTTTGTCATACTACCTTCTGCTCATGCGTGCTTATAGTTGGTCACGTGATCAAAGTTTCAGCCTGAATGCGCCAGTTTTCTTGCCGCTGTTACTGTGTAAACATAGCCGCTCCGCTAGCAGTGTGCACAAAAGAGGAACAAAATTGTGCCACACACAAACACTCCCACACAACAAATACAATTACGAAAATATACATAACACACAAAAAAAAACCTTTACAACATACCATCACATCATAACACAAACAAACATAGATCAGAATACATGTACATTAACAAAACCAACATTTATAAATACCACCTAACACAACAAACCAAACCTAACAACCATTGCCCATATCAAGGAACACAATCAAAATTCCCCGAAAATCTCTAGATACAATCCATATACAATCTATGCAGAAACAGCAAATCCAGAAACATCTGGAACACCCCTTATAATAGCAACAGACACACTTATATATAACCATCGGGAAAGAGCAGCCCCAGTTTTCTCAAGAGAAAGTCTCACTGGCTAGAAAAGAGTTCCAGTTTTGTGGATGTGTTCGGAATCTCGACCTTTAAAAAAATCCAAACCAAACAACCTTACATACAAACAAAGACAAGCCTTCGAGAGAATCCGTACAAATAACAAGATAGTTATAAAGAAAGCAGTTAAAGGCAGCGCTACAGTGATCATGGACAAAATCAACTACAGTGTAACCCAGAGACCCGGATATAAGAGAAACCTGGATATAAGAGAGATTTTCTCTGGTCCCAAATTAGAGCCTGTGTTGATGTATATAAAATAGACCAAACCCGGATATAACAGACTTCTTCTCCGGTCCCGACAACTCTCTTATATCCGGGTTACACTGTATAAAACAAAAATTCTAGAAGCACAAGTGGATAAGACTAACTACAAATTAATCGACACCAACATAGACAAAAATATTATATCAAAAATTACAAAACTCTGCACGACATATAACACAAAAAAAAGAAAATGATTTTCTAATAAACTTTGCACCACAAACAAGTCATTTCTACGGACTGCCAAAAATTCACAAATCGAGTGAAATAAAAGCAGCTATCCAGACATAAAAAAACTGAATACATTAGCGTTTCAAACCCAATTAAACTTACATCCAGGCTCATAGTAGCAGCACCAGCCTGTCCAACTAGCAGAATCAGTAACTTAATAGACACAATACTACAATCACTTACTAAGCAAATTAAAAGCTACATCAGAGACGATATTCACTTCCTTTGTTCCATACCACTAAAAGTTGATCTTGGAACACGTATGGCTACTTTTGACATCAGTAGCCTATAAAGCAAGATACCCCATTAATTAGGTTAACAGGTAATCTCGTTCTGGGTTGAAAAACATCAAGAAACACTACATTCCAGAATCACTGAGGAATTCATTACCGGTAGTATAGACCTAATTCTAAACAATAACAGATTTGAATTTGACAACAATAACTATATCCAAACCCTAGGTATCGCAATGGGAACAAAAATAGCACCTATATATGCCATCCTAACATTAGCTTACCTCGAGGAAAACCTCTATTAAAAGATAGAACAAATATATATAATTAAATATATTTAACCGATTTCACTAAATCCTGGAATACTTAGATGATTGCTCCATTATCTGGAAATCCTCATGGCATTTATATTAGGTAAAATATGAAAAATAATATTATTTAATATATATATATATATATATATATATATATATATATATATATATATAAAAAAAACAAATTCAAATTATAACCAAAATGATTGCGGTTTCTCTTTTTTTTATATATATATTTTCTTCTCGTTGGAAAACTATAAATTTTTTCCATATATATATATATATATATATATATATATATATATATATATATATATAGTAAATGTTCGATAAAAGTGACTCACCTGATTTTTTTTTTTTAAACATTTTTTTTTCTATTGTTTTTTTAATCAAACTAATTTTTAATCTTACTAATATAAAGACCCTTTCCCGACCACCTAGTAAAAAAATAAATTACTCACCCAAAGGTATTCTATTGATAATTATAATTTTGGATATAAATGAGATTTAGGGAAAAAACATCTGTGCAAAAAAAAAACTCACTTATTTCCTGCAACTAGTAATCAATAGAAACATAACCGAACAGCTTTAAATAAAGAATAATAGAGGTATAATTTATTTATAATAGGTAATATAGTTCGAAATATTTAATAATCTATGGCTCCTCCTTTATTTTGAATAACCTTTTCAACCCTTTTTGATATTGACTTGATTAGGTTCTGGCAAATCTCATCTTCAAGCATTGAATTCCATTCGGATATGAAATTCACAATCAAATCCTCTTTGCTGCTCAACTGCTTTCTCGAGAGTCTGTACTTTATAATGCTCCATAAGTTTTTTATTGGGTTGAGGTCAGGAGATTGGGGTGGCCATGTCATAACACTCACCTGCTTCTCATCAAAGTATTCCTTCATCAATTTTGATTTGTGACAGGGAACATTATCCTGCATAAAAATGAGCTTGGTGGGGTCGATTTGCACCCTTTCAGCAGAAGGGATCAGACTAGACTCTAAAATTCTCTTGTACTGCTCGCTCCTGAGGGGCTTTTCAATAGGTTTTAAGAAACCAGTTCCATGAAAAGAAAAGCATCCCCAGAACATTATAATGAACGGATGCTTGACAGTACTTACTGCTAAATTTTAAAGCTTCTTCTTCGGATTTTAGATCGCTTATCCTTTGAATTTAGCTCAATTTTCATTTCATCGGAAAAGAGAACATTTAGTAAAAAAAATCAGGTGAGTCACTTTTATCAAACAGCACTATATATATATATATATATATATATATATATATATATATATATATATATATATAAATATATATTCAACATAATGGATATTTGTTTGCAAAATATGTTTCAAAACAAACACGATAATCAAATTTTGTCTGATGATCGCAAAAGCGTGAAGTGAAACTCTTGGGTTAAAAAATAATTTCCATACAACATGAATATATATATATATATATATATATATATTATACTTATTTTATTAGAGACGGTAAAATTTTTTTATAGTTTCGTGGACAAAATTTACAAAAAAAAGGAAGGGTTTGATAAAAGGGATTAACGATAAAATTGTGGGTTTCAGTTCCTTTTTTTAATAGGATATATATATATATATATATATATATATATATATATATATATATAACAAATATCCTCAGGAAATTTATGATTTCTCATTTCCTTTCTAAATGAAACTTTTTATGAGTCGCAAAAAAAAAACTACACACACACGCACACACACAAGTCCAAAACAAACGCATTTGCGAGTATCAGCAAAACAGACATTTTTTTAAAATTTCAGATTTTTTTAGTCCAAAATTATGAAAAGTAAATCGCTTGAGAAACCAAGAATAACAAAGAATGAAAGAAATACTAATCAAAAATGAATAATAATTGACAATGCTTGATCTAAGAAATTCACACAACTTCAGACTATTACATCTTATTAGTACTTGGTATAAATAAGCAAGAGAAATAAGATGAAAGAAATAAATAATCAAAAATGAATAATAATTGACAATGCTTGATCTAAGAAATTCATGAAAAAAACAAATGTACTATTACATCTTATTAGTACTTGGTATAAATAAGCAAGAGAAATAAGATGAAAAAAATGCTAAAAAAAAATGAATAATAATTGACAATGCTTGATCTAAGAAATTCATCATAACTTAAAGACTATTATTTCTTATTATATCGTTGGTTGTAAATAAGCAAGAGAAATAAGATGAAAGAAATACTTTAACAAAAATGAATAATAATTGACAATGCTTGATCTAAGAATATTCAAAAAACAACTTAAGACTATTATATCTTATTAGTATATTGGTATAAATAAGCAAGAGAAATAAGATGAAAGAAATACTAGTCAAAAATGAATAATAATTAACAATGCTTGATCTAAGAAATTCACACAACATAAGACTATTACATCTTATTAGTACTTGGTATAAATAAGCAAGAGAAATAAGATGAAAGAAATACTAGTCAAAAATGAATAATAATTGACAATGCTTGATGTACGAAATTCAGACAACTTCAGACTATTAGATCTTATTAGTACTTGGTATAAATAAGCAAGAGAAATAAGATGAAAGAAATACTAGTCAATAATGAATAATAATTAACAATGCTTGATCTAAGAAATTCACACAACATAAGACTATTACATCTTATTAGTACTTGGTATAAATAAGCAAGAGAAATAAGATGAAAAATGGAACTAGTCAAAAATGAATATAATTAACAATGCTTTTTTTAAGAAATTCACACAACATAAGACTATTACATCTTATTAATAATTGGTATAAATAATAAGAGAAATAAGATGAAAGAAAACTAATTTAAAATGAATAATAATTGACAATGCTTGATGTAATTTAATTCAGACAACTTTTCAGACTATTAGATCTTATTAGTACTTGGTATAAATAAGCAAGAAAATAAGATGAAAGAAATAATACTAGTCAATAATGAATAATAATTAACAATGCTTTTTAAAGAAATTCACACAACATAAGACTATTACATCTTATTTTTGATAGGGTATAAATAAGCAAGAGAAATAAGATGAAAGAAATACTAGTCAAAAAATGAATAATAATTGACAATGCTTGATGTACGAAATTCAGACAAATTTCAGACTTTTTCTTCTTATTAGTACTTGGTCATTAAAAAAGAGAAATAGAAACCAAGAAAAGTAGTCAAATAATGAATCAAATAAATAATAATTAACAATGCTTGATCTAAGAAATTCACACAACATAAGACTATTACATCTTATTAGTACTTGGTATAAATAAAGGTGAGAAATAAGATGAAAAATACTTTCAAAAAATGAATAATAATTGACAATGCTTTGATGTAATGAAATTCAGACAACTTCAGACTATTAGATCTTATTAGTACTTGGTATAAATAAGCAAGAGAAATAAGATGAAAGAAATACTAGTCAAAAAAATGAATAATAATTGACAATGCTTGATTTTTACGAAATTCAGACAACTGAAAAAAACATCTTATTAATACTTGGTATAAATAAGCAGAGAAAAAAGATGATTAAATGATTGGATGAATCCGAACGAAATACGTTACGAATTAAAACTAAGCATTTTTATTACTTTTCAAATGATGAAAAATTTTCGGATTTTTTGAAAGTCTTGTTTTGCTCTTTTTTCTTTCATCCAAATCTTTTTTTTTTTAAAAATGCTAAGTCTAAAAAAAAAAAAAAAAATTAAAAAAAAAAATCACAAACACACACATACTATATAAGATTCAGTATTTCTTATTCATAATGTTGAATGTGTTAAAATTATTCAACTTTTTAACAAGAAAAATCTCAAGTTGATGTTAAAAATTGCCGCAAAATATTGATTTATTCAAGATGGAATCATCTATTATGACATGTCTCTAATTTGTATTTAGATATATTGTATTTATTTTCAATCTTTCTAGTTGAATTGTTCACCTATATTGCATCTGATCCATTATTGTACATAATTAGGTTACAATAAAATTTGTATTTTATATGAATACTACCTTATGACAATTGAGATGTAGTAAAGTTGTGGAGGGGGGGGGGTCGATTCATAGATTTGTGGTGTAGAGGAGCGAAACCTTTGTACCGGCTCTGGTGGTTGCTAATCGTTACTTAACAATGACAATTATGTTATACAGCGCTCGGAATAGTATAATGAAGATGTTTTCAAAACTTCACAAAGCAAAAATTGAAAACAAAGAAAAATTAGGCATTTATTTAAATTTTCTTTTAATCTTCCGCGGCAAACTTAAATTGATGATCGAAAAAAAGAGTATCCTTATTATTTTTTTTGTTAATACAAGCAAAACAATTTATTATAATTTGTAATAAAAAGATAATAATTAAAATTCTTTAAAAACATTATTTATTTTTCTCTTTATTATAATTTAACATTTAATAAGACATCTGAACTTGACATTTTTTTTTAGAATTACTTATTTGCAAGTTCAAATTTTGGACAGGCATACTCTCATATCTTTTTGCAATGATTCCAGCAGTGATCGCTTTTTGTTTTTAATATTGTCTATTGCAGGATAACATTTTATTAGGTTTGATTTGTTAGTTTATTGGCATATCAACATATGGATCATTTAATGCTGAAATTTAATTTTTTGGGAGCTTTGAAGTAAGAAAGATATGAATTATGTTATTCTGTTTTTCAAACTGAATACATGGTAGAAAATACTTAAGCTTTTGATATATACATGTTTGTGTGGACATAATTACTAGATATATGATATGTGTTTTTTTTATGTTTTAGTTTTGAGGATGTCATATTTTGGAATACAGTTTGATTTAAAAAAAATTTCTGTAGGATATTGTAAGTTGAATTTTGAAGAGGAATACTCTTAAATCCAAAGAATTTTAGCAATGATCGATTTGTGTTTTTCATATTGTTTATTGCAGAAAAACTTGTTTTTTAATATTACTTTAAATATTATGTGTAAATTTATTTATTATGACAATGATATACTCTGTCTATATCTCTGAGATGAGGTATTATGAGTATTTACATTATTCAGACTGTTAGCCTCATCTTCATTGCCATATTCACAACGTTTCGGCCATTGTACTCTTCGGCCTTCTTCTTGAATAAAGACGTTGGTTAAATCCAGTGACCAGACCCAAAGAATTGTGAGTTCAATACCAGACTACAGCAGTGTTGAACCCAAAAACTTGGAGAGCTGAGTTAAAGGGAAATAACATCCGGTAAAGATATGGTAAAAAAAAAAAAAAAAAAAAGATATTCTCTTAAAAATTGATGGTGAAAATAAATAAATCTTCTGTGTTAAATTTGTGTGTTGTTATTTTTAACATTACCTGCCTTCATAGTAATAAAAATATTTACCGCTAAAATAGCCCGGAGGTTTATTTTACCAAGACCGGTAAAATAAGCTTAAAAGCATATTTGTCTATTTTACTGGGACCGGCAGAATAGCCTATTCCGTTTTTTTTTTTTTTGTTTTTTTGTGTTTTTTTTTTAATCTCATGGCACACTCGAACCTAGAGTTAAACTTCCGTGGCAAACTTAAATTATGATGATCAAAAAAGATTTTAAAAGTAATTATAATTTTATGGTGGTCGCTAATTGTTACTTAACAATGACAATTATGTTATACAGCGCTCGGAATAGCGAAAGATGCCTTTCAGAAACTAAACAAAGTAATAAATTTAGAAACGAAGAAAAGTAGGCTGAACTGCACACTCGAACCAAGAGTTAAACTTCTGCGGCAAACTTAAATTGATGAGCGAAAAAAAATTCTTTTTATTGTTTATTTATTAACACAAACAAAACAATTTATTATAATTTGTAATAAAAAGAAAATAATTAAAATTCTTTAAAAAAATATATTTATTTTTCTGTTTCTTGTAATTTAACATTTAATGAGATATCTGTACTTGACGCTTTTAGAAGATTTTTCTTACACGTTCAAATTTTGGACAGGCATACTTTGAAATTTTTTTCTAATGATTCCAGCTGTGATCGCTTTTCGCTTTTAATATTGTTTCTTGCAGAAAAAAAAAACTTGTTTTTTTACTTTAAATGACAAAATCCAAAGACGTATATGCAATATGATTGGTCCTGACCTGGCATCTCAACTCCAGTCTCTTTCTCACTGACGTGAAGTGGCTTCCCTCTGTCTTTATTCTACAAGTATTTTCACGGCATTTGCTCTGTCGAGCCATTTTCGCTGGTGCTCCAACTGACTGAATTTAAACATAATACTAGGTTGGCATCTCGGTCCCACCCTTTTACTATCAAAACAGGTAAATGTAACCGCCTCTTCTACTCCAACAGATTCTTCTCCCGCACTTCCCGACAGCGGAACTCCCTTCCTCTTACTTGCTTCTCTGATAATTATAATCTTCAAAAATTTAAATGTAATGTCAATCGACATCTTCTGATGCCTTGATCCCCCCCACTTCTTCTTTTTATCCTTTCCTCAATCCACACCCCCATACCCAAGTCTTTTCTTTTACTTTCACACTCTTTAATCCCTTGTGTACTAGTGGCAACAACCACTTTGGTTGGGGTGAAATGCTTATAAAAAATGTTTATTTATTATCAAAATGACATTCTCGTATAATCAATTCAAAGAATTTTTCATCGTGAAATGTACACTTATTGTGCTTTGGACTTCTTTCGAAGATAATTTAATTAAATATTTTCGCGGCACACCTATGATACTGTTGCGGCTCACCAGAGTGCCGCGGCACACCGGCTGGAAATCGCCGCCTTTTATGGTATTGAATGCTGGAAAATTTCTTCACAGATGAAGATAAGACTTTAAGAGACAGGGATGTTGTTCTACAGGATATTGAGAATGCCAGGGACAAAACACATGATTAAGGAGGATCGATTAAAGGAAAAGAGAACGAAAGCGAAACGCATTTTCAAAATAAAAGACAGTTAAAATTTCTTATGACATGTAATCCTAAAGAAAAGCTTTAAGAATTTAAAAATTACAAGGCATGAACGAACATATTGCAACGAGGAAGTTTTAAGGAAATAGAATGCGAGAAAAAAAAACGTATACAGAGACAGTTAAAATTTCCGAGACACGTTATAAGGAAGAAGAGTTTGGAGAATTTAACACTCACAGGACGCAGTGAAGTTAAGAGGGACATGGCGAAACAGCGTCGCTGTAGATGTATTAAAGAGGTATGGTAAAAAGACAAACGTTGATTAGAAGTACAAAGGAAAGGAAGCTGTCGAGATCCATTATCACCCATATTATGAAAGGAAATTGGAGATGAAGTTATAGTAAGTCGTTAGTATTGTCAAAGTATCAAAGTAGGGTTACGTATGTTATTATAGAGAACATTCAAAATGAATTAAAACACCTGTGGTATCCATTGACACTGTTGTGTAGTTATTTCGCAGTGGAGGCTTGTATTTGTACTAAGTCGGTCCTAAAATAGGTTCGACGTACAAAACGTTAGGAACTTGATATAATAGGTATTACGCAGAGTAATCTTGTAGTGGTCGCTGACTACTTTCGTATTCGACTAATTGTCGACTACTGTCGTCCGACATCGACGCTATTTAGTAACTGCCCCACGCAGTCACATGGCCATGCACAAGGCCGAATATAAATGTGGGGTTCCCGAGCCAGTAGTCTCAGCAAAAAATCCCCGTAGACCCCTTATAAACGGGATCGGGTCTAAAGATACCTCCCGGACGAAACTCTGCCCTTCGGCATAGCCTCGTCCGGGTTCCTCTCTGTTCCGAAGGCAGAGAGTTCGACTGTCGTCCGACATCGACTGTCATCCGACATCGACTAGTATTTAGTCACCCCACCCACCCACGAGGGTATCATGTGTCACAAAAAGCCGGTTTAACGTGGGATCTCCGAGCCCGTGGGCTCGGCTTTTAATATACCCTTTGAACCCGTATAAACGGGTTTCAGGGTCGGTTTACCTCCCGAACGAGACTCCGCCCTTCGGCGTAGCCTCGTTCAGGATCCTCCCGCCCGAAGGCAGAGAGTTCAACCGTTCAGCCGGTCGTCCGACATCGACTGAATATTCATGTTAACCCCCCCACACAATTAAACATCATGGGGCATCATGACACAAGGTCGGTTATTTATTGTGATGTCTCCGAGACCGTGGCCTCTGCCCAAAAATATGCCCATTGAACCCGTATAAACGGACTCAGGGTCGGTTTACCTCCCCAAACGAGACTCCGCCCCTCGGCGTAGCCTCGTTCGGGTTCCTGCCCGCCCGAAAGCAGAGAGTTCAACCGTTCAGCCGGTCGTCCGAAATCGACTGACCCTCGTTTCTCTTACTACTCCTACTTATATTAGGTGGGAGAGTCTATTAACTATAGAATAGGGGTGTTTCACCATAACAGACACACCGTAATTCTTTTAAATACAGATCGAAAATAAATTATGACTACAGAGAAAGCTAAAAAAAAACAAAAAAACAATTCAGTGAATCTTTGAGGATACGTGTCCTAAAAGTACATAGCAAAAATATTTTATTCAGCAAAAAACGTTTGCAATGACAGAAGATACCAAAATTATCATCTATCGCTTCAATGGCGAGGTACAGTTTAGAAAAGTGATATCCAGTGACAAGGTCTATTGCATACAAAACTGGCACTCCCATTCAAAATTAAACATGTTCTCTAACGCTTAGATTGCCATGAGATCAACAATTCCCTGGGGGTAGGGGTCGGTGATGTTCATTAAAATCGTAATTCAATAGGACTAATGATCATAATCGATTTTAATTATTAATATATTTGTTTTCAAGATTCAAGCTATTTATTTCTTCAAAACTTCCCTGGATGGAATACATCGAAAAGAGGACGTCAAACTGGTCACCATCCCACTGGGTGGGAAGAGACGGAAGGGAGACAACCGCACTTCCTCAAATTCAAAATATGGCTTCCATAATCTAGCTGTATTTCCGCAAAATGATAAGTGCGAACTTAGACTAAAAGGAAACGGATATGGGAAGGGGTAATTAATTAAGAAACCGCCTGTTATTTCCAACGATTTTTATCCCTAAAATGTTTTTTCCTAAAAAAGGAAATATTTACACCTGTTCTTGATGATTTAAAATCTACGAATTCTATTGAATCATGATGTTATAAAATCTAAAAATTCTAGTGAATGTTGATCTTATAAAATCTGCAAATTCCAAGAGCTGTTAAATTCCAGTGGATGTTAATCTAATAAAATCTACAAATTCCAATGGACGTTAATCCTATAAAATCTGCAAACTCCAATGAATGTCGATCTTATAAAATGTACAAATTCCAATGAATGTTAATCTTATAAATCTACAATTTCTAATGAATGTTGATCTTATAAAATCTAAAAATTTCAATGGATGCTGATCCTATAAAATCTGCAAATTCCAATGAATGTTGATCCCAAAATCTACAAATTCCACTGAATGTTGATCTTATAAATTCTACAAAATCCAATGAATATTGATCTTATAAAATCAACAAATTCCAATATCCAATTTCATATAATTTTACTTAGAACGTAACATAAGTAAAAACCTTTGGTATTTTAAAATTATCAAATTAGACATTTTAATTTATTAATATCTAGAATTGTTTCTAACTACCAGACCATATTTATTTAACATATCCTATCTATTTTCTAGCTACCAGTTTACATTGAGCTTGAAGATAGTTCCTTTGTAATTGCAATCTATGCATCTATAAGTTGTAGAATTTAAGAATTTGAATTGCATAATAGTGAACTATGAAATAAAGCTAAGAAATAAAAGGAAGTAAATTATTTCGAATTGTCGGCACGCTGACACATTCCTTAAAAAACAGGAAAAGAACAATAGATTTCGAGAACGCTAACAATAAACAGCAACCCATTTCGAAAAATCGCTAAGTGGGAACAACTCAAGAGATGGTTAAATAAAACGGAAACGTTATTATATGTAATAAAAGGAATATGAAAATTATATGTATTTCTATTTCCTATGTACAGTCAAAGACGAAATTATTCGTACCTCCATCAATTTTGAATATTTTTATCCATTTCTCAGACTCAAATGCCCGTATGAAGCTAAATTTTTTATATATTAAATTATTTGTACAGTAGAAAATATCGTTTTGAATTGATTGATTCGTGCAAGTATAAGTAATTATTTTATTGGTGAAGCCTTCTAGACTATTTATTCAGTAGATAATTCCAGCAAAGAACATCACATGGTTCATAGTGTCACCATTGTTATTCTTACGTTAACAACACATGGGGAAAGACAAATGATTTTAGCGTTGACTTGAGAGAGTGAATTATTAACTTCCACAAGTCAGGAAATAGTTATAGCACTATTTCAAACCGGTTAGCTATCCCTAGATCTATGGTACAATTCGTTATAAAGAAGTTTAAACCGTTTGACACGACGGAGAATTTGTCAGGGCGTTTAAGAAAACCCAAATTGTCACTGAGAACTGCACGAAAACTGTGTCGCGAGGTTAATATAAATTCAAGAGTTGTTTTGAAAGACATCGTCAGAAGTTTGGAAATGGTAGGTATTAGCTTAAATACACAACGTTGTTTAAATAGAAATGAATTGTATGGAAACCGACCATGACGAAGCCCTCTTCACAAACCTTCTCACAATTTGTGTTCGGTTTAATTTTGCCAAAACGTTCTTGGACAAAGAAGATTGATTTTGGGGACAAGTACTATGGAGTGATGAAACAAAAATTGAGCTTTTTGGACATGATGTGCAGAAGATTTGGCGCAAGAATGATGAGGCTTTCCTCCCAAAGAACAGAATGGCAACATTAAAATATGGAGACCGCTCGATGATGTTTTGAGGCATTTTTAGCGCAAGGGGGACTGGACAATTAATTACAATAAGAGGAATAATGAAACTTGCAGACTATATCAAAATTCTGAATGAAAATCTACAACTATCAGCGCAAAATCTTCATCTAGGTCGGCGATTTACTTTCTAGCAAGATAATAATCCCAAACATACGTCTAAATCAATGACTGCGTGGCTTCAGAAAAAGAAGATTACAGTTCTGTCATCGCCTTCAATGAGTCCTGACTTGAATCCTATTGAAAATCTATGGCAAGAATTGAAAGTTCAAATAAATCGTCAGTCACCAAAATAAAAAACTCAGGAATTAGAACGTGTAACCATGGAAGAATTGAAGAAAATTCCAGAAAAGACTTGTTCAAATCTCATCAAAAACTTTAGAAAACGATTGCAACAAGTTATAAAGATGAGAGGCCATGTTATTGACTATTAATATTGTGAAAATTGTTCATTTTTTGATATTTTTCAATTTTTATCTTTTTAATTTTTTTTTCATAATTTGTCTAATTCAAATTTGTTGTATTTAACCTATTGTTCTGAAAATTTAGTTTTATATTCCTTTTTTTTTTTATTGTTATAAAAAATAAAA
Organism: Acanthosepion pharaonis; assembly: GCA_903632075.3. NCBI lineage: Eukaryota > Metazoa > Mollusca > Cephalopoda > Sepiida > Sepiidae > Acanthosepion > Acanthosepion pharaonis. The sequence continues at coordinate 626,091 of CAHIKZ030001519.1, read as the reverse complement.
AATCTGGCATCATACGGGCTTTAGATTCTGAGAAAATGGATAAAAATATTCAAAATTGATGGTATACGAATAATTTCGTCGTTGACTGTTTATATATATATATAAATTATCGCCATTTTATATATTTTTATTTTAGCGCATTTTGCCAGCATTTTTTGTTTTTTGATGCAATCTATTTTTTAATCGAATGCACAGTATAATAGGGTCGAGTTCACCGTCTGTTATCGGCGCATGCAACGAATGAATTTGTGAGGAATGAAATTTGGAAACATTACAGATTTAATTGATATTCAAACCGGAAGCTCTGAAACAAAATATTTCAGAGTGTTTGGGTCTCAAAAACATATATATATATATATATATATATATATATATATATATATATATGAACTATATATATAACATGGCAATTTTTAACATTTCATTTTGAAAAATGTTGTCTCAAAATTGGATCGTGATTACACCATTCCAATTTTAATAATTTATAACCATGGAATATTAGTTTTAGAGACGATTTTATTATATTCTTAAGACCTAAACATATGGACACATTTTTCTACCTGGTTCTATCCTAAAGTAATTTATGTATTTATTTATTATATATATATATATATATATATATATATATATATTGTTTATTGACCACTTTATCAATATATATATATATATGTATGTATGTATGTATGTATATGTGTGTGTGAACAGATGTAGATATGTTAAATAATCATCCGGTTCAGATAATTACCCTACATTTTTTTTTTTTTAGTAAATATTTTTTTTTTTAAATAAAAGATTGAATTTTATTTATATTTTATTTCCGGTTTAATGAGGTTTGTTCGCATTTTTTTGGTATTAAATATAAAATATTCTTGTAAATAAACATATATATATATATATATATATATATATTTTGATCAAATTCACCCCAAACAAAGGCAGTAAATGTACCAATTCAGTTGTATATGTTCGGTTTTTAATTAAAAATCCATTCATTACTTTAAAAAAAATTAAAAAATAATATTTAAAGAGGACAAATAATAGCGATTGACATTGAATTTAAATTTTTGAAGAATAAATTAATATTTGAACATTTTCACATCAAGGTATTCCACAAGCTTGCGTGAGACAAAAGAAAATATTAGCATAATTTACGGTTTTATCAGCCAAATCAACAAAGAATTGATGAGGTCTTGTACTTTTACCAGAAATTCAAAGTTTCTTTCTCAAGCCAATGAGAGAAGAGTTCAACTGAACAATTACCATGCCTTATTTATAGAAAAGCCAGAGAAAACAATAGGGTAGTGGTAGAAAAACTGACTCGGTGAGACGGCTGTGGGTATATAATATTGCTAATTCTTCTTTCCACATCTGTGTGCAAATTATCACTAGACAAATATATATTATAAAGAAACGTATTAGGCAGCAATAATCTTTCATGGATAAATAGCGGACTTATGGATATGGAGGATTTTGGAGAGAAAAATTGTCTCAGACGATACAGTGAACCAACCTTCTTGGCAAATATCTATTTCTTCTATTAGGGCATTTTTTATCTCTTTTTTCCCCCATTTTCTTTTGTTTTTTAGCTTTTTTTTTTTTTTCAACCTTTCATTATTATCTTTCTTTTTTTTTTTGTAAAAATTTTTTTCTAGCTTTAAAAAATCTGCAAAAGGTCGAAAAGTTAATTAAAGAAATTAAATCATTTATATATTATACTTTTTTATACGAATAAAAAAGTCCAACTTCAAATCAGGGCCGATTTTTAAATTAATATGATTAAAGAGAAACGCTCACCTGCTTTTCCTAATCAATAAATACGCGCGGCGCCAATAAATAACATTCAACATATTTTGTCCTTTTTCCGATAAAGAAATAATTTCCTATACCAGTCTCGAATATTCACCGAGTATACTATAAAACGTTCCTAGGTTATTTACATTAACAATCGGACAAAACGAAACGATAATTATAAGGTTAAATCAACAAGTCAACATGATAAAAGGGAACAAAATGGCGAGAATTTAACACTTTATTTTTTTCAGGAGGAGAAGAGAGAAAATTTTTAACCTACTTAAAGAATTCAGCAATGTTTATTATTTTACAAGTCATGATTGAAAATAGAGAAATAAAAATGACTTAGAAAGTTGTGGAGGGTCATGATCAGCCACCTCCTGAACGAATATTTTAATGCGCAATAAAAGAAAATAAATAGAACAAAAAATATTAAATTGATCTGGGATTAGATTTGTTTATTTAAAAATAATAATTTATAATTTACAATTTTCTAATAACTTTTACGTCAAAAACGACATTGTTATTGTCATTTTATTTTTATAAAGAAATAAAAATAAAACATTTTTATAAATTTATAAGCATTTACTTGATTTTTAAAATATTTGAACGAAACCACTGAAAATTTGAAATTATTTAATTGTTTGTTTTCGATCTTTTTTAATTTTTTTTGTTTATTTATAGATGTTTCTCAACTATTAAAATGGCGACGTATGATGCCCAAATAACGAATAAACCATCTAATTTTTTTTTTTATTTTTTGTTTGTTTTTTGTATTCCAATGAAAGAAAATTATTCAAACTATTTCATACAGGCAATATTTTTTGCATATCTATCTCCTGTAGAGATAACATATAATTCACTGTACGGAATCAACCGGTTTGAAAGAACTGGATCAGTTGGCGATCTTCCAAAGAGGTCCTATTTATACTTACTATATAATTTGCAGCTTGTACGGCAATATGATTAGGCTCCATTATAATTCTAATCCTCGTCGCTCTGCTCAAAAAAAAATCAATAAAATATCGAGTGAATGATTTAAAAAAAATGGATTTTAAAATATTTCCTACAAGATTCAAATGATCCAAACTTTAAGATACCCCAAGAGACTAATAGTTTTAAAAATTTTTGTTTTATATGATTCAGTCTTTATATAAAATAGTTCCAGTCTATGGTTATTGAATATTTATTGAAAACATTTTTTCTCCAGTTTATTTCTGTTGTTAAAATAATCATACAAATACAGATATGAAAATATTTTGCATAGCCACCGAAAACTGAAGGGTTTGAAAAGGATAATTTGTTCGTTTTCAATGTCTGATGGACTTTATTCTTGCTATAATTTTAAAAAGATACCGGAGATTCCAGATTAAAAATGGAGTTGCGTTTGATGTCCAGCAACGAGTAAAACCCATTGAGTTTTTTTTTGTATTCCAAATAAAAATGTTCAATTAGAAAAATACTGAACATTTTAATGTCAAACTATCTTGGAGCAATAACATAAAATGTAGAACTTAAACGCTGAAAATGAAAAGAACTGGATCAAGTCGGAGATCTTCGACCAGAAGTCCTAAAATATTTACCGTGCGCCCCCTTTACACCGTCCCTTTCGAAGCTGTTCGATGGGATGCCCTTGACTGCTCCATCAGGTTCTAATCGTCGTCGCCCTGTTCAACACACACACACACACACAACATCTCTTCGGAAGATATATAAATATATATATTTAAACCTGTTTCCCAGCAAGATTCAAATGATCCAAAATTTATCCCTAAAATGGTTCAGTCGTCCTTTTTGCAGTTTTACGCCCTTCGATTTCAACACCTTGCCTGAGATAACGACATCTTTTTTTCAACTTGATAATGAGTTTAAGGCTTCTTCATTTAAACGGGTTTTTTGACAAAAAACTGTTTATTTTTATATAATTTTATTTACAAACAATTATCCGAGTCTTTTGCATCCCCCTGAATATAGTTTGGATAATACATGTTTTAAATATATATATATATATATATTTATAAATATATATTATCGTCCCTTTAAAAATGAGGAAAGGTCAGCTAAAAAGAACCAATAAACTGTTATAGATTTGCTTGCAAAATTTTTACGCCCAGCAGTCGAAGATAATCAGGAGATATGGTTCCAACAGGATGGAGCTACTGCGCACAATGCCAAGGCGACAATGGACTCTTTCTTGCGAAATATTTTCGGTAAAAGAATAATTTCGAAAAATGCTGAAATTGTTTGGCAACCTGACTACTAATTCTTACGCCCAAATTAACCAACACAACTACTCGTCAAACCCTACGTTGCGTATAAAATATCCTTTAATGAAAAATCTTCTGATATTTATGTACCGTACCCAGGAAGATGTATTCGCATGGCTCTCCAATACACATATCCTTTATAGCTCTTAATAAATTTGTTATCTTTCCTAAATCTAGCTCTGCCATCCATGAACTCAAGCCCAGCATGTACGTTATACGTCGCTTTCCTCTGTCTCTTTTGCCTTCAATTTGTCCTGTGAGTATCAAATTTTCCAAGCCCGCTTTCCTCATTGTTATCTTTTCGGTAAAAGAATAATTTTTTTAAAAAAATGCTGAAATTGTTTGGCCCCAACATTCAACTTCAATTTGAAGACACCAGACTTCTTTTTGTGGGGCCACTTAAAAGAACGGTTTTACGTAAATAAACCTCCAACAATTTAAGGAGTTTAGGACCTAAAACCTTGCGTACGGCCATGGAAAATACTGTGGAAAGAGCCTGTGTTTTTGGACATAAAAAAATGGTGGTCATTTTCATTCATCAGATTTGACACAACATGAAAGTAAAAAATCCATTACTTATATTTCTAAATAAAATAATAAAAAATAAAAAAAAACCCAAAAGTATTGCTTTTGTAACGCACGATGACCATTAATAATTACGTATAACTCAAGACCTTCATGTTAAAATAAAAGTGTTTAATTTTCTTTTCGCAAATAAATACTTAACAAAGTCAACCAAAAATCATTAACAATTTCAGTGAATACTTTGGTAGTATCATTACACACACACGCACACCACACACACACAAACATTACACACACACGCTTACACGCACTTACACACAGATACATACATACACATACGCTTACATACACACATAGACACACACTTACATACACACACTCTTACACACTCACACACACTTACATACATACACACTTACATACACACACACAAACTTACACACATACACACTTACGCACACACTTACATACAGACTTACATACGCACACACATACACACATATGCACACACACTTACATATGCACACATGCACACACATTTAAATGCATGCACACACACTTATATACACACATACACACACTTACATACACAAACATACACACACGATTACACACTTACATACATACACACTTACATGCACACACGATTACATACACACATTTACACACATACACACTTACGTACACACTTACATACAAATTTACATGCGCACACACTTGCATATACACACATGCACACACATTTAAATACATACACACACACACACTTACATACCCACACATACATACACACACACATACATACACACATTTACACACACATACACACGCGCGCACATTTACACATACACGCACACACACATAGACACACGAAAAATGCTGAAATATCTTTTAACCAAATTTTGAGGAATGGATTGGGTCATATTAATCGAATGTCTTCCTAATTTATTTGATTGATTTTTGTTTTTGTTTTTTTTTCTTTTCTTTTTCTTTTTTTTTTTTTTGCAGCGGTTGGAGATACAAAAATATCTGCGAAGTGTTTTTAAGAGGGGGACCGAACGTGCGACCCCGAAATTCGAAGGGGGCATTGCCTTCCAAAAGCTAAGCAAAGTATTAAGGAAAAGAAAGAAAAAGTACTGAAATGTTATGTAATATCAGTCTTTCTATATGGCAGTGACTGCTGGACAATCTTCTCGCAGATTAAGAAGAGACTCGATGCAAAAGAAATGCGATTCTGCTAAAGGACGCTGAGAATACCATGTACTTTACATGTGAACAATGAGGAAGTTCACTATTTACATTATTCGGACTATTGTCATCATCTTTGTCGCCATATTTATTACAACGTTCCGGCCGTTGTACGCTCCGGCCTTCTTCAGGTGGTTGGAATGTCGAACTGAACCCTTTATTTCACTCACTGGGGTAGAATGTTCTAGTTCCACGTGCCATGTTTAATGGATGTCAGTTATCAGTTATCTCCTGTTAATTCCCATCTCCAAGTTCTCAACTGCCTTAACCGGATATTGAACTCACACACATTGGGTCCATGTCACTGGATCTAACTAACGCCTTCCTAAGGACACATGGCACAGTGGATAAAAATTGCATTTCTTTCCTTCTTGGCAGGCTTAGAAGTAGGCAGACATAATTTCCTCTTGGAATACATCGTGGGGTGCTTTGAAAGAAATATAATATATAACTCGACTGTCCTGTAACAGGTTACTACTTTATCTGGGTGGCTGTGCGGAAACTGTCGTACATACGCAACACGCTCGATGCGTTCGCTTACTTTCACTTTCACTTTCACTTTTTCAGTCGTACGAGTTTTAACTACACGTGTTCTCGTCGTCGTAAAGTCGAACCGTCGTAAGTTACATATGTTGTAAGTCGACGACTACCTGTACTTGAGTCTAATATGTACAATAGAAAGATATTTTAACGCAATTTACAGTGTATCTCAAAAAATGTATACACATTTTGAAGCTTTCTCAAGAAATAATTCAAGCAATGATATCCAATTTAAATAATGCATATGAAGACAGTATTTATTATAAATACATGTTCTTTTGTCATCGGATGCTTTCAAATTGATGTCCATTACTATCAAGACATTTCTGACAACGCAATGGCATCACAAACAGCAATCAACATTTCCATAGGTTTCTTGGACTCCTTGAAAATTTTCCATCACCATTTCTTGCTTCATAGGGCGTGGTTGATATCTGTGGTCTTCCGAAATGTTTCTTGTGCAGATCGTGTACAGTAGGCATATGAAATTGAGGCTCCCCTGAGAGCCATATGGTCACATATATGTTGCTATGAGAGCAATACACGACAAACAATTGTGCACTAATTGGAGTCATTTAATAAAATTTATTGTAGAATATTTTTGTTACTTAAATTTAGAAACACACAATGTGCATACAAATTTTTTAGTAGGATTCTTGTATACAAAGAGATATCTCTCCTCCAGGCCATTCCCCTTGCCGTTGACTGACGACTGTGTCTCCCCGCGACACCTAACAGCACAAGAGGAAGGGAAAACTTTAAAAGATGTATACGAAGTGATGAAATAGTTTAATAAAAAAATAAATTTTTATAAAACATATACTTGCAGTTTGCAACAACAAATACATTGAACAAAAATTACAACAGTTCAAAATTGAATATTTATTATCCACTATTCAGTCAGTTTTAGTTTTTTGTCCTGAGGCTTGACAACTCTTTTTTGCTGACAATTTTTGGTATGTTTGGCTGAAATGTCTGTGCAGTTCTCATTTTGATCAAACATGACAAATGTTGATTTTGTCATCGTGTGTTTTCAAATTGATGTCCATTGGGACCAAGAAATTGATGCCAACGCGACACAATAGAACCACAAGAAGTAATCAACATTTCAATAGGTTTCTTGGGACTTCTAGGAAAACTTTCCATCTCCCTTTCTTGCTTCACTGGGCTCGGTTGATATCCAGGGTTTTCCGGGTTCTTGTGCACGCCGTGAATAGTGTCATCAGCTTCAAACTTATCTCTAATTCGTTTGACTGTAAGCCGCGTGGGTAGATCTGAAGGAAATTCTCTTCGATATCGCCTTTCAACATCAATTGCCTTTTTGTAATTACAGTAGCATTTTAGAATGAACTTTCTTTTGTTCAATGCTAAGACTGGATATCATTATTAATACTAACGTGTAAATCTGGAAAGAAAGAAAGCAAGTTGACTTGAGCTACACACTGTAAAAGTGTGTATGCATTTATATAATATTTTTTTTTAAATTATTTCGCACCAATCAAGACATTAAAGCCTCTAAGACGCAAGTGGTTACTGAGTGTTAAAGAGGCTGAGAAAAAATACCATTAAGGAGAGAGAAAAATAAAAGAACAAGAATTAAGAAGACAGAAGATAACAATTGACATTGCATTTAAATTTTTGAAGATCAAAGTTAACTGTAGAGGTCGGAAGACAGTTCCACAAGCGAGAAATGAGAGGAAAGAAATTGCAAGCACAGAACTTACGGTTACATCTAGTCATTTCAACTGTAAGGATGAGACAATTGCTGCCAATCTAGTACTGTTCTGAAACTCATAATGTCTAGGTACCATAGAGAAATGTCCCTCAGAACAATTACCATGAAAGTATTTATAGAAAAGACACAGGGAAACTACATTACAGCAGTGGAAAAGTAACTGAAGCCAGTTCATGACCAATAACGTTGCAAATTCTTTGGATTTTATCAGGAATCTCTAAATATATAACAGGAGCACCGGACCAGACGTGGCAGCAATATACAAAGCATGAATGAATGGTAGACTTATTTATAAGTCTACCATTCTGGCGATGAAAATTGTCTAGCACTGTACAGTGAGTCAACTTTCCTAGCAGGAGATCTTGCAATTGATTCAATATAATCTTTCCACTTCATGTTAGCGGGGAACGTCAGCCAGAAATGGCGCAATGAGTCATTCTCCTGGAGGTTAACATCAGCCGTGCTGATGAAAGGGGTCTCTCAGATGATTAACAGAGAGCAGTTTTGTTTGTGAAGGTGTTAAAACAAATAAGAAGCCATTACTTACCACAGTTAACAGGAGACTGTAGGCCATGTTTGAAAGAAACTGTTAATTTCGACCTTATCGAACTGATCAAAGGATTGACAGCCGAGTTCGAATTCCAGTCGGATCCATTACATTCACTTTTTTGCTAATACCCTTGCGAAAGATATGAATCCACCTCTTCTCCACCACAGCTATGGGTAAAACAGCAGGATAGACTGGGTCTATGAAAAACCTGTCTTTCTTTTCAGTAACTTTTGAATTCAAAAAAAAATTATATGGCCTTGGCGTAGCATATATTAAATAACAAAGAAAGGATTGTTCACATTGGTTTTCTTCCTTTTTACGATCGAATAATAATAATAATTAAGACAGGAGTAAAAATTATCAGCATAAGTAGCGAGTTGAAAACTCATGCCATCAGGAAGGTTCTTGATGGAAATCTTTCAGCGTATATCCACAGAAAATAACGTATTTAATTTTCTTTTTTCTTTCTTTTTCCGCTTTTTGATTTATTTTTTTTTATTTTTTGTTTTTTAGTTGCTTTAACTAAACTGACATTTTGGTGTTGGTTTCTTTTCTATTGAATCAAATTTTAGTACAGCTGTTTTTTTTTGTTTTTTTTTTTCATTTCCTTGTTTTCTTCTTTCGTTTTCCTTTTCTGAATTTGCTTCGTTTCCATTCTTTTTTTCCTTCTTTCCCTTTACGCTTCTTTCTTCCTCTTTAGTCTTTCTCTTCTTCAATTACAAATCTCTTCCTCTCTCTCTTTCTATTACTATTTCCTTTTTTTAGCTATTCAATATTTCTCTCCTTCTTTTTCTTTTTTTCTTTCTTTCTTTTTTTATTTATTTTCACTTTCTTTCTTTTTTTCTTTTTTTTTTTTTATTCCGTTCTTTTGTCTGTCTTTCTTTCTTTTTCTTTCTTTCTTTCTTTCTTTGACTTTCTCTATCTCTACTATTTTTTTCTATCACTGTTGATTTCCTTCTTATTTTTTTTTTTTTTTTTTTTCTTTTCTTTGAATCTCTTTCTTTCTTTTTTTTGTGATTCTTTATTCCGTTCTTTCTTTCTTTCTTTCTTTCTTTCTTTTTCTTTCAAAACTTTCTCTATTATCTCTACGCTCTTTTTCTATCACTGTTGATTTCGCTTCTTATTTTTCTTTCTTTTTTCTTTCCCCCTTCTTCTCTTTCTTTCTTTCTTTCTTTTTTCTTTCTTTATTCCGTTCTTTCTGTCTTTCTTTCTTTCTTTCTTTCTTTCTTTCTTTCTTTCTTTCTTTTTTTTCTTTCTTTCTCTACGCTCTTTTTCTATCACTGTTGATTTCGCTTTATTTTTTTCTTTCTTTTTTTCTTTTCCCCTTCTTCTTTCTTTCTTTCTTTCTTTTTTTTCTTTCTTTATTCCGTTCTTTCTTTCTTTTTTTCTTTCTTTCTTTTTTCTTTCTTTCTTTCTTTCTTTCTTTCTTTTTGCCAAACATTTTCTCTTCTACGCTCTTTTTTTTCTATCACTGTTGATTTTTTACTTATTTTTCTTTCTTTTTTCTTTCCCCCCTTCTTCTCTTTCTTTCTTTCTTTTCTTTTTTCTTTCTTTATTCCGTTCTTTCTGTCTTTCTTTCTTTCTTTCTTTCTTTCTTTCTTGCCACTTTCTCTATCTCTACGCTCTTTTTCTATCACTGTTGATTTCGCTACTTATTTTTCTTTCTTTTTTTTTTTTTTTTTTCTTCTCTTTTCTTTCTTTATTTATTCTTTTTCTTTTCTTTATTCCGTTTTTCTTTCTTAAATTCCAAAAATTTTAAACCCCTATCTCTCTCGCCCTTTTTCTATCTGTTGATTTCGCTACTTCTTTTTCTTTCTTTTTTCTTCCCTTCTCTTTCTTTCTTTCTTACTCTCTTTTTTCATTCTTTATTCCGTTCTCTCTTTCTTTCTTTTTTCTTTCTTTCTTGCCACTTTCTCCTTCTCTACGCTCTTTTTTCTTTCAAAATATCTTTTTTCACCCCCACATCCAACCTTTTTTCAGTTTTAAAAAGCAACAAATTTCTTTTCCGTTTTCCATCATGTGTATACGTTTCCGGTCCGGATGTTCCGGTGTCTATATACGCATGTATATATAATTTGGACCTCGAAGACAGGTTGTATTTGCTTATTGAATGTTTTGTACACACATCCGGGTCTGTTTGTGTGTTTTCGTCTTCCAGTGTACACATGGGCGGGCATGAGCATGTTCTTTCAATGAGCAAAAATGAGTAGATGGGATATTTTACAGTACGTCACTCTATACACCTCTTGAGTATTACGGATTTTATCAGTACCACAACGTACTTAATGCTTTTTTTTAAATAAAAAATGTCAGTCAAACGCTATATCAAAAGAAGTTACATTCCGAGTTTTACAATCAACTTCCATTTCTTCTTCTTCTTCTTCTTCTTCTTCTTCTTCTTCTTCTTCTTCTTCTTCTTCTTCTATCAGCCGTGTCCCGTCAAGACGCGGGCGATCAAGGACCTTCACAATTTTCTTGACCTTTTTAGGTCTTAGTTTAGCTCTATATCTCCCAATTCCTGATATACCAATCATTTACACAAGCTCGCTTGGTATGTTCTTTTCGACTTTTCTCTGTTCCTCTTGCCTTCAATATTTCCCCAAAAGTGGCGAATTTTCAATTTTAAAATCCTCATTAAATACTTGAAATTACAACTGTCTCTTACGTTAAGTATAATTGTTCTTTTTGTTCTATTTTCTGTAAAACTTTGTCGTTGCACACGTGTTCAGTCCATCCTCAAGATCCTTCTGTAGAACAACATTTCTGTTGCCTCAAGTCGATGAGGAGATTGTCCAGCATTACTTTTTCTTTGTCTCGAACTTAATTTTCTTGTTTCTTAATGCTTTGCTTAGCTTTTAAAAGACATCTTTCGATATCCCTGTGCACCTTCTTTGAACAGTCGGATGTAAATTGCCAAAATCGTGTTCATTTTCAAGATAATAAGATTATGCAAATTGGGGCCCTATCTTTTATTTTTGTGCCATCAGACCAATAAGCTTCAATTTCATTAGATAGCTTCTTTTTTAATCAGTTCACCCCAAGCAACGCGATAAAGCCACTAAGACGCAAGGAGGTGTGTTTATTCCCGACTCATTTTGCCTGCACATAAACACTACTTCAAAACGACAATATTCAAAATACAAGAATTAATGTGTTTTCGATTAATGCGTTTGTGATTGGTGAGGTAAAATTTTGATATACCCAAATTAGATTAGTGCATTCATAATACTCGATATATATATATATATATATATATATATATATATATATATATATATATATATATAAGCAAATATATGGATATAGATCGGACAGTATAAAGAAAAATATACTGAAAAAACAAACAAAAATTCTAATATGTGATTATGCTGTTTTAATGTTTAATGTCAACGTCAGACGTTTCGGTCTAGTAGACCATCTTCAGGACATATTCTTAAAACATAATTAACATAGACCATATACAATTCAACATGAAAAAGACGATGGACATAAAAACAATACTAATCCAAACAACTGAAATCTTTTATAAGATCAGCGTTCCGTTTAAATATGATCACGTCGTCGTCACGTGGGCGATGTTGTGAAAACGTATTCCTAAAATTTATATATGTATGTGTGTGTGTGCGTGTGTGTGTGTGTTCAAGGAAGACATTTGGGTCACTAATACACAAAAAAGAGAATGTCTAATATCGAGAATATTTAACATCAAAATGCATAAGAAAAATTAATTCCTTTAATAATTCAGTGAAAATTTCCAAACTTTGCCTGATGAAGGAATCCTCGAAAAAAGCAAACACTTGTAGTAAAAAACCTGTGGAAAATAAAATATATATATATATATATATATATATATATATATATATATATATATATATATATATATAATTTAAATACACCTTTTAATTCAAAAAACGTTTGCAGTTTCTATCTTCTTTTTTTTTATATATACAACTTTTCTCTCATTGGAACTGTTTATAAAACTTTCAATTACTTATATATATATATATATATATATATAAATTAAAATATAATTTATGATAAATTGTTTTTTTAATTATAACTGTCTTAATGTATTTAAAAATTCAAATTACTTTTAGACGGGTAAAATGAATTTTACCAAAAATGGATATAGTTTCCATCCATGTTTATGATGACCGGAGAACCCGTCGAAAAATAATTACATATTTAAAAAGACCTAAAAGCAGTTTTATAATTAAAAAAAAAATATCATAAATATTCATTTTTAAGTTACTGGTTAATGCATTTTAAAAATTCGTTAAAAAGGAATTTCAAATTTTATCTCATTAACTTTAAATGAGGCCCCAATGAATGACTGGTTTATATATATATATATATATATATATATATATATATATATATATATATAAAAGATCATTATATATATATATAATATAAATATAAATGTATATATATAATATATATCATCAGAGAAATATATTTTCCTCCTTCTTTTATATTTATGGAATAAAGTGCTCAATATCAGAGATAAAAATTGTAAAAAATAAAAGTGAACATAGAAGTCAACACTTAGAGGCGACAGTCTGTTTCATGCGATATGCAATCGTCACATTTTATCGATAACCTTATGTGCTAAATATTTTCTTCTTTCATTTATATATATACGGGTTAGTGGTGCATTGTGGGTATTCTATTATGTTTATTTAATATATATATATATATATATATATATATATATAATTATTTATTTAAAATATAAAAAATTCCAACACAAACGTAAGAATTCTCATGCCTCAAAACAAGAATTTCTAAATTCAGTATAATTATTTGAATTAAATTGAATTAAAAAATACTAAGCTCTGTTCCATCTTCAATTTCTTTTTTTTGAATAACTTATTTCTTGATTTACGTTTTTTTATAAGCATATTCATTATTGAAATCAAAATTTCTATGGTAATGGCTAGAGCAATTGTTTAAAAAATATAAAGGTGTTAATAATTTGTATCAATATCTTTTATTACATTCACAGATGTCAAGTCAGGGTAAAGTTTAAAATATATCTAAATTTAAAGTAAGATGACATCGTCTAGTCTGGTTAAAGAAACAAAATTCATGGAGATTTATTTATTTTTTTTTTTATTTTTTTTTTAAAAAAAGGGTTTTATGTATATAAAAACTCTCGTAAATCGCTAACATTTGTTTTTTGACGACTTCATAAAGGGTTATATTTTTTTTTTAGGGCATTTAAAACTATTTATTAGGACTATGGATTTTTAAAAAATTTATTTTATTGTTTGTTTGTTTTTTTTATGCTAATTATTCAATGCAAAAATTTGATGATGTCGGCAAAACCGTTAACTCTTGTCTATTGTTTAATAAATTTTTATTATTTAGAAACTTAATAATGTGAAAATTTTTTCATGTAGGCATATATATATATATATATATATATATATATATATATATATATATATATATATATAAAAACACACAAACACAAATATATACATACACACACACACACATACATACATATAATTATAATATAGACTCGTTTTCTTTCAAAAACCTTTGAAAATTTTGATTTGCTAATCAAATCAATCTCGAGAAAAAAGGTTTTAAAAAATAAAGATTATAAATATGAACTTCTGCCGACAAAAAAATTATCAGATGCAAAATCTGAAGCCCAAAAAAAAAAACCCCGATACAGTAAACAACTAATAAACAAAATTAAGCTAAAAACAACCGTAGAGCAGACCTAGATCTAGGTTAGATCTATATTAGTTGTTTTATAAAAGTCTTTGATATCTATCATCACCATATATCTATATATATATATATATATATATATATATATATATATATATATATATATATATATATATATATATATATATATATATATTTAGAATGTTCGCTTTCTTTATGAGACCTTTATGTTCGAAAATCTCACCATGCTTATTTGTCAGGAAGGGGAATTTTGATGTTTTCGGACTGGAAAAATGCCCCTAAAATCATAGAACGGGTTGACAGAAATATAATTCTTTTAAAGTGGATATAATCGGAACTCCTTGGAAACCATCGGTGATTGTGCTTTTTTTACATCACCTTTGAAATCCTCGTCACCGAGGATTTTGAAAATAAGATTTTCAGTCTGTTCAGCACGCTAGATAACGCGCCTCTCTCCCAGAAACTGTAATTAACGTCTGCTCCGCATAAATATTAAAACAACCACAGGTTGTCTCTGTGGATAAAAAACAAGGTAAAATATTAAACTTTCTACATATCGATTAGAAGTATGCCTTAGTAGACTTTTACATCCTCGGTTACGAGTGGCTATTTATAAAATACATTTTTATATTTATATATATATATATATATATATATATATATATATATATATATATATTTAATTTGTGTATTTAGGCAGCACATTTCATTGAAAACGACAGACAAGGTGCTTTTATTTAGATTTTTATACAATTTCTGATGTAATATAATAATTTTTTTTTCTTTTCGGATGATAAATTATATAAAACCTGTCCGAATGTTCTTTTTATCCGAGCGCTTTCGGCTATACATTTATCCATTTTCAAGGATTATATTTTAACTGTTAAAATAAGAAATAGTTTGTTGTCTGTATGTTTTATAAAATGTTTTCATTTTTCAAAATACGGTCAAGATAGTGTGTCCATGTTCAAAGTTAATATAATTAAGTGTTGTTTTTTTTTTTATTAATAAGGCTTCCATTATATTTAGCCTTTTTTGCGTGTAGATGATGCTATTATATTAGTGTTGTCAACAAGTATGTTACGAATAGTGTCCGGTAGGTCTCCATGAATATTTAAATGAGATCTAATTGAGCTATGATCAGAAAGTTGAAAATGAATTATATATAAATATATATATATATATATATATATATATATATATTTATTGATATATATTTATATGATATATATATATATATATATATATATATATATATATGGAGATTATTTTTTCATTCTCAGAACAATTTTTCCTTTTTTTATCGTCGTTAAAAGCCAAGATGATCCGCTTAGGTGAAAATTTTTAAATTTGTTTTTCTTGTCTTTTAGGTTTATCTAAAAGAAAAGGCTAATTGTTTGTATTGAGCTCTTTTGTTAGTTAGTTGTTTACTCGTATCAAAAATTTTTTTCTTTTTGGCTTCAATCCAGTGTATCTGTGCGATTTTTTTTCGACAGACTTTCATGTTTCTCGCTCTTTCTTTTTTGCAAAACTTTTTCCTCGATATTGATGTTTTTTTAAGGCAAATCAAAAAAACATTAAAATTTTTTTTAAAAATGTAAATATAATTTATTTATATATATATATATATATATATATATATATATATATATATATATATATATATAATTATTTTTATAAAAAAATAAATATGTTATAAAATCACTACAACATAAGTATGTTATAAAATCACTATATATATATATATATATATATATATATATATAATAACTATCGCTTTTTACAGAAGAATCTTCCCTCAGCTCATTTCATTTCAGCAAAAGAAACCAAAACCTCACATCTTTTTACATATATGACACAGGACAGACTTTTTGAAGAGTCTTCAAAGGGACTTTCTCCTCGTGCATTCTCATCTGCCGATTCAGTCCGGCGTGAGAACTGCAAATTTGATCGCAAAAACTTCCCTACAGAAAGGACATTCACACAGTCGGCCGATTTTCACGTGCTTCTTCTTCCGGCACGAGACCAAACCACCTTTTACCCGCAGAAGTTACATTTTCTGTCTCAGACTGAATATCTTCTGGGATAGAGTCCGCATCACATTTCCTAAGAGCTATTTTTTAAACTTCAAACTTTTTGACCGCAAAACAATTGCAACCATCAAAAACTAACTTTCTTCATCCAGCAAGACATATACTCTACTTCTTTTTTTTTACTTACTCTTTTGGCACTAATTTCAAGAGTTTTCAGTTTGTCTTTACCAACATCCTTTAACGTTTTTTTGGCTTTGAGCCTTTTCGGAACCCAAGCGAGCACTCCGTAAAAAAAAAGGTGGTTTGTGATCAACGATGAGGTTTTGGAGAGGATGCAAGCAAAGAGGAAGCTTATACTTAACATCAGGAAGAGACCAGCTGAAGTTTCTGGGATACATAATGAGGAAGGAGGGCCTGGAGATTCTGATACTTTGGGAATCGAATAGGTGGCTTCTAAATTTTTTTAATCCCGATGGAATATTATGCAAAAGGAGGGATATTTGGTTGGGTAACAAAGAAAAAGAATACTGATCTGTTACATGACATCTGTCCTTCTTTACGGCAGCGAATAATGGACGGTCTCCTCAAAGATGAAGAAGAGACACGAGGCAACGGAGGTATGGTTCTACAGAAGGATGCTAAGGATACCATGGACCGAACGCGTGAGCAACGATGAGGTTTTGGAGAGGATGCAAACAAGGAGGAAGCTTATACTTAACATCAGATAGCAGCAACTGAAATTTCTGGGACATGTAATGAGAAAGGAGGGCTTGGAGAATCTGATACTCACGAATCGAATAGGTGGCTTCGAAATTTTTGGTCCCGATGGAATATTGCGAGACAGGAGGATTTCTTGGGAACAAAAAAAAGAATACTGAGTTGTCAAAAAAGGACATCTGTCCTCAAGGGACGACAGCGAATGTTGGACGGTCTCCTCAAAGACACAAGAAGAGAAAATTTTGAAAATGGAGCTATGGTTCTAAGAAGGATGCTAAGGATATCATGGACCGAGCGCGTGAGCAACGATGAGGTTTTGGAGAGGATGCAAACAAGGAGGACGCTTATACCTAACATCTGAAAGAGGCAGCTGAAATTTCTGGTACACGTAATGAGAAAGGAAAGTTTGAGGAATCTGAAAATCATAAGAGACAGAGGGAAAGAGAGACAAGGGAAAGTAGCACGTGATGGCTGGCAGAAAGCGTCTAGGACAAGTAGCAAAAAATAACATATTGAGGACTTAACGGATATTTAAAAGGGAAAGCCATGATCGCCTACGTCCTGAAGGGACACGGCACATAAAAGAAGAAGAATTCTAATGAATTAACGGTTTTTTTATTTATTAACCCGACAGATTATTATCACTTTAAACTTTATTTTTAGTGGATACTCCTATTTGAGTAGACGCCCTGTTTATTTATTAAGCAGGATAGTTATTTATTTTCGTCTCCTTACCTGATATCCACTAAAAATAACATTTAATGTAATAAAAATCAGTTGGATTTTAATAGATAAAAAATTCATTAATTATTTCGTTTACGTTTGGATATAAAACTCAGCAGATATTATAATTTCGAAGAATCTATGACTAGAGGCATTTTGCTTAAAGGAACTCTTGCTCGATCAGCAAAATTTTTACTTTTTCAGCTGAACTAGTATCAATTATGGCGCGTCAAATCTTTTGACGATTTCAAAATCTGTTCAGGGTGTTGCAGTTTTTTGTATATATTATAACTAGTGAGCCAATCCAAATTTCTAGACTCTCACTTTATAGTCCACCAATAAAAAAGGTTAACCAATCAGAAGACGTAGAACATTCAATCTGTCGTGTATAAAGGCGGCCATTTTTGTCTACCCTACCCGAATGTCCAGTCCAGCTTGTCAGGCGACGAGATAACAGAAGGATGAACTACGCTCTGCTACTTTTACCAAAATATCAACTGCTAACCTGAACAACGCTTTCCTACTGTCTTCGAAATATTCACTGCTAACCTCTGGATTCTATAATCGAAGACGACCGTCATCATGAACAACATTTTAACGCAGGTTCAAATCCTGCTGAATAGCGCATATTTTTCTTTAATAACATTTCCCGAATATTCAAGACGAAAATAAACAAATATACTGTTTAATAAATAAACGGAGTATCTACTCAGATATGAATATCAAATAAAAATAACCGTGTTTGCATTTTTA
>CAHIKZ030001519.1:592500-605000 GCA_903632075.3 Acanthosepion pharaonis | reverse complement strand
TAGAACGAGAACTGGTTAAAACAGTTTGATGCCAGTATGTCTTCCCAACTGAACAATGCTGGGAGAAAAAAGGTCATTCGCGCCTTTAGTAATGGTACCAACATTCATACTCTGGCTTCCATCTTCAAAGTCCATTCAAGAACCATCAAGTGTACGGTGAATAAGTTTAAAAAGAAGGAAACAGTAGAGAGGAAAACTGGATCAGGAGTTCACAACAACAAGAGGGATCATCATTTCAAATTAGAGCTAAACAGATCAATCAGAAAAGATCGAACTCAATTCATAAAACTTTTGGCACGTGAGAGGAGTTTGAACTATGACAGTCCAAAGAGCAGTGAAAAAAGGCTTAAAAATGTTTGAGGCAACTTGCTACTCCAGAAAGTTAGAAGGTTAGAGAGGGCGAAGATCATCTTGAATAAGTTGAAAAATGATCCTGCAATAATATATATATATATATATTTGAACTTCATTTCAATCCTTCGTGAGCTTTCGATCCTTAGCTATAATTAATTAATGATGAACATGTCATTTTCGTTTATGATCGATTTCATCCCGATTCTTCTGTTAAGCTTGGAGAGTAATTATACATGCATTGTTATTGTTCAGAGTAAAGTCTAATAGTATCATAAAAACCTCGGAGAATTCCAGTAAGATATCTTTAATCATTTCTAAGATACAACGTTTCAAAGCTTAATGTAACAATAGGACAATTTTGCTGTTACACGATTTGGACAATTTTGCTGTTACATAATTTGGACAATTTTGCTGTTACACCGGATACCTAACATAGATGATTCTCCTACACTGCCGTTTTGACTCATAGATCCCGGAATGGATTTAGTAAATAGACACTTAAAATTACTCTCTGATAAGACGATACCACCACCATCACTACTACTACTACTACTACTAATAATAATAATAATAATAATACCTCAGCTCATCAACCATAGAGTCGCTAGCACGCCTTCAGAACTCTAGGAGAAGGCCTGGCTCATAGCCTTAAATAGTCTACGATTAAGGACGTCAGTAGTTGATTAATAATTTGATACTAAGCTGATTAATATTCGGACTGATCTTACTTCGTTTGGCTATACAGCATTTGAACCTCTTCTATTCCTTGTAAGTTGTCTTGTTAATTGATTTGTAACTTATTGTTCTGTGTTTTTTTGTATGTATCCGTTAACACCAGAGGTCACAACAGCAACAGGGATCATCATTTCAACTTAGAGGTACACACATTCTTATTGTTCAGAGTAGAGTCCAATAGTGTTATAAAAATCTCGGAGAATTCCAGTAAGATATCTTTAATCATTTCTAAGATACAACGGTTCAAAGCTTAATCGAAGAATTTTGCTTACAGAATTTGGACAATTTTATGCATTATTACAATATGGTGTATATATATATATATATATATATATATGTGTGTGTGTGTGTGTGTGTGTGTGTGTGTGTGTGTGTGTGTGTGTGTGTGTGTGTGTGTGTGTGTTGGTCGTGTAATGGATAGCGTTTCTTTTCTGAAGAAGAGATATATATCGAAACCGCTTTCAAAAACATGCAATATCCTAATTATTTCATCTATGCTGACAAGAGAAAAGCATACAAAGTATACAACCACAAAAATATGATGACGTTAATAACAGTAGAAACAGCAGTGGCGATAAGCTAGATAAAAATATGCATAAAATACTATCTACTAACTCCTTAACATGTACTATCCAAAACAAATTACAATAAACATAATCACAATCACATCCCAAAATCAAAATATCCATTAAAATAACAATAACAAATAAACCTCCACAATTGCTCCTCACAATACATAGGGGAAACTTGCAGAAATTAAAAAAAACTATCTATGAACACAAAAAGGATCTTATACACAATAATTTATCAAATGCATTAGTCATATATAGAAATAACTTCAACCATAACTTCAGTCTAAAGAATGCTGCGCTTATTAAAAGCGAAAGTTGCTTACTTAGACGAAAAATACTTTAAAGTGCAGCTATCGAAACTTATCAAAATATAAACCTTGGCTCCGGATTATTTCAAATATCTCCGTTCCTGAAAGAATTTCTCTTTTCTCAACTTAACAAACATGGCGATAAAAATGTTAAAAAATTAGCATCTTCCATAATTTACCTGGACTAATCAGTTAGTCTGATGAATATTTATGAGCGTCCTTAAATTTATTTTTTTTATTACGTTTATAAATATGTGTTGCAAAAGAAAAAATCTTTACATTTGCCTTGATAAAATCCATCAGAGGACGAAACGTGTCAGTGAAGATACATTTTCCTCTTGTTTTATATATATATATATATATATATATATATATATATTTAAAAACACAGAAAAAAACAAACAAAAATCTTAATATGCAATTATGCTGTATTAGTATTAATATAAAAATTTCAGTTATCTGTTTGGATTAGTTGTGCTCTTATGTCCATCGTCTTTTCGTGTTGAATTTTTATATGTTCTAATGTTAATTATGTTTAAATGAAAATGTCCTGAAGATGGTCTAAAATAAACCGAAACGTCCGACGTTGACTTTATATTAACATTAATACAGCATAATTGCATATTAAGATTTTTGTTTGTTTTTTCTGTATATTTTCTTCATACTGTCGGATCTATATCCATATATTTGCTTATATATATATATATATATATATATATATATATATATATATATATATATAAATTTAGTGGTTTACAAGTTCAAATGCCGTTGTGACGCGTTGTACATAGAACGAATCAATCTGAGGTTGGCGACGCGGGTTGTGTAGCATGTTCTCGCCTATTTGCGTTCTGGTAGTCTGAGACAATCTATAAGAAGAAGTACTCAGGAAGTCCATGAATCGGCCATTGGTCAGCATTTGCTTGACAACCATGCTTGTGCCACAGATTCTGAAGACACTTGGGTCTCAGTATTACACAGTGCTCGATCGGTATACCATTTCCGAGTGTTGGAAGCTGTCTTTTTATAAAATTCTATCAGCCCAGCCTGTGCAGACAGAAAGGACATTTTTTGCGTTCCTTGCATCTGTTGGGGGGGATTGTGAGCGTTTTTTTTCTTTTTATACTCTTGTGGAACTTGTTATTTGCAGCCCCCCCCCGGTTCAATTTTAATTGTCTGTAATTAAAATTTCTCTTTTAATCTCGTCCCACCTTTCCCTCTTCATTTATTTTATTGAATGTCTTCATTTGTATTCCCCAATCACCAACCAATACATTTGAAAAAGTGTTGGCCGAAAGGTACCAAAAGGTATATCATGACGTCCGTGTTGTTCAAATTATCTAATATATATATATATATATATATATATATATATATATATATATATATATATATATATATATATATAGTTGGATTAATGTAAGTTTGTGACCCTGGTTTCACATATTTGCGAGCGTCAGAGTTTGTATGACGATCTCAAATAGCGTGAAACCATAGGGATCACAAACTCACATCGATCCAACTCAATATGTTAGCTCTATCACTGATATTGAGCGCTTTCAATAAGTAAATATATATACAATATATGAATAATATATAAAAAAAATTATATATATATATATATATATATATATATATATATATATATATATATATATATACATATATATATATATAATATATATATATATATATATATATATATATATATATATATATAAAAATTCAGGTAGTGCATGTATTATGTCCTACATTCACTTAGTACAGAATTTACCTTGATTTTCAGTTGGTGTAATGTATATTTGTGAGCGGCCCTACATTTTAAAAGATAAGTTTTCCGCTTGTCTTTATTCATAGATAGATAGATAGATAGATAGATAGATAGATAGATAGATAGATTTTTTTAATATTTACTTGCTAACAATGTCTTTTCCTGCCAAAAAAAAATCAAAAAGAAAATAAGAAAAGTAAGCAAGAAAGAAAGACATAAGATATAGTTATCTCTAAAAGAAAAAATTAAAGAAAGACACAAGATATAATCAAAAAACTTTTTTACTATTGTTTATATATTTATATCTGGGGAGTGAGTGTGTGTGCGCAGGCGCAATTCAAGATAATTACTGTCTCTTAACACAAATATTTCTGTCTCTTAATACAAATATTACTGTCTCTTAACACAAATATCACTGTCTCTTAATACAAATATTAATGTCTCTTAATACAAATATTAATGTCTCTTAATACAAATATTACTGCCCCTTAATACAAATATCACTATCTCTTGATACAAATATTACTGTCTTAATACAAATATTACTGTCTCTTAATACAAATATTAATGTTTCTTAACACAAATATCACTGTCTCTTAATACAAATATTAATGTCTCTTAATACAAATATTACTGCCTCTTAATATAAATATTACTGCCCCTTAATACAAATATCACTATCTCTTAATACAAATATCACTGTCTCCTAACACAAATATTACTGTCTCTTAACACAAATAGCAAACTTAATGTCTCTTAACACAAATATTACTGTCTCTTAATACAAATCGCACTGCCTCTTAATGCAAATGTTAATGTCTCTTAATACAAATATTACTGTCTCTTAACACAAATATCACTGTCTCTTAATACAAACATTAATGTCTCTTAATACAAATATTAATGTCTCTTAAGACAAATATTACTGCCCCTGAATACAAATATCACTATCTCTTGATACAAATATTACTGTCTTAATACAAATATTTCTGTCTCTTAATACAAATATTAATGTCTCTTAATACAAATATTACTGCCTCTTAATACAAATATTACTGCCCCTTAATACAAATATCACTGTCTCTTAACACAAATATTACTCTCTCTTAACACAAATAGCAAACTTAATGTCTCTTAACACAAATATTACTGTCTCTTAATACAAATCGCACTGCCTCTTAATGCAAATATTAATGTCTCTTAATACAAATATTACTGTCTCTTAGCACAAATAGCAAACTTCTGTCTCTTTGTCTGTTTTCTGTCAATCTCTGACGAAGCTTTAATAAAAGTGAATCATGTTAGATTTATATACGTTTCCTATTTGTTCTCTGATCTTACCCTGTCTGATTCCGAAACTATAATTACTGTTAAGAAGTATTTTTGTAGCTAAGACACAAGAGCCTCTCAAGTTAGAGAATTACTGAATGTGGTTGTTATGTGGCAGTAAGCGAATGAATTAAATGATGATTATAAGAATATGGGCAATACATAACGGTTGACCCTAGACCTGAAGACGTTGAGGTTGTAGCGACCATGAAAGCAGCCTATTGGGAGTGTGTTCGACAATGTAGAGGTTCTGGGGAAGAAGCTGTCCGATTGGAACTTCCTTCTTGCTAATGGAATACGAAAGATGAGATCGTGATGTGATGTATTATGGCTAATTTCTTTGGCCTCTTCGAATATATCAATGTCAGTTTAATTCATAATATTTCGAAATATTTTTTCCGAATTATTGCTTCGAAGCTATTTGGAATTACGTTCAAAGTTACAAACCTTTCAGAATTACGAATCTTAAAATGGTCTTGTGTGTTAACTAGCGACAAGATATTTTTTGCCGAGTCATTCATTTCTTTCTTCCTGTTGTCTTGTCTCTGTCGCTTGCACTCGTCTGCTATATTTCCGCTTCCGGTTTTAACATCACATTTTTAAAAAAAAAAAGACATATTTCGCAAGTAAATGAATAGAGTAGTCGTTTAGTAAAGGTGAAATATTTTTCGAAAGTTGATTTTCGAAATGATCAAAACTGAATTTGTACATTTTCAATTGCTAGGAAGAGAACTGGCATAATATTCATAAGTAATCTTTTCATATGCATACATACAACACACGGACACACACACACACACGCACCGCATGGATCAGTGTTTGTATCTAAGTCATGTTGATATATAATAATATATATAATTGTTGTCTACATTTCTTGTGATTCGTTGGCTATGTATCTACTCGATTTATTCATATCTATCTATCTATCTATCTATCTATCTATCGCAGACTGTACATATCTATCTATCGTAGTATGTTGATATGTATCTATCTACCTATCTATCTTAAGCCGTTTCTATCTATCTCTCGCAGAATCTTCATATCTATCTATCTATCTATCTATCTATCATAAGCTGTACTTATTTATCTATCTATCTATCTATCTATCATAAGTGTACTTATCTATCTATCTATCTATCTATCTATCGCATACTGTTCATATCTATCTATCGTAGTCTATTCATATGTATCTATCTATCTTAAGCTATTCCTATCTATGTATCGCAGACTCTTCATATCTATCTATCTATCTATCTATCTATCTATCTATTGCAGACTGTACATATCTATCTGTCTGTTCATATGTATCTATCTTAAGCTGTTCCTATCTATCTATCGCAGAATCTATCTATCTATCTATCTATCTATCTATCTATCTATCTATCTATCTATTTCAGGAGTTGTAATCTCCGGCTTTCTTCAGCTTTCTGTCTTCATACTCGGTAACTTCGGGTGTCATTTTCAGGGAGAACTTGGCAATTGTCGCATATGGTTTGCCAATTGATTTTGGATGCAACGCCTTACATTTTTCACCACTCCATCGTTGTTTAAAGATTTCGTAGCTTAGCTGTAATATAATAACAACACCAAATAGAAGTTTATGAAACTTTATTAGACAAGTCAGCTTTAGCGCTGAAAAACGTTATATTTATTGTAATCGATAGTGACAAGCGAGAGGAGAGATGGCATCTGCTTATTTTATTACCACACTAACCATGACTGATTTTGGAATACTCTCTTCTTGATACGAGACACAAATCCTAGGCTTACAGTCACACCTGCATTGGACTCGTCCAGGATCATCAACAAACATAGTCACAGTTTGCGGCTATGTGCATGTCATTTTATCAATTTGTAGCATTAGTTTACCTCCCGATGGCTCTCGAAATTCAAACATATTTATTTTTATCTGTGAAATCAGCCTTATAACCCATTTTTAAGCTTCAGATATCTTTTTTGCATTTTGAGACATCGAAATTAAATACATTCCATGCAAATGGCTGCCGATTATTTTCATCTGCGCAGAACAAATCCACTTTCATTCAAACTGCGCAGATAGATGTGGCATTCATTTAGATAGTAACTGTTGAGTTTAAAAAGAAAAGTCTTTATTTTATACAGTGATTTATGTAGCGTAGATGTGGCACAAAAATGGAGCACCCGTTTATTATCGGACTCAATACTCAGTCGCAATTGGCCTAGCAAGACATGCATGCTAACCATTACACTATGTTGAAGTATTTTTATTTTATATATCGATAAAACAGAAAGGGGCTAATGTGAGATGCAGTGTATGATGTTTTGGTGGGCTATAATGATTGGATTTATTCAGAAATATAATTTTGTTGCTGTTTCATAATAAAATCTGACACCTCTTTAAAAAGAAAGAGTTTTATCAATATTTTGATGGATGCTATAAGTTGTAACTCATACGATATATTGGTCATGTACTTTGAAATCGTTGCCAACATCGACTGGTTAATATCGATATTTTTGTGAATGAGGGATAAATAATGAATTAGTAGAAACATTAATAACAACAGCAAATGTACAAAGAAGCGGTCCAATATTTACATTATTCAATGTCGAATTTAATTATAATCTATGCGTATTCATGGTTTGGAGCATCTCGTCTAGTATCTTGTCGGAGTTAACTCCTCCTTAATTTCCTAATTACTCACTAGAGGACGCTCTCCCTACACTATAAATACTGGGCGATTTCTTGCCTCGTTCTCTTTTTCATTTCTGCATTTTCAGTGAACACATCTACAATGTAAGCTCTCACAGAAGATTGCGTCTTCCCATTTGTGGGAGACGCCATGAACATTATACACAGATACACATACGTACGAACATTCACCAAAATACAAATTCTCTATGTTCACATACAAACACCAATGTTAATGTCTATGTCCATTGTAAATTTTGTTGTTTAATATATATACTTGTTTGTATCTTTATATCGGTCTTGTTGGTTTTCTTTACACTTCTTTATGGTAGATTCAATCTCTGAGTCCGCCATGTTCTTGTAGTTGGACCTTCCTCTAGCAGGAATAAACACACGTATTCCTAATTTAACAACACGTAAACCTACGGTCTGCTACAATCATTTTAGAACCGCTTAGTTTTTGCTCGTCCTATTACCACTGGTTCTAACCCGGTCCGAGGATTAAATACACTATTTCCTGCCACCAAATTCGCCCATCAACACCTTAATCCTGAAGCTAGACTGTGGATCATTAAACCAAATGTTATTATTGCCTGCTTCTGTTGCGAGCTTTGCTGTCATTTCTTTCTTTCTCCAATGTTTACAGGGTTAAATAAAGGGTCCAGCTCGGCAATCCCTAAAGGTTACTCGGAGCAACAGCGAGCTGAAGACATCGGCTGAAAAAACTGTGATAAGAACAATAAAGGAGGGGATATTAGTCCGAATGTAAATGACTATTACTGTATTACAAGACGCTGCGGCTTGGAAGACGCACCCTTAATATTGGAAAGAAATTTCTAAGACAAAAGTCCTTCTCTTACAACAATACATTCACCATACGTCCCTCACGTACTGGCGCATTGTTTATATTAA
Source organism: Acanthosepion pharaonis (assembly GCA_903632075.3). Lineage (NCBI taxonomy): Eukaryota > Metazoa > Mollusca > Cephalopoda > Sepiida > Sepiidae > Acanthosepion > Acanthosepion pharaonis. The sequence continues at coordinate 596,351 of CAHIKZ030001519.1, read as the reverse complement.
TCCCTCATCCGATATTTGTTTTTATGGCAATGACATACTAGTCAAGAGCAGAAAGGCTCCCGCCGCTGTTAGTAAACAGAGCATGTTTAAGCTTGTGGCTTGGCTCCAGGAAGGTAGTCTTGAAAATACTTGTAAAAGCTAAGTACTGAGGTTGCATCATATTAAAGGCTGAATTAGATAAATTGAGAACATTAAAGTGTAATGACTCAACACATAAATCCCCGTCCCTACCAGTCAAGTCAATTAAGTGACCGTCAAAGCTTACTTGGGCCCAGGCGTTGCCTTACATTCGTCTTTTTCGGGGTATTTTTTAGGAAAGAAAGTGCGTCTTGCAAGCCGGAAAATACGGTAATCCTGTAAATTCAAACGGATGCCGTTCAGTGATAAATTATACGAGGACATTTGAAATGTAATAACAAGAAAGAGGCAGATACTCGTCGAAAGGACGAAATATTAGACATATTGTTCTGAGAATAATATTTTGGGCAAACATGGATTAACATGACCGTCAGAAGACGTGGCGTCAAAAGGACGGATTTTCCCATGACACCGCTTTTTTACAACCTTAATTACTCAGCAGGAGGCATATTAGAATAATGAATGGCGGCTCGGATTGAGGAATCGGAGAGCCGAGTTCGAATTCCAATCGAATCCATTACATTTACATACGTGCTATTACCCTTGAGAAATGTATGTGTCCTCTTCTCCTTCCATTAATGGGTAAATAGCAGGACAGATCAGGTTCTATAGCCTTGGATGGCAACTGGTCTACTGCAGAAAGAAATGGCAACCTACTGAGGACAAAAATCTGCCTCATCAGTCATGTATTGAAAGATATATGATCGCCTAAGCGTGTATTCACGTATGGCGTATAACTAACTGAATTCCTCGGCAATGGTTATCGTTTTAAAAAGCGATTATTAGAATTGGAATAAAACCTAAACGAAAGTGAATTTATACATTTTTTATTTTTATTTTTGAGAATTTACGAGAAAAATATTAAGCACTATTTATTTATTAGATTGTTTATTTATTTTAAGACATTTTTTATGTTCATACGTTCTTTCTATAGATACAAATATTTAAGTAAATGCTCTGTTTATAATAAACAGTATTAACAACATTTACCGGCCTGAATGTCCGAGAAATTTTCATAGAAAATATGCGTCCTCCGATAGAAATCGAACCTGTATCCTATACGGAACCGTCTTAACCGATAGCGCCACAGAGGAGCGTTCGGCTAGCAAGGTCGATTTAACTGTTTTTAAACACAATTCACCACGATTTTCTCTCATTCATTCATATCTGATCAATGCGTATCCAAATGTAAATAAATGACGTCATACATTATGAAATGGACAAAGTCTGACAATTATTGAAGACATTTTTTTATGTTTATAAGTTCTTTTTATAGATACAAATATTTAAGTAAATGCTCTGCTTATAATATGCGTCGGAGGACGCATATTTTCTATGAAAATTTCTCGGACATTCAAGCCGGTAAATGTTGTTAATACTGTTTATTATAAACAGAGCATTTATTTAACTATTTGCATCTATAAAAAGAATGTATAAACATGAAAAAATGTCTTAAAATAATTGTCGGACTTTGTCCATTTCATAATTGTTTATTTACACTATTTATTTAAAATATTATTTATTGGAATGGTTGGTAAAACATCGGCTAATTTCAAATCTAATCGAACTTTATAAAATGGTAAATAATAAGGATTTCCTTAGTGTTTGCTTCATATATTTTAATAATCTAGTAAAACTTTATAAATTTATTAATAAAAAATTGTTTTCACATTTATTTCTTTATAAATTGGTAAATGATAATTCTGTTAGTTTTTTTAGTGCTTTGCGAAGCTACTAGTATTAAAAGTAACAAGAGTCTTAAAAGTAAAGATCTTGCTAATATTTTTTTGAAATTATCGAATACCAGGTAAGTAATGGGTTTGAAGTCGTTCTTTGATTTCTGTGGGAAGTACTTGCCATTTTGAGACTCTATTGACAGAACTTTTTAAGAGCCCAATCATTTAACGAGGCCCGACCGATTTTCGCTTTGAACAAAATTAACTCGAAGGAAAGTAATTTGATATATCTCAAAAACGTCGACATCGTAAATATAATCCAGTCATTTAATTGCCAGGAAACTTCGCAGACATTTTTGCTGAAATGTTTATAGGAATTTAATGCCATTTCTATATATTGACCAACTTCCAAAAGCGAACCCACTCTCTCTCTCTCTCTCACTCCTTCTATCTTACTCTCTCTCACTCTCTCTTTCTCTCATTCTTTCTTTCTCTCTCTCTCTCTCACACACATACATACACACACTCCCAGCACATATATGTATGCGTGTGGGGTGTGAGGCTGTTGATTTGTGTGCGTAAGTGCGTGAAGGATTTTCATGCTGGGACTATGGTGAACGTCTACAAAGATATTAATTGCGTGGCATACACACTGTGGCGAAAATAGTTGCATCTTCCCTACCGGGAGCAGTCATCAATGATTAACACCAAGAAAAGGTTTGAAATTTGACATGAAACACATGGACAGACCTAAAAACATATAAATATTTTACTTTCAACCCATTCTGATTAATTGGTTACCATAAATTAATTTCAGGAAAGAATCTCTTGCTTTCAAGCCGTTCTGAAAATAAGATGAGGATTTACCTGAAATTCAATACAGAAAATCTGTAAGAATATATTAATAACTTTCGACATGAACTAAGAATTATGAAGGAAAGATACAGGATAAATATTAACGGATTTTTTAAAATGTCACTCATTTTTATTCTTTTCTTTCGTCACAAGAAACGCCAGCTTAGCAGAAAATTTTTATACTATTAGGTTGGTGCAAAAATAATGACGTAAGAATGTCGTTTTTTGACGTTAAAGAATACGTCAAAAAACGACATTATTACGTCATTATTTTTGCACCAACTTAATAATAATCTATTATGTATACACGCAAATATTTCTTTCTTTCATTTTCGGACCTGATGAAGCCTAGAAAGGCGAAACGCGTAAGCAAATTTAGTTTCAATAAAACTGTTTTCCATTTGTCAAATTTCTTCAAAACTTGGTCGGATTCTATATCCTATTCTACACACACACACACACATATATATATATATATATATATATATATATATACTCATCTATAGACAGACTGTTTCGCAGCTCATCATTGTGGCTAGACGTCCGATTGACTCTAGCTAGGATCGAAACCCAACTGAACTAGCGTCAGTCGAGATTCTACCACAAAGCCGTTGGCGCAGGGTAGGGATGAAAGTGAATTTAAGCGTATTTATTTTTAGATAAACACACAGGGAGCATTCATTATTACAAGTATTTATACAAACTTGTGCGTTGTTAACTATTACCTTAATTTTTTCATTATGCTTTTAAATGCAAAAAGATTGACGATGTGCTGAGCGTTCATTAGAACGTAAAAAATGATCCATTATGGAATATATATATATATATATATATATATATATATATATATATATATATATATTCCATATTCCATCGTTAGAATGAGCAGGGTATTCGACTGGATACGAAAATTCAAATTTACAGAGCTGTTGTACTTGCCATCCTTTTGTATGGCCCAGAGTCGTGGACTCCATACAGGTACCATATACGCCAGCTAGATGTTTTCCATAAAAGCTGTCTGCGTGCAATCTGTGGAGTTAACCTTCAAGATCGGACGTAGACCTGTTTAACAGGTGTAATATTGGAGGAATCGAGGCTTTTATCATACAGTCTCAGTTACTGTGGACAGGTCATGTCTTGAGAATGTCTGATGACAGGATACCCAAGATCCTAATGTACAGC
>CAHIKZ030001519.1:545000-587500 GCA_903632075.3 Acanthosepion pharaonis | reverse complement strand
ATGGAGATATTTTCTTTTAAAAGCAAATATTAAACTTAAATGAATACAATTTGCTTCTTATTCTGTGTGCCGTGTCCCTTCAGGATGTTGTTGATCATGGCTCTCCATGATTTCCTATTATTTGTAGCTCTCAGTAAAGTCTGTCTTTTCACTATTCTTCCCCGTCTGTTCTGACATCTAAGCTTGTGAGGTAAAATATTTACTGTTTTCCTTGCCTTCACTATGTCCCGTGAGTATCAAATTCTTCAATCCGTCTTTCCTTAAATGCGCCTTTGTATTTTGATGTAACATTCTTCGTCTCCTGTTAAAACACTTCCGAGATATTAAAAATTTCGTACCTGTTCTATTTTGCCGTCACCAATTCGTAGTTCGAAAACGCTAAAGCCTAAAAAAAAATGGTATCTCTTCTTTTTCTTTGTTGTAGAGTATTTTCACAGTGGAGGTTGTATTTCACTAAGTCGGTCCTAAAATAGGTTCGACGGACAAAACGTTAGGAACTTGATATAACAGTTAATGACGCAGCAATCTAGTTGTGGTGGCTGATACTTTAATGTCCGACATCGACTGACTCACCAACTAACTGAGCGACTTCGCGATTGTTACTACTACTACTTATTATATGTGGGAAAGTCTATTAACAATAGAATAAGCATGTTCCAGTATAACATTCTTGTAGGTCCAAATCCTGCAAATAATCCCTAAAATCAGTTTTAAACCCAATTTTAATTCTGTAAAAGGTTTTGACGTTATTTGTTTTATTGTCAGGGCTTATCACAGATGCGTCCAATTTTCGGCGTTAAGAGAAACCTATGAAATCGACGGCTTGAAAACCTATTTAATTTAAAAAATGCAGATAAACGTAATGAAACTAAAGCAACAAAACCTTTATTTGCTATAATGATGAAACGTAATGCGACCCAGCAATTCTAGCGGTAATGGAAGAGAAATTAAAACATAATCAAATGGAAATGAATCCGTCTTTTATTATATAATTAATCTTCGTTAATAATAGAGAGACAGGACGATCGGTCTGACAGAAATGCATAATGTTAACTATGACATCAAATGCAGACGTTATCGACATCGCTGTCGAGGCTGAATGTTTCCATCAATCGACCATAATTAGTTTTGCCTGGTTACGGAGAACAAACTCTCAAAATGGCGCCTGACTTAAAAGTGCATACCAAGTGGAGGCGTGTCAGTAATTCCGCCATGTCCGAAAGTGAAATAGCACCCATTAACATTCGTCGACGTCTGTTGAACGCTTATAGTGAATGTGAGCACAGTTAGGAGGTGAATAGTGCTTTTTAATCGTGGCGACAGCGACGTGCTTGTTACAAGACACCTTCCGCATGGACCTGGGCAATTGTTAACCTACAAATGTGGCCTGAAAATGCATAGCCTATGTCAGTGACTATGTACAAAAAGCCTGCGCGATCCAAGAGTGCTCCTTATATATATATATATATATATATATATATATATATATATATATATATATATATATATATATATAAATAAATGTTTATAATACACAGTATTAACAACATTTACCAGCCTGAATGTCCCAGAAATTGTCATAGAAAGTATGCGTACTCCGACAGGAATCAAACCTGTATCCTATACGGAACCGTCATATAGCCTGACGTGCTTTTACCAATTTCGCCACGGAGGAGCATTCGGTTAGTAACATCGATTTTACTGTTTTTTACGCATTCCTCTGTGGCGAAATCAATTCAAAGCACGTCATCTATATGACGGTTCCGTATAGGATACAGGTTCGATTCCTAAAACAATCTTTATAAATAATTTTAAACTACTTTAATTTATTTTTGTTGAATAAATATTTTAATAAATAGATTTGATCCATTATATTTATATATATATATATATATATATATATATATATATATATATATATATATATAATTATTTATTTAAAAATGTGATTCCAACACGCTACATAAGCGTTCTCATGTTTCAAAACAAGAGCCGAAAACTTCAATATAATTATTTGAATTAAATTGAATTAAAGTACTAAGCTCTGTTTGATTTCAATAATGAATATGCTTATAAAACGCGTAAATTTCAGAAATAAGTTATTCCAAAAAATTTCGCTTGAAGATGGAACAGCCATTCAGCCACAGAGAAGCGTCTAGTTAGTAAAGTTCGAATTACTGTTTATAAACACACAGCTTCGACAATTTTTCTCGGTCGATCATTTCTGCTTACGAAACGTATCTTAACGTAAACAATGATAACATATTATGAAGGGTTACAGGTTCGATTCCTGTCGGAGAGCGCGTATTGTCTACGAAACTTCTCGAACATTCAAATAATATAAATGTAATTTATGCCGTTTAATTAAAAAACAGAACATTCACTTAAATTATATCTATGTAAATAACGTATAAACAGAAAATATATTAACTAATTGTTGGACTTAAAATTATTTTTCATATATATATATATATATATATATATATATATATATATATATATATATATATATATATATATATATGTCACCAATGAGTATCTCCGGTTTTCAATTCTCGGTAGTGGATGCAACTGCTGATGAAAAGTCTGGAATTAGGACAAAAAGGCCGTCCAGTGCTTTCTGCATTCTGTTGAGGTTTCTTCTAGACTCAATGAATTACTTAATTATGATTATTTTTAAATTCTCCTAAACATTTTATTCACTTCTAATGCTCTGGATGGAAAATGCTTGGTGATAAGTAGTCGTGGTTTATGGGGCACAGTCCTTTTAAAAATAAAAAAAAATCAAATGAATTTTCACCACGGAATATATGACCGAGCGACGCTATATCGAGTTTTATTATCCAGTCACTAAGGCCCGTTGGTACAGTTGGTATGATTTTTTCCTATAAACATAACTATCCGGGTTTCAGTACTGAAAAGTGGATGCGCACTTCTGGTGAGTATATAAATATATGACGAAATGAATAAAATCAGTGCTTTTTCAGCATTCTGTTGACTATTTCTTAAGACTATGATGAATTATGTAATTATATATATAAATTTTGCTTTCGTGTTTCACGTAGTATAATGCTTAACATTGATTGTGCATTATTTTTGAATGGCAGCATGAACGATATTCTGATATCTTCATATATACCTTAAAAAAAGATCTTGAATGGAATGTTGACAATAAGAAAAATAAAATAAGACATCAATATTTTTGTTGCATTTAGATAATACCTTCGCCTGTACTGTTTGTGTTTTTTTTTGTAGCATATTCTCAAAATATTAAACGTTTTCAAAAAGTCAAAATGCCCAGAGATTATAGGCATGCAGATAATTTGTTCGTGGTCGTCGGAACAGACCTCATACAATATTGCATCATGTTAAAAGTACATCATTTATATATATAATATATAAATATATATATATATATTTATTATTTATTCATATATTAATATAAATAAAGTTAAAATCATTTAAAAAAATATCCATTTTTTGCTAAAAATAAATAAGATATCTTATTAGAAGTGATGCTTTATTGATTTAACTTGATAATTTTCGTTAGAATTTTTGAAAACAAAAATGATTTCAAAAATGAATATTTTATAATAAATATCAACAATTAACAATAAATAATTATATTTGCTATAATTGTAAAAAAAATTTTTTATATAGTATTGTTTGGTTACTGGAAAATTCCGTATACAAAAACCTATACTTGATATATATATATATATATATATATATATATATATATATATGACAAAAAGGGAACAAATTTTTAAATTTTTGGTCCTTAGGAAGAAACGGTAACCTTTGAACAAATCCAAAGAACACTTAAATTTTAAAATCTGAAATAGTGTCCCGACAGCATAAATTTTTTATACAAGTCAAGGTCAATATACTTTTTTAGAATATATTTTATATAGAAATATATAAATATATAAATTAGTATATATTAAAATTAAAAAAGCTAAATATATTCTTTTTGTTGTAATGGTTCGGACTTCGTTATGTTATTTACGGCTTTGTATGCCACTGGAAATTGCTCGGTGTGTGATACGTGTGGCACGCGTGCCGTAGGTTGCCGACCTCTGCTTTAGGACATCATCGGACTAAATTTGATATGTTTGTGTGACTATACATGCACAGGAACAAAGGATGCTTGGAATTTTAAATATTATTATTTTTTTTTTTTAATCTCGCTGATTTCATTTAGATTTTTTTTTCTTTCTTTTTCATTTTTTATGAGTAGATATCCCACACTGTGATAATAAAAAGTTCTGCCAGGAATGGTGATATAAAATTAAACCAGGATGCAAAAATAAAGACGTTACATCAAAGAGGTTTTTTTAAGCATTACATTATTTGGCAATTAGCCGCTAGGATGCAGGGGGTTGCAGAAGATTTGGAACCTAAGAGCAGATAGGGAATGATAGAAGAAAATATATGAGGAGAGGGATAGTGGATAGATCAAGGTAACTGGAGATGTCGATTGACATTACATTTGAATAGTTGGAGATTATAGCTCTCAAGGAAATAGTAATTGGGAAGAATGTTCCACAGGCAAGAATAATGAAGTAGGAAGCTATTTACGAAGAGAAGAGACATTTACATTTAAAAAAATTCTACAATGTATAAGGCGTATGATAAATTCATTTAAAAAAATTCATCTGGGAACCAGTGAAAGCAGCTCATTGTAGAGCAATTACCATGAAAAAGTATTTGTAGAAAAAATTAAGAGAGAGGCGACGGCGCGTCTGTGAGAGAGTGACTGTAGACGAGATACCAGATCAGGGCCAATTATATTACATATCCGTCTCTGGATCTTGTCAAGAACTCCGAGGTAAAATTAAGGTGCCCCAGACCATATATGGCAGCAATGCTCATGCTTTGGGGGCGAATGGTTGATTTAAACAAAAGGAAATTGATATTTTAAAATAAAATGTTCAATGGACGGCACATTTACCATATGTCCACCTGATCAGAGTATAAGTTCAAAACCCTGGCCGTGCTGAAAAGAATGTTAGCTGTTTTTTATCATTATAGTTTTTAAATTCTCCCGTCGAAACGTATGAGGGTCAAGAATCAGAATTTCAGGAAACCGACAGCCCGATGATTTTGACAACAGCACATTCAATTTGATTATAGTTCATATACAAGGCCTCGTGCAGGACCATCGACACTTTTTGAAAAGGGCAGAATTTCAGAGACCTGGTACTTTTATTATCCTCACAAATTCCCTAAACGACGGTCCGCAGGTTTTGAATTCATTTTTTGTCCTTTTCCTATATATATATATATATCTATATATATATATATATATATATATATATTATGAATTATTCACAAAAAATTTAAAATAAAAGGTTAATGATTTAATTGGCGAAAATTTCAAAAAAATAAAAAATATATATTTTTAAATTTTATATTCATGTATATATATATATATAAACGAATTTTTACTGGTAAAATTTTCTGTCAAAATATGTATGAAATATATTGTATATATTTGACAGAAAATTTACCATAAAAAAAATTCGTTTAATCCCCCATATTTGTATATGAACGCATAACTTTTAAAAAATTTAAAATCAAACTCAGCGTTGCTACTGCAAATTCCAAAAACAATAACTCATTTCCAATAGCATTTTCGGATACAACAATACATATATTTTCGTTGTCCTCTTATTACTGAGAGAAAAAACAAGAACAACATCTATTCCATACCTGAAGATGTCTGTAGGAACAGACGAAAGCTTGTAGTAAAAAATAAGAACTAATGCGGCAGAAATTTATAGAAACAAGGATCAATTCATTCATAACGGATTCGGAGGTTTTTGTATATTATTTGAATTGTTTGCGACGATGGATTTCTCGCCAATTAAATCATTAACCTTTGCATTTGTTTTTTGTGTGAATAATTCATGAATTTGTAAATTGATATATATATTATATATATATATATATATATATATATATATATATATATTTTTATGGTTTATGTTTAAAAATTATTTTATATATATATATATATTTATTAAATGCTATATTTATATAAATATATTAAATTTGAATTTTTCCGGCCTTGTCTAAAACGTTTAAATTTTAAAAAAAAAATATCATTTTGAATAGATAAATTTCTTTTTAATTTTATTTTCATATGACAACCGTCATATATATAAATTTATAATATTACCAGATTCATATTACACATCAAATTATTAAAAAAAAGAAATTTTTTACTGTTATAAATTGAAACAGATATTTTTTTTTATAAAAATAATAAAATAATCAGAAAAAATTTATATGCAGGTTTTGAATCAAATCATAAATTATGAACGAATATTTTTATATTTTTTCTTTTAATTCAAATGATAAATGTTATTTAAACTGTTTATCATAAACAGAGCATTTGTTAAAAATTTGTATCTATAAAATAACAACGTTAAACATAAATAAAAAATTTTAAAATAAATAAATTGTCGGACCTCGTCCATTTCTTAACATATGACGTCATTTGTTTACATTCGATACGCCAGAGCAGTTATGAATGTAATGAGATTCATGGAAGATTGTAGTTTATAACAGTAAATTCGACCTTGTTTACCATAAGGTTCCATGGTGGCCGAGTGGTCAAGGCACGTCAGCGTATATATGACGGTTCCGTATAGGATGCAGGTTCGAATCCTGTCTATGAACGAATATTTTCTATGAAAATTTCTCGGACATTCAGGCCGGTAAATGTTATTTAATACTGTTTATCATAAACAGAGCATTTGCTTAAATACTTGTATCTATAAAATAACAACGTTAAAAATAAATAAAAAATCTTTATATAAATATATATATATCGGACCTCGTATATTTCTTAATATATATATATATATATATATATATATTTTTTCCTCACGATATCTTCTTATATTCGACCTTCAAAAAAAAATTAAATAATTTTTTTTTGTTATATATTTTATTTTTTTTATTTTAAATTTAATTATTTTTAATTTTTAAAAATTTTTATAAATTTTTATATTTTTTTTTTTTATCCATAAATATCCTTTTTGTGTGATAAAAAGAAGGTTTTATAATTTATGAATGATTCCTTTGTATACCAAGGTATAAATTTATATAAATATACGTTCCAATTGAAAACATAAATAATAAATAAAAGACATTTTCGTTGATTTATTTTGGAAATTGTTTTTTTCCTTTGATATATTTATAAAATTTTTTATGTTTAAAACTATATATATATATTTTGCAGTGGGCAACCAGGAATTTTCTCGGTCGCCATAATAATTTTTCTTTTAATATTTAGGGAAATATCAATTTCTATATAAACGAATATATGAACACAAAACATTTATTTTTATAAAACAATACATGTTCATGCGTTGGTTGATGCATATAAGTCGATGTCTAGTTTTTTAGAAATTTTTTTTAAAAAAGAATGGAAAGAAAAACCGCAATTTGCAGTATTTCGTAATAATATGAATCGTTGTTCTTCGTTTATGATTTGATATTTTTTAAATTTATGTTAAATGTTAAAAACTGATAATTGATATAATTTGAATTTTTTTCTTTCTTTTTTTTTTTTTTTTTTTTTTGCTACGTGATAGCAAAACGTTTTTAAATTGGTTTAGAAAAAAGTCATTTGACATTTTCAGAATGAATTGATTTTATTTCTATCATTTGATATCAAAAAATTGAATAAAAAAAAATATAATTTGCAAAAAAACTTAAAATAAAAATTTTCCAAATAAAAGTTTTTCTTTTTTTTTATTTTTTTTAACTTTTTTTCACATCTTGAAATTTTCTTCTTCTTCTAATTTTGTTCTTCTTTTATTTTTATTAAATCCTTTTTTTTCTTTATTTAAATAAAATTTCATTTCATTTCTTTTCTTATTTTTCTTTTTTTTCTTTGAGATTTAATTTTTTTTTTCTTCTTAATAAAAAAAAAATTTGCTTCTTTTTTAAGATTCTTATTTATTGATTCATATTTGATTAAATAAAGAAAATTCTTTAAATGTTTATTTTTATTTTCTTTATATTCTTTTTTGATTTTTTATTTTTTTAAATATATTTTTTTATTGTCTTATTTTTCCAATTATAAAAATTTTTCAATATATTGAAATTAATTTTCTTAAAGTAAATTTTTTTTATAATAAAGTGTTCTTTATAAAAAATTCTTCAAAAAATTAAAAGAAACAATTTATTCTTCTTCTTTTCCTTTCTTCTTTTAATTCAATCTTTTTTTCTTATTTTCTATATTTCTTCATAACAAAAAATTTTAATCTTAAACGACTTTTTTTCTTCTTTTTTTTCTTTAAAATTCTTCTTAGATTCAAAACCATTTAAAATTTTAATTTTATTTTTTTCTTTTCTATATTTTTGCATAAACATTTGCTTTTTAATATTTAAATATTTTATATACATATATAAAGATATTTTTCTTCAATTTTTTAATTCAATAGAATCTTTATAAATTTTTATAAACATAAAAATTTTTTTTTAATAAAGACAATTTTTTATTTCCAATTTTTTTTAATTGTATATGGTATGAAATATATATTTCCGTAAGATATCGACGTTTATTTAACATCGATATCCTATATATTACTGGATAGGTGACCAAAATGGGAAATTAAAAAATGAAAATTTCTTGATGTTTCGGATAAAGATAATTTAGATTTTTTACCAAATCAAAATCAGATTCGTTATCGTAATTTATGCGCAAACATCACTGAAAAATATTAAATTTTTTATTCATTCATCCCATTAATTATATTTTTTTTTTTAAATATAAATATATATATATATATATATATATATATATATAATAATTGATTTTAATTGTTAACATACACAAAAAAAAATTTAAATGGAATGTTGACGCAAAAAGCAAAATAAGACAGCTTGGAAAATTTTTCCTGATTTTTTTCTATAATACTTTCTCCTGTATGTTTTTATTCTTTTTTGATTGTTTTTTAAATCAGATAATATAATAATTAGGTCGTATATCGTAGGGACCTTTTTTTGTATCCAACATAATTTTTTTGAGATATATATATATATATATATATATATATATATATATATATATATATATATTCGAAAATCGACGTATGAGATTTCAAGCAGAATTTTAACTTATTTCAGAACAGCCCTATCAACAGAAATGAGATTTTTGATCATAAATATATAATATCTGCAAAATACCATCTACACTTTTGAAAAATTTTGAATTTCAATCGTGCACTACATTTACAAGGTCCCTAAATTAAATTTCCCTCCATAAAATTGAATTTCAGATAGATTCATAATTTTATTTCCCCATATTGCCAAATTTTTTATATAGAAAATATAAATTTATATATATATATATGGGTAATTCCAAGGATTCTATGAAATTTTGAGATTTGTTATGTAAATCCATAATATAATATTTAAAAAAAAAAAACAGACCAGTTTAATATATATAATTATAATAATTTATTTCAAACAGAGCCCTTTTAAATATAAAAATTTCATCAGATAATATATATAAATATATAATATATATATATATATATATATATATATATATATATATATATATATATATATATATATATATATATATTTCATTAAATAAATAATATAGACAAGTGTTTGTCTATTTATTTTATGTAAATTCTTTTCATAACGTCTGATAAGCTTAATAACATTATCATTAAACGAAAAAAGAAAATATCACAATATTTATCCATATTTTTTAATCCAATCTAAGCTTTCGGCTTACATAAGCCATTATCAAAGATGACAATTATTGTACAATATATTAAGCAATACACGGACAAGAAAGTGATGATAGTCTGTTTCTGTTTACATGGATGATTTTCAAGCAACGATAAACACGTGCATATAAGATGCTGGAAGCTAAAATTGCACCGCAGCTCATGACGTCACACATGACCACACGAGAGTGAATTCGAGAAATATTAAGTATGGGAAGCCGTTGGTATAAACCAATGGCTTCTGTTACCAATTATAGACATTTAAGGATATTTGTGGAGATTTCATAGTTTTTGTTTAGGTTGGATTTCAACTGTTTTATGTATATTGCTTCAAGAATTTTTAGTTTTTGTTTATTGTTTTCATGTTTAATTATAATTGTGTTTTCGACAAGGATTTTACGGAATTGTGTGTGCAGCCAGGCATCTTTTAAATGCCTAGAAATGTTAGAGTTTTCATTCAAATGTAGTGTCAAACGTCGTGAAAGCGAGTTTGTGGTGTGACCAACATAAATATTACTTAATTCGTTGGAGATACAATCTCACAAATGGCACTTGAATTTGTAAACTATGTTTGTTTTTTGCAAATCGCTAACCGGGGGAGAAGTATCATTGCAAAGAATTAAGTTGGATATACTAGATTTAATGCAGTATATGATTAACTTGATTTTTTTGCTAGGATCTGTTGTTGATATATTCGTGTTTACTAATTTTTTTAGTATATTTCCATCTTGTTTATAATTAGGATGCATATATAGTTATTTATTCGAAAATTATAACATAAATATGTTATAAAATCACACACAGATGCACGCACACACACGCGCGTGCGCATACAGATACAAATGGAAAGCTATTTGCTCTTAAGATCTTCAAATAAATTCACGATATTTTCATGTTTCATTTCCATCGTTTAACTTCAGCAATTTCTTAATGAATATTTTTGAATCGATTCCTAGATCAGATGCCACGAAAGTTGGTTCACTGTGTCGTGCAAGACAATTTTTTTTTTTTTTTATCCAGATTCTATCTTGCATATCTATAAGTCTAACATTCGTCCACACTTAGAATATTGCAGCCACATATGGTCCGGTGCCCCTGCTATTTACTATGAGTTCCGTGATAAAAATCCAAAGAAGAATCAGCAATATTATTGGTCCTGATCTGGCGGCTTGGCTTCAGACACTTACCCACCGACGTGATATTGTCTCCGTGCCTTTTGTTTAAATAAAGCACAGCATTAGAAGCTCTCCTGAACATGGTAATTGTTCGGGTGTGCTCTTCGCTATGGTACCCATATACTCATTGGGGATAGTTTTTAAATTGATGTTTTGTTCCCCTCCCCTCACAGACAATGAATTGTACATATGGGGACAAATTTGGGATTTTCATAGAGACAATGAGGTATTATGGTGATTGTAGTAAGAAAAGTAAGGAAGAATACGTTTTGGTGTTAGGAATATTGTTGTCTGTTTGGGTCAGTGTTTGTGGCTAGCTAAGTTTAATATTAAGACAGGAGAAGACCGTCCTTTTCCCCAATCAACATTTTTGGCTTTGTGCCACATTTCTGTACATAACAGAATAAATATCACTCTTCGCTATGTTACCTACAATTAATGAATTTCAATACAGTACTAGATTAGCGTTGAGATCTCATCAATTGACAGTTGTGCTGGATAGATTTAGCCATAAGTTCTATGCTAACATTTATTTTCTTTTAACTAATTTACTTGTTTCTTCCTTCTGGCTCCATGCTTTCTATTTATTTAATCTTCAAAATTTTTAATGCAAAATCAATCAAAATCTCCTGCCCTAAAAATTAATATTTTTTTTTCTGTCTGCTCATTTTTAATGTTTTTTTTTTTATTCTTTTTATTTTTAGAATGATGTAAAAACCTTTAAAAATTTTAGTTGCTTTTAATGCCTTGCATGAAAAAATACAAATTAAAAAAAAAATAAATTTAATAAATTTGTGGGATTGTTTTATCTTCTGTTTATTTTTCCACAAAAGTTGGGTTCCATCTACAAAATTAGCAACAACAGACATGATCCTATCGAATTAACTTTCTACAAATTATTCTATGAAATTTTAGCTTTAAGCATTTTTTTTTCATTTCACAAAAATGCTTTTAAGCTCATTTACCATCACATAGACGAATGATCATTCTACTAACGGCTACGCATTGAATGTCTCTCTCTCTCTCTCTCTCTCTCTCACTCTCTCGCTCTCTCGCTTCATGAAAGTACGTGTATGCCAAACCAGTTTGAATTTAGAGTTTTATTTCCCATAGACTGGCTACCAACCAAGGCTAGAAATAGCCGAGATGAATACAGTGAAGCAAGGTATATGGCCACAATAATGGAGCTACCAGTAAAGATTGAATTCACGTTCATATTGTAGTTTATTGTTGCCTATCGCATACGGCGGCAGTATGCCTCGCAAATAGAAATCTCCGTGAACAGGGAACCAGATTGCAATCAAAAGAACCGAGCCTGCAACGAGGAAATGAAAATCCCGGGCAAATGAAAACCCAGATCAAACGGCAGCCAGGAGAGCTTCTAATGCTGAGAATGTGCAAAGATTTAGGCACTCTCAAACTTCTGAACAAGCTGAAGGCCCAATCAAGAGACAGCAGAAGCTGGATTAAATGCTGCCCGATAAGATGGCTTTTGATGTATATTTGATATATTATATATATATATATATATATATATATATATATATATATATATATATATTTTCAGATATAATGGTTTCTTTTAAGAAAGTAAAATACACAGTTAAAATTTAGCAATATTTTGAATAATTTCTCGAAAATAATACGCATTTTTTACTGTAAATTACAGGCGATAGTTGGGCTGCGTATTATAAATAGGTTTAAACAAAAATATTTTTTCGTTATTGATTTATAATACTTGTTCTAAAATAAGAAAGATATTATCCCAATTTTTATTTTAAATCTGACAGTAATGATTGTAACATTTTTTGTCAATAAATTTATGTTTATCAGGAACCGCCATTTTTATTTGGCGAAAAAATAAAAAAATCTATAAAAATGCCAATTTCGAAGAAAAGAGGATATCAAGTTAACAATTTGTTGGAATTTTAATTTTCATCATTATCATCAGCACCACCACTTTCTATTATAGAATCAATATCTAAATTGTCATTAAACAAATTATCATTTCAAAATTATCTTCGGCCTTTTCATTCTCTTGCCAAAGGATGTCATCTTCAGAGCCATCCATGGCTGTCGTGAGACAACACTTCTACAAACCTCTCTTTATAACATCCTCATTGACGGATTCCCATTTTGAGGGTAGAAATTAAAAGGTTATTGTTGTTAACCTACCACCCCTTGCAGATGAATTTCTGCAAACAAGGACGTTAAATAGTTTAATCAAAAGAATCATCGGAAAAAAATTATTTTAGCCGCTTAACTATTAGGCGATTTATTCTTAATGTTAAGGTCCATTTTATAAAGTCTTTTTATTGTTTTGTTATTTTTTTGTTTTATTAACCCCAAATTAAAATCATGCGTTATTTTAATGAAAAAAAGATATAATTTTTACATTTTTTTTCGAATTAAATTTTATTGTTTTCTTAATATTCAAGGTTTATGAATGTCTTCAAATTATTTTTGTTTTTTTGACAAAAATTTATAGATCGTTTTATACATTTTTTAGATATTCTTCTTAATTTTTCGATAATTTTTATTAAATTTTTAAGTTATTCTTCAAATAAATTACTACATCATCAATAGTTCTCCAAGAAGATATTTATTGAACGTTATAATTCTGGTTAGGACATCAAATGAACAAATATAGCTCACTAAATGAACAAACTTTTTTGACCGACATGCTAAACATTGAGCTACGAACATACAGGAGGCTGCGCTTGGGTTAGTTTTTCCCAACACCTCAAGATGTTACAAAACCAAAATATTTGCCTAAGAACTAGTTTCCTATTCATAAATAGCCTTGTCAGAAATAGACTCTCATATGGATGCCATGCATAGCGCCCAACTCCTTCAAAAATGTCTAAATTAACATCTGTATACAGTTGCTTTCTCAGAACAATGATTAAAAAGGACTTCAAGCGAATGAATCCTGTAGGTCTTAAAGAAGACTATCCTTCATCAGACCTCATTGGCTGGCGCTATAGAATCACAAAAAAAGAATTCTACCAAATAATAAAGACCACATCGGTTGAAGACTTCCAACCACAGCAACAACTGAAATGGATAGCACATGTCACCAGAAGTAAAATTAAAGATATAATCAATATGTTGACCTTCCACGATACCTTAAACAAAAAGCTAGGAAAGAAACGGCGGTGAGCACTAGTTAAAGCGATACCTTTTCGGTCAATATATACCTGTATCGAAACGATATCACCGTTATCTGGATGAAATCCATGTGCGTTTTAAAGAAAATAACTTTTTCCCTGTCATATATTACACGTGGTGGAGTAATGGATAACGGCTCGGAATGAGGAGAGCTGAGTTCGAATTCCAGTCGAGTCCATTACATTCACTTCCGTGCGGATTCATACCTTTCCCAAGAGTACTATACTCTTGAGAAAAGTATCAATCCTCTCCTTCTCCCTTATATTATGGCTAAATAGCAAGACAGACCGGGTTCTATAGCCTGGCATGAAAATGGTTAAACCTAATGCATTTAAAAAAAAGACCTCGTAAGTTATGTTCGAAAGATACATGATCGCCCTAAATTTGTATCATTTGAAACATAACTGAAAAGTATTAAGGGTAAAAGTAACTTAGAAAAAATTTATTTTAAAAAAAAATGAATTTCAGAGATTGGTTCAGTCCAGACTTTTTTATACAACCTTAGATCAAGTGGTTCTTAATCAAGGATGCTCACCCCCACCCAATAGGGGGTAAACCATCCTGAATCATTAGGGTTTGGTTTACTTTGTTTAGAAACTCTAGTGTAAGAAGTTTGGCGATCTGATTTAAAAAATTAATTGAATTTTTCATTTTTACAATTTAATTAAATTTTTTTTCTTTTTTTAAAAATTCCATTCAAAAATATGATAAAGGATTTCGACATGACTGGAATTTTTTTCCGTACTCAGCCATTTCTTCCTAAAGCAGACCAGTTTTCCTCTTCTATAGAACCCTCCAGCTATTTGGGGGAAAAAAATAATTCATATTTTTCCCAAGGGTATTAGCAAAAGTGAATGTGATTTATTCTTGCATCAATTTATGAATGCCACACGCATCTGCTATAGTCGAAATATGTATCTTTCGTACATGACTGACGAGGAAATTTTCCACGCAATAGATTGCCATTTCTTTCTGCGGTAGAACAAATCCAAGGTCTCGTGCTATTTTAGACAAAGGTGGGGAAGAAGAAGTTATGTGCCATGCATGATATACGTTAAAATCATGTATCTTTCGATACATGACTGACGAGAGATTTTTTTTCACATAGTAGGTTACCATTTCTTTCTGCAGTAAAATCCAAGGATATAGAACCTGTCTCAGGTAATTACACATAGCTAGGAAGAGAAGAAGAGGGTTCCTACCTTTTCCAAGGGTATTAGCACTTAAGTTAATGTAAAGGATTCGACTGGAATTCGAACACGGCTCTCCGATTCTTCAATCCGAACCGCTATCCATTACCCCACCATACGTAAAAGAGCTAAAAAAATATTGTTGAGATGTTAAATATGACTGTGTTTATTGGCACATATAATCATTTATATGTGTGGATGGTTTATATATATATATATATATTTGTCAATTCAAGAAAGAAAATTCGGATTAACAACACAAAAACAGAGGATGTCTCATATCGAGAATATTTAACATTAAAAATATAAGGAAAAAAAAAATTAATTATTTTTAATAATATGTGGAAATCTCCGCTTTTAATATACCTGAAGACGGTCTGTCGTAAAATTGTGGAAAACAAAGCATAATATTTTTTTCTAAATAAATCCACATTACAACCAAAAACGTTTGCGGCACCTTCTTCTCTTTAATATACATACTTTTCTCTCGTTGGAACCACTACAACATATTTCTATATATATATATATATATATATATATAACACCTCGTTAACATTTTCAGAAAAGAATTTGAATTATATGAACGTGTGCGTTAATTGTTGCTGGGTTAGTTTATAAACCACTACAGGCGGTTGATGTAAACTAAAGTTTATAGGTAAGATTGAATGTTTGTTACAATTTAATTAGCTTGTTATGTACATTATTTACATTATTCGGACTATTGTCCTCATCTTTGTCGCCATATTTATTACAACGATTCGGCTGTTGTACGCTCCGGTCTTCTTCAGGTGGTTGGAATGTCGAACTGAACCCTTTATTTCGCTCACTGGAGTAGACTGTTCTAGTTCCACGTGCCATGTTTGATGGATGTCAATTGTCAGTTATCTCCTGTTATCTCCTGTTAATTTCCCTCTGAAAGTTCTCCACTGTCTTAACTGGGTATTGAACTCTTTGGGTCCTATCACTGGATTTAACTAACGCCTTTATCCAATGTGCCATGTGTTCATGAAGAAGGCCGGAGCATACAACGGCCGAAACGTTGTAATAAATATGGCGACGAAGGTGAGGACAATAGTCCGAATAATGTAAATAATGTATATAATACCTCATCTCAGAAATATAGACAGCTTGTTATATTGTGGTATTTTGTTAAAGATTATCAAATTTAAAACTTTATTAAAAAAAATGGTAATTTTTCATTTTAAAATTGTATTGAAAATAACTAAAAGCATAAACCTCTTTAATATAGTTTTTTGTAATGCATTATTTTGTTGTCAGATATGTGAATAAACATTAAAGACATATAATGGTTTTGTTATTTACAAATGAGATGAATATTACTTTTTGTTAATTCTGGGTGCGAAAACTGCTTGGTCATTTGAAAGTGGCGCAAAAACTGGCCGGTGGTTTGAAATGGTGGCGAGAAAATATGGCGATTTGAAAAAGGTACGAAAATTGGTTGGTATTTTGAAAGGGACGCGATAACTGGTCAGTGGTTTGAAAGGGGCGTGGTAAGTGGTTTGTGGTTAGTGGTTTGAAAGTGGTGCAAGAACTGGTTGGTGTTTTAAAAGAGGTCGGCAGTTTGAAATGGGTGCGAGAAAAGGTTGGTGGTTTGAAAAAGGTGCGAGAATAGGTTAGTATTTTGAAAAGGGTGCGATAACTGGTCGGTGATTTGAAACAGGTGAGAGAAAAGGTTGGTGGTTTGAATAGAACGTGATAAGTGGTTAGTGGTTTGAAAGAGGCGCAGGAACTGTTTGGTGATTTGAAAGGGGTGTCAGGATGTGGTCGTTTATGGCTTTCCAAATATTCTTTCTTATTTCTTTTGTCATCTAAGGACTTCTCTTGGGAAAGAGAGGTTGGGGGAAAAGAGAAGAGGAAGAACTTCCCGTCGGAGTAGATGCTGCGGTTACAGTATCTCTTCCGTACCGAAGACTTTCTCTCTCCCTCTCGTGTTGCGTGGACAGAATCTTCGGTCTTGCTCCGTAGCATCTTTTCCGTAGCAGTGTTATGACCGGCTATGAGCAGCTCAGACAAGCTATGAGCAGCTCAGACAAGCTCTGACCAGCTAAGACAAGCAATGACCAGCTAAGATCAGCTTAGACAAATTATATACAGCCTAGACAAGCTAAGAACCATTGGGGGGGGGGGCATTTTTTGACCGCGCCTACTGGCTCGGGAACTCAACATTAGATTAAGCCTTGTGCTACATGTGACTGCGTGGTGCAGTTGTTAGATACACTAGCTGGAATCTTTTCCAGTTGTGCTGGTCGAACTCTCTGCCTTCGGACAGAGAGGTTCCCGGACGGGGCTATGCCGAAGGGCAGAGTCTCGTCTTGAGAAACATCTACCCGATCCCGTTTTATACGGGGTCTACGGTGAATTTTTGGCCGAGCCTACGGGATCAGATTACCCTACATTAAATTCGGTTTTGTGCCACACCCTACATCGTGGGGAGGCTGATAAATATCGACTAGCTGGGACCTGTTGAGTACGACTCGGACTTACCCGAGAACTACTGACCTTCCAATAGTAGCATTCACTACTGGATTGACTTGCGATGACCTTGTGCATAACTGTTACCTTTATTCTTATTGTACTGGTTTTGTACAATAAACCTTTACTTATTTTATCCACTTTATTTTCCAAGTATATATTTCTATTAGGACGGAACATAACACACCCCAAGCAAAGCAATAAAGCTACTGAGTGTGAAAAAATAAGAAAAAAACATTATTAAACAGCGAGAACAATAAAAAAAAGAGGAACCCCCAAAATTGCTGCCCTAATCACCGAATGGGTCCTTTCTAGAATGGAGTGTTTTAAATCTCAAAAAAATTCCAAACGGTCAGCCCTAGTTCACCCTCGAATGTGCTGCAGCCCTCGCACATCGGAACCACGGTGTAAGCTGGTCGTTACTTCCTTCAGAACCGCCCGCAATCGCTGTAAGTGACTCCTGGAAAACGCAAAATGCAGCCACGCCCAATCTGTCCCGGCCAAGGTTGAAAATAAACAATTTGGATCTCGCAAATTCTGGCAGATGACCAACAAAAATTATGAACAGAAGTAAAGCGGCTGTGCCCACTCTTAAAAATGATCCCCCAGGTCATATCATCCTCGATAGACAAGGCGAAGCTCTTTGGCTCGATCTTTGCCTCAAACTCAACGTTAGCTGACAAAGGCCATCACCTCCCCAACTTCCCACGTCTCACAGAGCACAACCTCAGTAATATATTCATTTCAGCAAGAAAAATCTCTAGACTGCAAAAGAAAAAAGAAAAAAGAAAAAGAAAAACAATGGCTTAGACAAAATTCCAGTTGTAGTCCTTAAGACTATCAACTCAGAATTATCCCCGATTCTAGTAGTTATTTAACCGATACTTGAAGAAGAAATGTTTCCCAAGCATATGGATGGTAGACAGTGTATTCCCGGACTTCAAGAATGCGGACAACCGATGCTGACCCTCCTAATATAGACCCACTAGTCGCCTCAGTATCAGCAGTAAGCTCTTTGAGGCCTTAATCAACAAGGAGGTCGTCGAGCACCTGGATAGGAACAACCTCTTTAGCGACGAGCAGTATAGGTTTCGATTAGTCCGATCCACTGCTGATGTTCTAACTACTATTACACACGGAATGAGTTAGGCTCAAAGTGTGCTGCAAAAGCTCTCCAGCTATGGAATCACTTTGAAGGGTTTTCTCTATTATAAAATCCTTCCTAACAGGTAGATCCCTGAAGGTAGTTATTAACAGCCAATCTTCCGAAGACATGGCGGTCAACACTAGCGGATGACCTCTCTTCCTCTCTACCACTAACTTCCCAGTGCGGAAAAACTGGCTGGTTACATTCAATGCTCCTAAAACCAAACTGGTTACATTCCATCACCGCCGATCAGACACCGAACTGTTGTCGGTCATAATGAACGGATGTCCCCTCGAGGAGGCCACGTGTCTCGAGAAGATATTGGGCCTCCTATTCAAAAATGACCTCAAGTGGAATTACTATATACGATTCATCGGTAAAGATGCAGTAAAATGATCGGCTCCCTCTACCGCTCCAATAAGTACGTGACTCCTTATACTATCCTATACCTTCATAAGAGCCAGATCAGGCCGAAAATGGAGTATATTTGGGAGGGAGCTGTCCAGACCCCACTTTCCAGTCTTGACAGAGTGTCTTTGAGTCGTTGTTGGAGAAGAAGTATTTTCCATATTCCAACCTCTCTCACTGGCGCGATGTGGTGAGCTGCTCAGTCGCTACTAGCATGGAAAGTGATCGGACGAACTGCATCTCCTTGTCCCATCAGTTCGGGCTCTAGGACCCGCCAAGCCATTTACATATTATCAAACCACCCACATTTCCTCCGTATTCCGTCGGCAAGTAGTAAGTTCCACTCAAATAGCTTCTTCCCGCGAATCACTGCCCTATGGAACAAAATCTCCAGAGGATGTTTCCCCGATCACTACAATGTCAACCTATTCATGTCTAGAGTCAACCATTATCTTTTTTATTTTTTAATGGCGTTCACCCCGAACAAGGTAGTAACGTCACTAAGATGCAAGGGGTTACTGGATGTGGAAGTATTAGAAAACAGAAACATTACTAAGAAGTGAGAACAAAAGAAGAGTAATCAGGCGGACAGTAGATAACGATTGACATTTCATTTAAATATTTGAAAGATGGCGGGAAAGCAAGAAGTCGGAAAACTTCTACAAGCGACAAGTGCTAAGAAAAAAATTATTAGCATAGAGCATCTAGCAATTTCAACATCTAGCAATGCTGCATCCAGAAACGTCAACTGTGTAATGATGAGACCTAGCTGCCAATCTAGTACTGCGCTTAAATTCATAAGTTCTAGGTACAATATAGGAAAGCTCATCAGAAAAATTACCATGAAAGTATTTATAGAAAAACCACAAGGAAGCAACGTTAGGGTGGTGAGAAAGGGGCTGAAGCCGAGATGCCAGGTCAAGATCAATAACATTGCAGATTCTTCTGTGTATTTTTATCAAGAACCTCTAAATATATAGCAAGGACACCAGATCAGAGGTGGCAGCAATATTCGAAGCATGGAAGAATGGTAGACTTTTAAATGTGTAAGGTAGATTCTGGAGAGAAAATGTGTTTAGCACGACACAGTGAATCAACTTTTCTAGCCGCATAGCTAGCAGTTGATTCAATATAACATTTCCACTTCATTTTAACAAAGAATGTTAATTCGAGAAGGCGCAATAATTCACTGCTGGAGATAGATGCCTCGTTTTTTAATTAAACAGTATTATTTTTTTTATCCAACGCGAAAATTCAGGCCTGTAGATGTACTTGGATAAAAAGTAATACATTGAAGCCACTAAGACACAAGCGGTCACTTGGTGTGGAAGAATTAGCAAAAGGAACATTAATAATGAGCAGGACGAGGAAATAGTAATCAGGAGAACAGTAGATATAATTTAAAATTGCATTTGGCATGAAACATGGAGATGGAAAGTTCCATGGAAATTGCATTTTAATTTTTGCAGATTAAAATTGTTTTTGCAACATGGAGCCAGAAGGGTTTGAAATTGCAATTGCATTTGAATTTTTTTTGCAGATTAAAATTGGCGGGAAAACATGGAGCCATTTAGGAGTTCCACAAGGGAATGGTTTGAAATTGCATTTGAATTTTGCAGATTAAAATTGGCGGGAAAACATGGAGCCGGAAGGGAGTTCCACAAGCGGGAATGGTTTGAAATTGCATTTGAATTTTTGCAGATTAAAATTGGCGGGAAAACATGGAGCCGGAAGGGAGTTCCACAAGCGGGAATGGTTTGAAATTGCATTTGAATTTTTGCAGATTAAAATTGGCGGGAAAACATGGAGCCGGAAGGAGTTCCACAAGCATGGTTTGAAATTGGTTTTTTTTTGCAGATTAAAATTGCGGATGGAGCCGGAAGGAGTTCCACAAGGGGAATGGTTTGAAATTGCATTTGAATTTTTGCAGATTAAAATTGGCGGGAAAACATGGAGCCGGAAGGGAGTTCTATAAGCGGGAATTACGAGAAAAGAATCTGTTAGCATTTAACTTAAGGTTACATCTAGCTAATTCAACAGAAAAACTATGATACCTCGTCTTCAGCCTAGTTCAACGCTTGAATTCATAAATCTCTGGAACAAGGTGTTGAGCTCACCTGAACAATTACCATGAAAGTCTTTATAGAAAAGTCACAGTATATGGCGATGAGAAAGTGATTGAAGCCGAAACGCAAGATAAGGGCCAATAATCACCTCTAAATATATGCCAGGAGCAAAAGGCCCTATGTGGCAGCAATATTCTGGACATAGACGAATTGTAGACTTATAGATATGTAAGATAGATTCTTGAGAGCAGCAAACATAGAAATTGATTCAATATAGTCTTTCATGTCTGATAAGGCACAACAAGTCACTCTAAGGGAGGTTAGCATCAGCCATGTTGATGAAAAGCAGAAAGGGGTCTCCCAGATGATTAATAGAGAGCGGTTTCGTTTAAAATTAAGAAGTCATCCCTTTATTTATAGTTAACAACAGATTGTGGTTCATTTTTTAGATCAGCTGCTAATTTAACTTTATTGAACTGATCAGAATTACTACTAAGACAAGAAGAAATCGTTATCATTTGATTTAAAATCAATATTTTCATTTGCCTGTGTGAGTTTTCTATGGTGAGGCTTATGTCTTTCAATCGCTAATATTCTAACATTTTTTTTTGTTCATTTAGGTTTAGGGGATATAATCGATAGGAAATTAAATTTTTTGACCTTTAATTCAAAGGACCCGCGCTCTGCCCCTGATACAAACCAAGAGAACGAATTCAGATGATTGCAGGGATATTGAAATCGAGGCTATAATTTGCCCTTGTCGCCATGAGAAACACGCTGGACAATTTTCACGTGATTTTGGGAACCCAGTTATGCACACGACTTTCACAAACGAACGAAACCCGATGCATATGTGTTCGGAAAGAAACGCACTCACATTATATCTATCTATCTATCTATCTATCTATCTATCTATATATATATATATATATATATATATATATATATATATATATACATATATATATATAATGACTTGTGTGTGTTGTGTGTGTGTTCTGTATAAATTATTTTGTGTGAACATTACTATCTTTAATTAAAATCCATCTATCTATCTATCTATCTGTCTGTCTATCTATCATCTATCTATCTATCTATCTATCTATCTATAGGTGTGTTCATATCTATCATCTATATGTTCATATCTATCTATTGGAATCTAATTTAACAAAAAATGAATATATTTTACTCTAATTTACTATTCATTCTATTTATATCTATCTATCTATCTATCAAGTACATATCTATCATCTATCTATTTATCTATTCATTTTCATATTCTATCATCTATCTATCTATCATATCTATCTATCTATCTATCTATTTGTCTATCACAGTTCATATATCATCTATCTATCTATGTATAATCATCTATATGTTCATATCTATCTATCATCTATATCTATGTGTGTGTTCTGTTCATAATTTTTATTTATCTAAAATTTATTTTTCTATCTATCTCTCTATCTATCTATATATATATATGTATCTTATCTATGTTTATATATATATATATATATATATATATATATATCTATCTATCAAACGACAATTATCTAATCTTTTCTATTAACAAAATATTTCATCTCTCTCTCTAAAATCTCTCTATGTATGTATGTATATATATATATATATATTAATAGATATATATAGATAGAAAGAGATAGATAGATATTTAATCTCTCTCTCTCTCTAGAAAAGACAGATAGATAGATATATATATATAGATATATAGAGATAAATAGAGAGAAAAATAGATGAAAGAGAGATGAAATATTCGTAATAGAACTTGATTCATGAAAGTGAGTTTATGCATCTTTTATTGTCGGGAATATAAAACAAAAAATATTAAACCTTATTTATTTCTTAGATTATTTACAAAATTTGCTAAAGTATTAAAATATGTCAACCAAGTCTGGTAAAATCCTAATTTACCATTTTATAAAGTTCGAATTAATTGACAATTAGCTTATTATAAACAATCTAATAAATAAATAGTGTTTATTCTTTTGGTTGTCAATCCTCAAGAACAAAAAAAATGGAGAAATTCACTTTCAGGTGCTTAGATTTCATTGCAATTCTAATCATCACACTTTAAAACAATAAAAATTGCCGAGGAGTGGAGGTAGTTAAAATAATAGCGGCGTCAAGGGAAAAACTCTACTTTTGACACACCATTTTCTTGCAGGTAGGGAGCCTAAACATTGCCGAAGCATTTGTTTCTATTACTATTATCAACCTAAAATAGACCGTGAAAATTTCTCCAGATGATAGTTTTAAATCTGGTTGTTACATATTTATTTCTGCGAACCAACTGAGGATTGTTCGTCGCGTGAAACTTCAGGACTATATTTCTTCTCGGGGAGCTCAGACGGTGCTTTTCTGTATTGGGTTTAATTTACCGGCTTTGTGTGCTTTCAGGCAACGTCATTTCTTCCATTATGTTTTCTATTATTAGTTTATTGTTTTTGCTTTTTATGGGCGGAGTTCCACCAGGTTGATGTGCTTTCTTTTTTTAGTGTTTTTAAATGTTTTTTTAAGTTCAGCACTCAGTTATATATATATATATATATATATATATATATATATATATATATAAATGTGTGTGTGTGTGTGTGTGTGTGTGTGTGTGTGTGTGTGAAAAGTGTATGTATATAAATATAAATAAATATATATATGTATAATTATTTATATATTATATACGCGGTAATATATTAGAAAGCGCTCAATATCAGAGATAGAGATAACATATTTGGTTGGTTAGATGTGAGTTTGTGACCCTGGGTTTCACGCTTTAAAGCGATCGTCAACACAAAGTGAAACCCATTTTTCAAAACTCACATCTATCCAACCTTTATATATATATATATATATATATATATATATATATATATAAATTTATATATAATCGCCACAAATATTCTTAAATGTCTATAATTGGTAACAGAGGTCATTGGTTTATACTAACGGCTTTCCATACTTAATACTTCTCGAATTCATATGTTAATTTCAGTTTGACGTCATGGGTGACGTCATGAACTGCGATACGATTTTCGCTTCCAGTGTCTTATATACACGTGTTTATCATTGCTTTCAATCATCCATGTAAACAAAAGCAGACTATCATCACATTCTTTTGTCCGTGTATTGTTTAATATATTGTTAAATAATTGTCATCTTTGATAATGGCTTATGTAAGTATGTAGCTTAGATTGGATTTAAAAATATGTATCAATATTGTGATTTTCTTTCTTCTTTTAATGATAATATTATTAAATTATCAGACGTTATGAAAAATTTTTAAAATAAATAGACAAAACTTGTCTATATTATTTAATTTTTTGAAAATGCATTTATATATATATATATATATATATATATATATATATATATATATATATATATATATATAATATATATGAGAGGAATAAATATTAATAATTATACAATTTTTACATTTATTGTATTTTTTTCTTTAATGAATAAATATAATTTTTCATATAATTAACTTAATAACAATATGTAAATAATAGTTTAAATATTTCCATACATAGAAAAAAAAAATTTGATTTTTTTTATTGAAAAAAAGAATCCAAGTTTAATTTTATTTTGTTTGTTTACAAGATAAGAAATTAAAAAGAATAAATAATCTTCATTTAATATTTTATTTCTTATAATATTATTAAAAAAATCAGTTAACCAGATGTCATTTTTTAGTTCTTTCTTCAATTAATTTTCGTGCCAAGTTTGTATTTTCTTAAGGCTTCATTCTTTTCCGATGGTCTTTTTAAGCTTTGCTCGATTGAATTTTACCCGGACAATTCAAATAACGCCACCAGTCAAACACGATTAAATTTAATTTTTTTTTTGGTTGACATTTGCATTGTAAATTTCAGGATATTTAAAATTATTTTCAGCCAAAAAATCTTCGTATATATTTTGAATGTTAATGATCATTATCTTGATGGAAGATCCAATTCAATTAAAAAGTTCAAATTTTCAAATACTTCTTCAATAAATTTGCTTCCAAAATATTTTGATATGCTGCAACATTCATTCTACCATCAAATTACGATATACCTTTTTTTTTAAAACGTCTCTGAACCCATAATTTTGCCACCAACAAATTTGCAAAATTTGGAAATAAATTGTTTGAATAATCAAAATCTTTCCTCCATATATTTCTAGAATTACGTCCAAAAAACTCAAATTTATTCGTCTGTCCATGATATACCTCTTTCCCAAAACGATTTTTCCTTTCTTTATATTCACAAAATTATTTCAACCTTTTATCTCTGTGTTTTTTAGAAATAGCAGTGGAATTTTCATATAGGGAGCCATTATTTAGATTGTTCCTATGAACGGCAAAATTTTATTGTCCGTTTAGTCATGAACATTAATGATGAAACAAATCATCTTGCAAAAAAAGAACGTCCATTGGATTTTTCTTAATTTGATGCATTAATTTCATCGAAGATCTTGAAGAAATTTTAAATTTGAGCACCTGTTTTTTTCGGTTTTTTTATCCAGTTTTTAATTTTTATGTATTTATACACATCAATAATAAATAAATAAAACTGGAATATTCATATGGTCTTTATAAATTTTTGTGTAAAGAATTTTGTTTGTTTAAGAAATTAACAATCAGTTCTTTTTTCAAAAAACGACAGTTCTTTAATAAGTTCATTCTTTTAAAGTTTCTTGCAATAATTTCAATTACAGAATGTTCTGTTTGTATTTTTTAAAACAAAATAACTACTGATTTCTATTATAAAATTTTACATGTAATAAATAAATTTATAATCTAAAATATTCATAATAATCTAAAAGTTTTAAAAAACAAGAAATTTGCATTGTTCATAATTTTTCATCTTTTAAAAAAAATTAAAAAATTTATTTATATTAAATTATTTTTTTTTTTGATAAATATTTCTTATTTACGTTATTCTATTTATATATATATATATAAAAAATAAATTTATATATAATATTTTATTGAATTTATATAATATATATATATTATATAAAAATATAAATATATATATATAACATATATATAAAAATATAAAATATATATATATATATATATATATATATATATATTTTGTGAAATTTCATGAATTTGTAAATTATAATTGCAAGATTTTAATTGAAAAAAAATAACTGATCCAACAGATAACGTTCGGATAATAAGTGTGACATTTTTGTAATTATTGAACAATATAGTTCATGCCACATTGACGGAAAAATTACCAGTAAAAAAGAATTTCTTATTGCTATATTTGTACAAAAAAAGCACAACCTTAAAATTTAAATTCAAACTCAGCGTTATTTTTACGTTCCAAAACAATAACACATTTCTCATAGCATTTTTTCGGATTACATTCTATTTTCGTTGTCCTTCTTATTATATTTCTTTATAAAAAACAAAAAAAATCTATTTTATATTGAAAATGTCTGTAGGAACAGACAAAGCTTGTAAAAAAATAAAAAGACCTTATGCAACTGGAATTTATAAACTAGGGATCATATTTATTCATATACAGGTTCGGGGTTGGTGTATCTTATTTATATTGTTTGCGACGATTGTTATTCTCGTGTTTAAATTAAATTAAAAAAATATAAAAAAATTTATTTCTTTTTGTAATGGAGAATTTTAAATTGAAATTTTATCCATTGGATGATTTAAATATTTATATTTTATTAGTCAGAAAAACCTTTATTTTTCAACAAAACGTTTTTAAAATTTTTCGTTTTTTTTTTTTGTATTATGAGGTGATTTGATCCCAGAAAAAAAAGAAATTGAAAATAAATCTTTAAAAAAAAAAAAAAAATTGTCTCATATTCGTTAACTATAAATATTTTTAATATCTTCTTCTTATCCTTTTTTAAATCATCATCTACAAAAACAGAAAAAAATTTTTAATAAAAATGATAAATTAAAAAAATGAAAAATTGAATCATTTTAACAGGAAAAAAAATCCTATAAAAAATATATAAAAAAAAAAAATATAAAATAATAAATAAATAACTTAAAAAAAAATAAACTCGTTTGTATCTCTTGTTTAATATATATATAAAAACATATAAATATATTAATATATATATAATATTTATAGGCAACTTATAAACCTAAATAAAATTGTACAGAAAATTATAAAAATAAATATATATTTAAAGAAAATCTTGAATAAAATTGAAAAATATTGGAATTCCATATCGATAAATTATTTCAATTATTTCATTTTTTCTATATTTAAATGATTAAATGAAAATTTTGAATATTAGAAAATTTTTTTTTTCGAATTTCCGTTTAAATTCTTCTTTTGAAAGATAAATTGCAATTAGTCAACAAAATTTTTAAAGTAAAATTTTCGGAAAATTTGCAAAATTTTTTATCATTTTAGATACAAGTTTTACTCAAACTTGACTTAATCAAACAAAATGATGATAAAATTTTTTTTTATTTTTACATTTTTATTTGCCTTTTTATATATATATATATATATATATATATATATATATATATATATATATATATATATATATATATATATTTAAACTTATTGCAAGAACATGTAAAAATATAGATAGATTAATATATATAAATCATAAAGACTGAAACCAAAAAAACAAAAATTTAAATTGAATTCATGAAAGGAAAATTAAATGTTTAATTATCCATTTATCTCCTTTTTTTTTTAACAAATATTTAAAATTATGAAACAAACAAAAATATGTTCCAAAATCCAAAAAAAAAATATTTTAAAAAAATAAAAACAAAATTTCATTTCATAAATGGAATTTTTCATTTTGATGTAAAATTATGCTAAAAGTTTAATTAAAAACTTGCAATTAAAACAATACCTCCAAAAAATATTTTGGCCAAAATATGAAATCAATCTTAATGAAATAAAATCTGACTAAAAAAAATAATATTAATATACAAACACATATAGACACAAATTTATTTTTAAATTTTTATTTTTATTCATATATATATATATATATATATATATAATTATATATATAAAAAACTAATCGAAATGATCAAATTGATTTCCTAAAGAAACATGATTGTTTTTCCAATTTTTATATTGTCAAAATATTTTTTCATGAAAAAACATTTTTATATCCTATTGAAGTTTTGCTTTCACTTGACCAAAATAAATATGATATCCAATATATAAACGAATAAACACATACAAATATTCAATATTAAAAGGATTAAACTCAAATATTCACATGTAAGAATATGCTTAACAATCAATTATGATTTTTTCCAATAGATTTTATATGTTAAATATCATTCAAACAATTAATTTCAATCACAATAAATGTTAAATTAAATATATATATTATTTATAATTTAATAATTTGATTTTAATAAATAATGATTTTATTGTTGAAATTATATATATATATATATATATATATATATATATATATATATATATATATATACAGTAGCGTCCAAAACTAAGGGACAAAATTTTAAAACCTAATATTTGTTAGAAATAACAACTGTGAAAAGCTGAAATTTTGACAACTGGTAGTCGTTATCATCCATAATAACATACTAAAATTTGAATCATTTGCAAAGGATAGAAAAAGAATTATAACAATTATTTATTTATTTTCAAATTTGGAACGTCCAAAAGTAAGGGACAAAATTGAGAAAAAACAATGTAAACGGCAAAAAAAAAAAAATAAAAAAATACATGTACAATCAATATTTAGTAAATGAGCCCTTGCTCTCAATGACAGCTGCACATCTTCGACTACAAGAACGAATCAGTTCTTGACAATCCTCGATACTAATTTTAGACCATTCTTCTTGAAGCTTCACCCAAAATCCTCCGTGTTAGTGGGATTTCTTTCCATAACTTTCACTCCTAAGGTCTTCCAAAGATTTTCTATTGGATTTAAGTCAGGACTTTGTGCGGTGGCCAATCCATAATTTCCAAATCTTGCTCGCTAAGGTAACTCATTACCACCTTTGCCTTGTGACATGGGGCATTATCTTGCATAAAGGTAGCCCTATCGAAACCTGAATTCTGTATGATTGGCACAACATGATCTTGAACAATGTTTTTATAGATCTGCGCGTTTACACGAGTTTGTAACCGGACAAGAGGCGTTGTAAGAATTGGCTAGAAAACATTCCAAATACCATGACGCTTCCGCCCCAAACTTGACAGTTTTTTAAAACACTTTGCAAAATCTTTCACCAATACGTCTCTTTTACATTGTTTTTTCCATCATTTCCAAATAAATTAAACTTGTTTTCATCACTGAAAAATACTTTTGCCCAATTTTCATATGTCCAAATTACATACCTGTTTGCAAACTCTAATCTCTTCTTCTTATTCTTCGAACTAACAAGTGGTTTCTTCCCTGGGGTTCGATTAAACAACCCTATTTCTTGCAGTCGTCTACAAACAGTCTGTCTTGACACATTAACACATGAGGTACTATTCATAACCCTTTTAATTTCTGTGCAAGACTTAAAACGGTCCTTTAATGACATACGCTGCATTATTCGATCTTCTCTTGCCGAAGTTTTGCGGGGTCTGCCGGTTTTAAAAAGCACTAACTATTTTGCCAGTATCATTGTAGGATTTAACAACCCTGCCTACAACACTCTTGGAACGTTTCACTTTCTCTGAAATCTCTCTAATGGTGTGCTTTTCCTTGTGTAGCTTCAAGATAGCTTGTCTCACAGAGTAATCAAGGATTGGCGTTTCGCCATGGTGCCGACTGATGCAACGTTTACAAATGACTAAGTAAGACTTATTCTTTAGAGGAAATAAAAAATTTGAATATAGCATACTGTTTACATTGTTTTTCTCAATTTTGTCCCTTACTTTTGGACGATCCTATTTTGAAAATAAATAAATAATTGTTATAATTCTTTTTCTATCCTTTGCAAATGATTCAAATTTTAGTATGTTATTATGGATGATAACGACTACCAGTTGTCAAAATTTCAGCTTTTCACAGTTGTTATTTCTAACAAATATTAGGTTTTAAAATTTTGTCCCTTAGTTTTTGGACGCTACTGTATTCAACATCACTTTTTTTGTATATGCTCTATTCCATATTTATTGAAATTTCTCCCAAAAAATATTGTCATTAAACTGTGGTAAAAAAACATATTTATTATATATATATATATATGTTAATGTTCTCTTATGTGTGTGTGTGTGTGTGTGTGTGTGTGTGAGTGTGTGTGTGATGTTAAAAGAAATTTGAATTTACTTGATCATCAAAAAATTTTATTTAAAAATTGATTTAAACCAAAAATTCTTGTTCCTTTTTGGATTATTTAAATTCAATGATTTCTAATAAGAAGATTCTGTTTTCCTTTCGTATTTAATCAAAATATATCTTTCAATTAAGTACTCTTCGTTTGAAAAGCAATTTTCAAAGACATTTCTGTTATTTTTTAATATAGTCAGCTTATTTTTTTTTTTTTTTATCGAAATGCGATAATCAAATACCAAATTTCTTGTTCATTTTAAATTCCATGAATACGACGTAAACTCTGGGTAAAATCATATTTGCTATAAGACGATGAAAAATCGGCAAGTGATATATGAGAGATTTGATTGATAAAATTTAATTGAATCCTAATCGAAAACAAAAATGCGACTAAAGACCAAATGATACAAATAAAAATTTATTAAAACAAAGACAGTAAATTTTGGTGGAAAAACCATGATTATTAATAGGCATATCAAATGAAAGTTTCATTTCTGCTGCATAAAACTGTTTATCACAATAACTTTTTGTCCTGCTTCTAAGATTTATACCCTGGATCAAATCACACGGACAAATTTCCAAGTCTATTAAATTCGATTTTTTCCCCGTTTTCGAACAGCTATAGTATTTATTGATCGTGTGAAATTATAAATTCTTTGTTTGATTTGATTTTTCAATTTTTTTTTTAAATATACAAATCACCTATTTTTAAACGAAGTCCGAAAGACTTAAAATTATATTATATATATATATATATATATATATATATATATATATATATATATATATTTATAAATTAATTTTTTAAAATATGGGTTTTTTTTCGCTCAAATTGAGCTTAAATAACATGTTTCAAAAATGGAAACTAAATTAAACTTTAATTTAGTAATTAAATTAAAGACGTTAGTTCCATTTCATTCTCAAGCAATTTTTGGAATTTGGAGATTTTAAAATTACTGGGTTTTAAAGACACAGCTAAAATCATGATTCATGTTTCCAAGTTTACAGATAAATCTACTTCAACTAGACAATGGGTGTCTATGGTGTTCATTATGTCTGTGTTTTGATTTATCAGTTATTATTACGTTTTTCAAATATATGTATTTTTCAATGAAATCTAGCATCCGTTAAATGCATGTCGTCTGGATTTTTTTTAATTTTATTGTTAACGGCAATATCTATCTATCTATCTATCTATCTTACGGCATTTTTTCCATTTGTATATTTAATGATTTTTTTTTTTTTTTGTTGGGGGGGGTAGGTTAGAATATTAATGCTCTGTAAATTTACATTGAGCACTATTTTGTAAAAATAAAAATATCTATAAGAACACCATTATATATCTTACTTTTTTCTTTTTTTTTATATATATATATATATATATATATATATATATGTGTGTGTGTGTGTGTGTGTGTGTGTGTGTGAGAGATATTGAGAATGTGGGAATGAACGTACACGCGTCTCTTAGGTTTGTCTGTTGAAAATATACTTTTGTGAAGGACTTCACATTTTCTGAGCGAACTGATGAACATCGCGAGCGATCATCAACACGCGAGCGTCACTGACAGAGTGATAAAAAAATGCAAATAAAAACAACGGACATTGATTAAAAAAACAACACATGAAAAGTGGACCTACACCACCACGAAACTGGGTTGCCGAGATAATACTAATTAAATGTACAGTAAATGAATTTATTTACTGTAAGTAAAATTTTAATAAAGTTATGTACATACTAATTCATCGAGTCTAGAAGAAACCTCAACAGAATGCAGACAACACAGGACGGCCATTTCGTCCAATATTTGGGACTCATCAGCAGTACGCATCCACTACAGAGAAGTGAAACCCGAACGGTTACGATATAAAGCAAACGTCATACCAACTGTACCAACGGGCCTCGATGACGAAGCGGTAACGAATTAGACTCGATATAGCGCGCTTCGATCATATATTCCGTATTTATTTATTCATTTTAATCGCATAAACGAGATTATTAGTTTTTATTCGTTAATGTTTTAAACGTTTATTATGATATTTTAAAGCCCTCCCGGTTTAACTCGCTGTAAATTATTAATTGTTTAGTTATATTATTTTATTTTATTTTTTTTATTAGTCAACATGTTTTAAATGTTCTATTATGTAATTTATAAGATCTCTCGGTTTTTAACTCGCTGTAATTTATTTATTTTATTTTTATTTTATTTTTTTTATTCGTAAACAGTTTTAAACGTTCCATTATATTTATAAGCACCCTCTTCTTTATTCGCTGTAATTTATTTATTAAATTTTAATGGCCGTATTTTTTTTTTTTTTTATCTGTAAATAGTAATTATTAGCTGGTGAAATGAAACTTGATAGGAAGTGGGTAAAAACGGAAAACATAATTACCTTCTAATATCCGATGAAGGGGTGTCCACTGAAAAAAAAAAAAAAAAAAAAAAATCACCCGTAAACGGCTTCTAATAGATTTGTGCACCGTTGCGATTGGCTTTTGGTCAATCTCAATTCAAATCTGTGATAATATCTACGGGGTATATTTATAGAAATCAGTGTCTACAAGCATTTTTTAGAGGGTGCTTCAGAGAATCTGATCAGCTCTGATGGGTTTTTTCTGGTGAGGTCAGTATGATGTTTGAAAAACCCCAAACAAAAGTCAATGATCCATCTCCAGAACATCACTGACGACGCCCTCTAGCGCTAAAAGAGCGTATATTCAAAGCCTTGGTGGAACTCATCCGAGTTTTCCTTACCCATACGACTATGCCCCCACGAGCCACGACTACTATCACACAGCACTCCATCCAGAGCATTTGGAAACACAGTTCAAGCAAGGATATACAAGTGATAGAAATTAGGAGGATTTGAGATAATTATAATTAAGTAATTCATCGAGTCTAGAAGAAGTCTCAACAGAATGCACTGGACCGCCGTTTCGTCCTATATTTGGGACCCATCAGCAGAGAAATTCTCTTAAGAAAGGTGAAAAGGAAAAAAGATCATGTAGATTAATATTTGGATAATATTCTATGGACGGCAATCCCAGGCTTTTTACTATTTCACCTTTTTAACAGGAATTAGGTCTCCCAAACAAGCGTACAGAACAGTATCAAAAAAAGCAAAAGAAAATGGTTGAATCCGTTTAAATAATAAAGACAATATCTCGTCACGTGACAGTAAATGACGTAATTTCAGTTAACAGTATGAAAATAGGTTCTCCAAATTCTTCCAGTTGCTAAAACATTTTGTTTTTTGTTATTATTAGTTACTTTGTTTAATAAAAATTCATTTCGATTTTGCCTTGAGAAAGTCCCCATTGGACAAAAAAATTTTAAATATTACAGTTTTCCTATTGTCATTTATATTTATAAATATTGTCTTTTTTTAAAGGTTAACTCTCTATATTTTCATATATATATATATATATATATATATATAAATATATTATATATAGAAATATTTATTTACAAAATTTAACAATATAAGCTTTATAATAATAAGAAATATTAACAGATTAAAATATATTAATTAATCAAATTAAGTTAGTAAATGTCTTGGACGCCTGCTATTCAGCATCTTCAATCATTTCACTCCAAGCAAGTCAATAAAGCCACTAAGACACAAGCAGTTACTGAGTGTGAGAGAATATGAGAAAAACATTAGTAAGAAGAGAGAACAATGAAATTAACAGGAATTAAGAAGACACAAGATAAGAATTGACATTGCATTTAAATTTTTGAAGATAAATTTTTGGAAAGCAAGAAACCGGAAAAGAGGCCCACAAGTGAAATAGAAGAAACTCTTAGCATAGAACTTACAGCTCCATCTAGCCATTTCAACTGTAAAGGAATGAGAACCAGCTACCAATCTAATATAAACTTAAAGTATTTCTGATTTAATCCAAATATTTGTTGCTGAAAATTAAAATAAAAATAAAAAAGATAGATTTTTTTTTTTTCATCATTTCACTCCGAAGGAAGGCAATAAAGCCACTAAAACATGAGCAATCTTAAGTTGTGAGAGAATAAGAGAAAAAAAAAAGGTCACGGAGTGAGAACAATAAAAGATGAGGAATTAAGAAGCCAGAAGATAACGATTGACATTGCATTTAAATTTTTGGAGATCAAAATTGGCTGGAAAGCAAGGACCCGGAAAGGAGTTCCACAAGCGAAAAATTCATGCGAAGAAACTTTTAACATAGGACTTACGGTTGTATCGAGCCATTTTAGCTGTAAAAGGATGAGTGTAAAATGTAAAATTATGACCAAGATGCCAATGCCATTTGTTCGAATGTAACTACAACGAACACTGATAGAAAGAAATATCGGGCTAGATACATTTGCTTTAATCACTTCGTCTCAAGAAAAGCAATAATGCCTCTAAGATGCAAGGGGTTACTGGGTGTGAAGTAATATTGGGAAAATATTAAGAGGAGAGAAACAATGAAAGGACAGGGATTAAGAAAAGAGATGACGATTGACATCGCATTATTTTTTTTAATTCACCCTTAACCCGACAAGTTAGATAACTAAATTTTATAAATTAATCTTACTCTATATAAACCTATCTTATGTTCACAAGTATGCGGTATATGTAAAAAAAAAAAAAAATACGCGCATAGGCATACGACCGATAAGACTTTTAATAATTTTAATATCGATGTGCACTGAGATATCTATAAAAATGGTTATTTACTATTTTCAAAATCATTTCACACCAAGCAAGGCAATAAAGCCACTAAGACGCAAAGGGAAGGGTTACTGAATGTTAGAACAGGAATGAAGAAAACAGAAGATAACGATTGACATTCTATTTAAATTTATTTTTTTTAAAAAGTATTTTTATACTTTCGTATAGTTTTGACCCCAGTTTAGGGTTGACTATTTGCCCATAGGTGGAAATCTAACAGGTGCTACCATCCCGGGTGTGGAATGGCCTGGGAACAACAGCATTGAAAAGGTGCTTCCACGGGTCTCAAAACCTTCCTAGAAGAGGCCTTGCTACCGAGGGTAGTTCATCGTCATAACCAGGTCGACTTTACTTTTGTCCTCAATTCATCCTTAACTCTACAGATTACATCTCAACTAAATTCAATAAATTCATATAAAATACCAAACTTATCTTATATAGATCGTCTTTATAATTATGTGGTATATGAAAAAATACAGTCATGGGTATACGGTTAATAAAATGATGAACAATTTGATTGTGATTAGCCTTTACTAGTTTGAATACCGATTTGAACTTAGATATTTATACACATGGTTATTTACTATTCTTAGTATCATTTCACCCCAAGCAAGGCAATAAAGCCACTAAGACACAAGTGGGTTATTGTTAGAATATATGAGAAAATATTAAAGAGAAAAGGACAATAAAAGAATAGGTTTCAAGGTTTAAGTTGTCAGTCTGATTTTCCGGTTCGCGCCAAATTATCGGAATGTCAAACTTAAGTGAAGTTCGAGTAGACACAGTCCACTAACGTAAGTGCTCCCTGACATGTTCTGCAGACAATAGGTGGTACCTAAGATTTTTACTGATTGTACAGCTTCACTTCAAAGATAAGCTTTTCTGACAAAATCGTTGCTTAGTTTTTTTTGTTATTCTTTGATGTAAACTCGCTACATATATTAACAGAAGAAATCGGGGTTGTTTTTGCCTCCCCTGCTTGAAAGTCATTGCTTTGATATTAAGGTCTTGAAATAAAATAAAATGTGATAATAACATTGTATTCGGATATGAGATAAAATAGTGGTATTGTCCTTAATTCATCCTTAACTCTACAGATTACATCTCAACTAAATTCAATAAACTCATATAAAATACCAAACCTATCTTATATAGATCATCTTTATAATTATGTGATGGCAGCGATCACCTACAGCGATCACCTGTAGCGACCAATGATCACCTCCGACGGCCTGCAGCGATCACCTACAGCGACCAGCAGCGATCACCTGTAGCGACCAATGATCACGTGCGACGACCTGCAGCGATCACCTGTAGCGACCAACGATCACCTGCGACGACCTGCAGCGATCACCTACAGCGACCAGCAGCGATCACCTATAGCGACCAATGATCACGTGCGACGACCAGCAATCGATCACCTACAGCGACCAGCATTGATCACCTGTAGCGACCAACGATCACCTGCGACGACCTGCAGCAATCACCTACAGCGACCAGCAGTGATCACCTATAGCGACCAATGATCACGTGCGACGACCAGCAGCGATCACCTGCAACGACCAACCTTTCCTATATACTATCGGTTGTAATTACTACGGAAGGTTTCGACACCGACCTCGACCAGCAATGCCTGCACTGTAACGTCCAACCGTCGACACGACCGGAACGTCTCCACCTCGACATCAATCGTTGACACGACCGGAACGCGCACCTCAGCATCCAGTCGTCGACCTCAATATCCATCCGTCGACACGACCGGAACGTCCGCAATCTCTTTCCAACCGTCGACACGACCGGAACGTCCCTACCTCAACATCAATCGTTGACACGACCGGAACGCGCACCTCAGCATACCGTCGTCGACCTCAACATCCAACCGTCAATACGACCAGAACGTCCGCAATCTCTTTCCAACCGTCGACACGACCGGAACGTCCCTACCTCGACATCAATCGTTGACACGACCG
Organism: Acanthosepion pharaonis; assembly: GCA_903632075.3. Lineage (NCBI taxonomy): Eukaryota > Metazoa > Mollusca > Cephalopoda > Sepiida > Sepiidae > Acanthosepion > Acanthosepion pharaonis. Next base: position 550,160 of record CAHIKZ030001519.1, on the reverse strand, counting down.
GAACGCGCACTTCAGCATCCCGTCGTCGACCTCAACGTCCAACCGTCGATACGACCGGAACGTCCGCAATCTCTTTCCAACCGTTGACACGACCGGAACGTCTTCCACCTCGACATCAATCGATGACACGACCGGAACGCGCACCTCAGCATCCCGTCGTCGACCTCAACGTCCAATCGTCGATACGACCGGAATGTCCGCAATCTATTTCCAACCGTCGACACGACCGGAACGTCTCCACCTCGACATCAATCATTGACACGACCGGAACACGCACCTCAGCATCCCGTCATCGACCTCAACGTCCAACCGTCGATACGACCGGAACGTCCGCAATCTCTTTACAACCGTCGACACAACCGGAACGTCTGCACCTCGACTCCAGCCCTCGACACGACCCGTTCAACCCTCGACACGACCATTCCGACCATCATTACCACGATTACCAAATCAATTTACCCCACGGCCTTTCCTTTATAAATAAACTTAGCATTAATCATACATATCCTCGTCCCGTTCTTTCACCTTGTCAGATTTCACATCTTTAATTCGAAAAACGTTAGCAGGCCTCTTGTGATCTCATCTATCTACGATACGGGGGCGCTCGGGCCGTGATTTCACATCGCCCGTCCGCTACAATAGATCATCTTTGTAATTATGCGGTAGATTTTTTAAAAAAAATACACACATGGCATACCATTGATAAGACTATGAATAGGTCGATTATGATTAGCCTTTAATAGTTTGAATATCGATATGCACTGAGTTATCTACACACATTGTTATTTACTTTTATTTTAATCATTTCGCTCCAAGCAAGGCAATAAAGCCACTAAGACGTTGAATCTTAAAGAATATAAGAAAAATACTATCAAGGAGAGAGAACGATAAAAGAACAAGAATTAAGAAGTCAGAAGATAACGATTGGCAGTGCTGATCTTAAAAAGAATCTCGAATCAGTGATAAACTGAGGCAAGAAATGGCTTGTAAATTTAAACTCCCCCAAAACAAAACTACTTTTATTTACACTATTAATAATATTCGATGAATTTTCCTCATCTTTGTTCCCATATTCAAGATGTTTCGGCCGTTGTACGCTCCGACCTTCTTCAGGTGATTGGAATTTCGAACTAAACCTTTTTATTTTGTCCGCTGGGGTAGAGTGTTCTAGTTCTGCGCGCCATGACTCTTCCAGATGTCTCAGTTATCTTTCTTTAACTCAACTCTCAGAGTTTTCGTTCACCGCTGCAGTAGCCAAGTATTGAACTCACAACGTTTTGGGCCAAGTCACTGTATCCAACCAACGCCTTTATTAATTGGGCCATATGTCTGGAAGAGACATGGCACCTGGAACTAGAAAAATCTACCTAGGTGGACGAAATAAAGGGTTCATTTCGAAATTGCAGTTACCTGAAGAAGGCCGGAGCGTACAACGGCCAAAACGTTGTGAATATGGCAACAAAGATAAGAACAATAGTCCGAACAATGTAAATAGTGCAAATAATTGCAATACCCCATCTCGGAAATATAGACAGAAAACTGCTTTCATTTAACCACCACAGAGAACCTTTTCTGCCTGCTATCAACATGGCTGACGCTAGACTCCCGGAGAGCAACACCCTGCGCTTTTGTAGCCTTACGTTTTCAACTGGCTTGAAGTGGGGCGACTACGGTAGCTGCATCTACTGCAAGGAAAGTTGGGTCACTGTGTCGTGCCAAAACATTTTTCTCGTCTTTCTTGCACAATTACAAATCTATCATTCGGCCATACATTGAATACTGCTGCCATATCTGGTCTGTGCTAAACATATCGAGATTCTCACTATTTACATTATTCGGACTATTGTCCTCATCTTTGTCGCCATGTTTATCATAACGCTTCGGCCGTTATACGCTCCGGCCTTCTTCAGGTGATTAGAATTTCGAACTAAACCCTTTTATTTTGTCCGCTGGGGTAGAGTGTTCTAGTTCCACGCGCCATGACTCTTCCAGATGTCTCAGTTATCTCCCTTCTTCAGGTGGTTGGAATGTCGAACTGAATCCTTTATTTCGCTCACTGTTCTAGTTCCACGTGCCATGTCTCAAAGTTCCCCTCTCAAAGTTCTCCACCGCCTTAACCAGGTATTGAACTCACACTCTTTGGGTCCTGTCACTGGATCTAATTAACGCCTTTAACCACTGTGCCATGTGCCCTTGAGGAGATCTGTTTTATGAATTTATGGGTATTATAAATCTAATGTATTCAGCAACTGTTTTTTTTACCAGTGCTCATATTGCAATTTTTGCTATTATCATTGGATCTTTTTTTACCTGAGCTCATATTACAATTTCTGTCTTTTCTACAAATATTTTCATGAGAACTGCTCTGAGGAGCTTTTTTTCATTGGTGGCCCGTCTAAATGAATTTAAATGTGCTACTTGATTGACATCTAGGACCAACCTTTTGACTGTTGAGTTTGTTAAATGCAACCGCTCCTTCTACTCCAACAGTTTCTTTTCTCGCACTTCACGCCTGTGGAACTCCCTTCCGTTTTCATGCTTCCCTGTTAACTACAAACTTCAAAAAATTAAATGCAACGTTAGTCGCCATCTTCTATCGCCTTGAATCCCATCCATCTTTTGCCCTTTTCTCATTCTTCCCTATAATCAGTATCCCCCTCCCCCGTAACCCTCCCCATGCATACTAGTGGCATTTCCGCCTTGATTTGGGATTGGGTTTCCGGTTCCTTCTAATGTCTACTTCAACCTTATATTTCTAACGTCTCCGTCTGAACACTGAAGTTTTATTCACTAATTATCTTTTCTTTTCCCCCAATAGGAGTATATAGGTTCGTCTATTGTCCGGTTTACACTCCTCCTTGCTCATTTAAATAGGGGTAGAGTTTTATCCCTTGTTTCCTGTTTAGGGTTGGGGTTTCCGGTTCCCCCTAAAGTCTGTTCCTTCCTTTGTTTTCCCAATTACAACAATCTTGATCTCTTCCAGTCTAGAGTTCGCTGTTATCTTTTCTACCTTCTTATTGCCCCTTCTTACGCTCCTGCAACACCACATAGTAACCCTCTACTTTGAGTGGCTCTAGGGTGAACATAAGTATTTTTGTCTATATCTCTGAGATGAGGTATTATTTACATTATTATTCGGACTATTGTCCTCATCTTTGTCGTCATATTTATCACAACATTTCGGCCGTTGTACGCTCCGGCCTTCTTCAGGTGGTTGGAATGTCGAACTGAACCCTTTATTTCGCTCACTGGGGTAGACTGTTCTAGTTCCACGTACCATGCTTGATGGATGTCAGATATTAGTTATCTCCTGTTAATTCCCCTCTCAAAGTTCTCCACTGCCTTAACCGCCTTAGCTCACACTCTTTGGGTCCTATCACTGGATCTAACCGACGCCTTTATCCACTGTGCCATGTGTCCTTGAGGACATCTGGGTATGAATTTCTGGGTATTATAAACCTAATGTCTTCAGCAACCATTTTTACCAATGCTCATATTGCAATTTTTGCTGTTATCATTGCATGTTTTTACCACAGCTCATATTGCAACTTTTGTTGTTATCATTGCTTTTCTCTGGCACTCCTTATTACTGGTTCCCATATTGTATTTATTTCTATGCTTGGTCGGCTCAGGAATACCATTGGAAAATTCGTAAGCTTAAGGAATCAGCACATATGCTAGGCCACAAAAATCTCCTGGTCGCCTGAATTCACAAACAGACATGCGAATCGAAGTCATCAAGAAGGTTCGTTTTTTCTGAGAAAAACAAGAACAAGAAGCAGAAAGAATTCATTGAAAGTAAAGCTCACTTTTTTTTAGAATCAATTTAATACCAAGAGTCGCTTAGTTTGGCTTGCTTTGGTTTACGGCATTGAATGCTTATCCATCTCATCGCAGAGAAGAGACTTGAGGAAACAGAAATGTGCTTCTAAAGAAAGATTCTGAGAATACTATAAACTGAACACGTAAGCAACAATAAATGTTTAGACAAAATGGAAACAAAAAGGACAATTATACTTAGTATCAGAAAAGACAGTTGACATTTCTATGGTCCATAATGAGAAAAGAGCGCTTGGAAAATTTGATTTGGTTTGGTTTGTTTTATGGCATATTAACATCTATGGGTTATTTAATGCCGACAAGATTTTTATTGCTGGTAATATTTTTTTTTTTCCAAAATATGTATTGCTGGTAATATTTTTTTTTCAAAAATGTATTCTTGATAATATTTTTTCCTTCAAAAAATATATTTCTGCTAATATTTTTTTCCTTCAAAAAATCTATTTCTGCTAATATTTTTTCTTTCAAAAAATCTATTTCTGCTAATATTTTTTCTTCAAAGATGTATAGCTGGTAATATTTTTTCCAAAAATGTACTGCTGGTGATGTTTTTTTTCTTCTTTAAAAAAATTATTGCTGGTAATAATTTTTTACAAAGCATTTCTGGTATTAATACCTATTTTTACGTTTTCATAGTATTTTGACCCCAGTTTGGGGGTTAACTATTTGACCATAGTTGTGACCTTAACAGGTGCTACCACCCTGGGTCAGGGTGGACCTAGGCACACCAGCAATTAAGAGGTGGTTCCACGCCTCTGAAAAACCTCCTGATCAAAGGCCTTGCTGTTGGACGTAGTTTATCGTCTTACCCAGGATGCGGACGTAGTCTATCGTCTCACCCAGGACGGGCGTCGCTTGGATGTGGCACAATGCGGAAAATATGGAGTAACCAATGAGGATCGAATTCACTAGTCAATTTTAACGAATCAAGCTTGTTAACCATTACACGACGTCGAAGCGCCTCAGTGGAGTAATTAATTAGCTTAATTTTTACTGAGTTTCGACAGCAATGAGGCACGTGATTCAAGATTATATGGTTAGACTTTTCCATCTTCAAATGTGATGCTACTATTAGGTTGGTGCAAAAATAATGACCTAATAATGTCGTTTTTTGACGTCAAAAAATACGTTAAAAAACGACATTATTACGTCATTATTTTTGCACCAACCTAATATTTTGAAAGGGTTCAGACATTGATCAAACATTTCCTTGTGGTGTGTGGCATAAACAACTTAGAGCCCCTGATTTATTATAACGATAGCAAACTAAGCGATTAAATGTATAGGACGCCTCACAAATTACTCTCCTAAATTACTCAT
>CAHIKZ030001519.1:530000-535000 GCA_903632075.3 Acanthosepion pharaonis | reverse complement strand
AATTAATTATTCATCGAAAAAATGTTCTTCTTAAGACAATAGTGTCCTTAATATAATTTATTTATAAAAGCAATTAAAGGCTTTTTCTAATTAAATAATGTCATGTTTTTATTGAATTTATTATTTTAAGATTTAAAGCAAATTTTCAATGAATCGGTTAATTGTTTTACAAAAACAAAAATGATGATTTACATTCTCCAAGGAATCTAGCGTTTAACTAATAAAAAAAATTAAAATTAAAAATTGAATTTCTCGAAATTTCGAAAATTAAATTATGAATAAGCGTATATGTAAAAAAATATTTTTTTACCAAGATTTTCTTTTAAAATTCCAAAAATAATTTCTTTCATTTCTGAATATTAATGGAAGTTTCATTAAAAATCCACAAATATATATATATATATATATATATATATATATATATATATATATATATATATTGACATTTTCAATTTTAAATCAGTCTGTTTTTTTTAATATTAAAAAGCGCAAAAAAACTAATCGTAATTATTATGTCGATCGCTTTTTCTTTGGAACAAAACAAGATTTTTAACCAAAAACATCCAACGTGCTAGAAAATTTTTAAAAATTTCAAAAAATAATAAAAGAAATATTTTGATCTTTCCTCTTAATAATAACATAAACATTTGACGATAAAACTTTCTTTTCATTGAGTTTGGGGTTTTCTTCACTAAATTCGTCATTGCTATTTTGATTTTTGAAGAGAAAAATATCTGGAAAATTTAATAAAATGTGAATAACAATGGCAATAGGAGTTGATTAGATTCGGAGAATAGGCGAAGGCCGATTTTGTTTTTAAAAAAATAACGAGCTGCTTCGGGTAGATGGAGCTCGACAGTCCATGAAGGCAGTCCATATAGGGGAAGGAAAACCCTGATTTTAAATCTCCGCTGCCTTGTGGTCTTATCCAAAACACAGGATTTAGGAGATTAACAAATAGACAAAATTTATTAAGAGCTACAAGGAGCAGGAAATTGTGGATAAATTTTTCGCTTTTTTAGCTGGCGTGACATGAAACATAATTATTTTAAAAAGAAAAATTTCCATGTTGATATTAAAAAAACCACAGAACATTGTTGATTTATTTAAGATGGAATCATCTATTATGACATGTCTCTAATTTGTATTTAGATTCATCATATATATTTTCAATTTTTCCCGTTGAATTGCTCACCTACATTGCATATGATCTATTATTGTACATAATTAGGTTAGAATAGAATTTGTATTTTATATGAATACTGCCTCATGACAGTTAAGATGCAGCAGAGTTGGTGTGGGACGTATCATAGGTTCGGTAGGGGTCCACGGGACCCTTGCATCTTTCAGCATTTTATTTGCATATTACTATAGATTAAGGACTCCAATTCACGGATATTAAAAAAAATCATAATTAAATGTTATAAAAGTTAAGAGGGGTTCAAGTTTCCTATGTAAATTCATTGTCGGTCACCTCTACAGAAGCACAAATAAATTTGGTCATGTGACAGGATTTCTTAAAATATTTTTTTAAAAAATAGATTTTTTTGGACATGTGACCCTTTTTTTTTTATGAGAATAGTCACGCTCAAACTGCAGCCCACAGGCCACATCAATGTCCTCAAATGTCTTCACATCCCGAGGAGACATGGAACATAGGGAAAAGAAGAATGTTGGTATTAAAACTTGTCACAAAACATTGTTGATTTATTTAAGATGGAATCATCTATTATGACATGTCTCTAATTTGTATTTAGATACATCATATTTATTTTCAATTTTTCTCGTTGAATTGTTCACCTATATTGCATATGTTCCATTATTTTATATAATTAGGTTAGAATAAAATTTGTATTTTATATGAATACTACCTTATAAAAATTAAGATATAGTAGAGTGGGAGGAGCGTATCATTTAGAGGGGGTCATGAGACCCTTGCCTCAGCAATAGTCATGGTCAAACTGCAGCCCACAAGCCACATCAATGTCCTCATATGATCATTAATCAAATATCAAACACAGCAATGGTGACTGGTATATTAAAACTTTTAAAAGAATTTGGCACTAATTAAATAAACTGGTCAATTCCTAAAAGATTTTCTAAGAAATAACCTTTGAAGGTTAGTATTTGTCATAATCAAAAAAAATTATTTTTTTTATCAATTGAAAAGAAGGATCCTTTTTTAATACTGAAAAAATGTCAAATTGATGCATGACTTTTACAGAGTTATCTGCAGTGTTAACTTTCACATCTGGTCTGGTGCTGCTGCTATATATTTAAAACATTCTTTGATAAAAATCAAAAAGAATTTGCAATATTATTGATCCTGACCTGGCATCTCAGCTCCAGTCACTTCCCCACCACCATAATGTAGCTTCCTGCCCACTTTCTATAAATACTTTCATGATAATTGTTCAGATGAACTTTCCTCTACGTTCTTATTTTGTTTAGTTTTTGTATTTATATCGTAAATACTCATTGGGGCTAGTTTTTTAGAATTGTTGTTTTATTCCCCTCCCCACACAGACAATGAATTATAAATATGGGGACAAGTTAGTATTTTCATAAGAGACAATGAGGTATTATGGTGATTGTAGTAAGAAAAGTACGTAAGAATGTGTTGTTTTGGTGTAAGGAATATTGTTAGTACGATTGTGCCAGTGTTTGCGGCTAGCTAAGTTACCTTTATGACAGAAGAAGACCGTCCTTTCCCCAATCCCCCCCTACGGCCTTGTGCCACATTTCTGTATTAAACAGAATAAATATCACTTTCCTCTATGTTAGTTAAACTTAAAACTCTGGATCAGAATTGCCTCGCCTGTCTACTATCTGCTTCACAACCGAGTAGTGGCGCCTGGCTCAACGTCCTAAGTGCCCTCTTCATCTACCGGTACCCTTCTAGAGGATGAGTGCACTCGGGTCGGAGTCGCGATCCGTCTTGGACTCAAATTATGTGAGCGTCACAGATGTAGATGTAGAGCTTCCATCGATGAGTTTGGTTTGCATCCTCTCTCCTGTCGTCGTAGTGCCGGCCGCTTTCCACGGCATGCAGCCATTAACATCATCAAAAGAGGTTTAGATGCAGCTGGGTTCCCTTCCCAAATCGAACCCGTAGGCCTCGACCGTGGCGATGGAAAGCGGCCGGATGGCATTACCATTTCCTCTTTTAAAATGGGGAAGTCGTTGATTTGGGATGCGACCTGTGCGGATACATTTTTGGTCGGTAATTTGATGAGGTCCGCGGTTGAGTCAGGATCCGTCGCCCGGGACGCAGGGATAAAAAAAAAATAGTTAAATATTCTTCTCTTGCTGATAGATTTTGTTTTTTACTCCTGTGGCAGTGGAGACTTCAGGGGTTATTGGCTCTCGTTCGATGGCGCTCCTTCGGAGGATTGGCGCGATTGCGTCTCGATTAAGGGATGAGCCTCGCGAAACGGAGTGGCTCTTGCAGCATGTCTCACTGGCGATGGTTCGAGGTAATGCTTTCTCCATCATTGCGGTTGGCAGAAGATAGAAAAAAAATTGCTTATAGTTACTTTGTTCAAACTTCTTTTCTATAAACAAGTTTCGTAAAAAAAAAATGTTAATATTCAATGAATGACGTAATAACTGAATAAGTAAATGAGTGACGTAATAACTGAATAAATAAATCGTGACGTAGTAACAACTACGTCATCATATTTTTTTTTAAGTCATCAGACGCACAATTGTTACACATATGGTAAATTTCTTTCTGTTAGTTGAGGAATATAAAACTTTCTACCTTTGAAAAAAAATTTTTATCTTTTCATTAAGTCTTCCCATTTTAATTTGTCAAGAAAATTTCAATAACTGCATGTCAATTATCCACATTCTCCACTTGTATTGAACTCAAAATTTAAAATGGAATTGGTGGTTTATGAGGGAGATGTCCTTCACCAGAAACACATCTTCCTCTAATTTCTGCTAATGAATATCCAAGGAAAAAAAATTACGTAATGTCTTTTCTTGAAACTAAAATTAATGTTTTCATGGAAGTCACGTGAGCAAAAACTGTAGACCACCGCGTCGGTGTGGTTGACAGGTTTGAAAATAGTCAAATATTTTCTACGAAGAATAGTTATTAATATATTCCATATATATATATATATATATATTATATATATATATATATATATATATAGGTGTCCATAAAGTTCGTGTATATTTTTTTAAAAATTTATAAATTTAAAACATATTTTGCGATAGAAATAATCTGTTAAAAATGTTAAAATTTAATGTACCTAGTTTTAAAATATAGTTGTTGAATAATTCTTTACCACAAAATTTTTCAATTTTTAGATAAAAAAAATATTTTTTCCAGAATCATTTGATCCATGGCTTCAACTGAGGAAAAAAAGTTTTCTTTTTGTGTTCTTTTCTTGACTCCATTAGATTTTTTTTAACTTTAGGCATGTAGAAAACAATTGTGTATGCAATCAAACCCTAGTTCATTAGAAGATTTGAAAGGATAAAATAACTAATGTGATTTCAGGCATGACTGTAAATCAGTTGGCAAATGTTTTTCAATAACTGCAAAATTTATTACCCCCTTTGTTTTGCTAATGATGGAGGACATGTGAAACTTACATAAAATTTCAATAAAACGTTAAAATATATAGATTTACTTTTTCTAATTCTTTTTACAAATTATTTCTATCGCAAATACAAATAAAATTATAATTTTTAAATATATAAACTTTAAACAGTTTAATTTATATATATATATATATATATATATATATATATATATATATATATATATATATATATATATATATATATATATTAATAAAAAGGACAAATGGTGTAAAAATTAACGGTTTGTAGCATTTAAATTTTTTTGAAATGCTTTTTTTTTTTAGATTAAAAATGTTATTGTAATATTTTTTTTTAATTTACATTATATCTGTCTATATTTTAATTTAAGAGAAATTCATACGCTGATGTCCTCAAAACGATACATGGCACAGTGGATAAAA
>CAHIKZ030001519.1:497500-525000 GCA_903632075.3 Acanthosepion pharaonis | reverse complement strand
TATATATATATATATATATATATATATATATATATATATATATATATATATATATATATATATTTATATATATTTTATTTATTGAATATTCATTTTTTTAAATTTTATACAAAATTAAAAATTATATAAATACGAAACATAAGTTATTTATTAAAAATTTTATTTAATTTTTTTAAAATGTTTTTATAAAAAAATTTTTTGTTTTTTGGACAATATTTTTTAAAAAATCCAAATGTTCTGTATATTCTGGGTTTCATCTGCTATCGTTTTAGCATTTTTATGTTTTGATTTTTTTTTTTTTTTTTAACTGGATGTAATAATATGGTTTGTTTGTATATATATATATATATTTTATATTTGAATTATTTTCCATTATAATATTTCATTTTCTTATTATCTCGCTTAAAAATTACAAAATAATTAAGTAATCCTATTATCAAATTTTGCCCCATTCCATTTTGTAATATTTGCCAATGGAATTTTAACGCTTTTTTAAAATTTTTTTCATTTATCAATATTTGATGTATTTTATTTTGAAATTTTTATATGATTCTAGAACAATTTACTCTTCTATCCTTTTGAAAACATTTCAGTATTTTTGAATTTCGAACGTTTTTTTTTTCTTCAAGATTTACCCAACTATGAATAATTTTTTATGAAATTATAATATATATCCATATATATAAATTTTAAATATTATTAAATATTTGGCGGTATCATTAATTTATCATCATTTTTTTTCACAAATTTTTTTGCAACCATAAGTTCTATGTTAATAATAGTTTCTTCTTGTCATTTTTACTTTTTTTTCATGGAACTCTTTTTCTTGATTCCATTTTCAAATAATTCTTCATTGCAATTTTTAAAAAAAAGTTATCATTAATAAAAAAGAAAAAATTTATTATTTCTTCATTTTTAATTATACATATTTTAATGTATATATTTATTTTTATTGATATTTTTTTCTTTATTAAAATTTTTTTTAGAGTATATTTTTTTCTTGATTTGTTTAAGAAAACGAAAAAAAATTTTTTTTTAATGTATATATATATATATATATATATATTGGTTTATTTTTTTATATTTTAATTTTTTCATTTTTTTTTTTTTCATAATTTTTTTCATTAAATAAATTTAAAAGTTTTTAATTTATTTTAAATAAATTATTTTTTTCAAACATAAAAAATAAACTTAATAAAATTATTTTTAAAAAGAAAAAAAATATTTATACATTTTTTTTTCTATCTTTTTTATTTTTTTTTCTACCCTATTTTTTCGTCTATAAATTCACTCTCGAATGGTCATGTTTCATGTCATATTTTGGAATAAAATACGATTTTCATTCCATTTCTTTCTTTTTTAAAAGTCGTTTTTTTTTTTTTTATAAAGCAAAAAACAATGTATTCATTGTTATTAAATAAAATTTATTAATTGTTACTATTTATTATTATAAAATTTTCAATTTTGAATGATTTTGATTATATAGAATAATATTGCAAATATTAATTTTCAAAACAAATAAAAACTAATATTTCTTATAATCAAAATAACTTTTTAAAAATTTTCTTGATAAAAAATTCATAGATAAATTTAAAATTTTTTTTGTTCTTATAAATAAAAAAAATTTATTATTTAAATTTTTAAAAAATAAATTTAAAGCAATATATATATATATATATATATATATATATATATATTTTTTAATTTTAAAAAAAGAAAAAAAAATTTTAATTTTCGAATTTTGAACATTTTCAAAATAAAAAAGCGAAAATTTTTTTTATTGAAACAAATATGTCTATAAAAAAACAAACAAAACATTTCTTATATTTTATAAATTTATCATAATTTAAATTATTATATATATATATTCGATTGAAAAAAAAATTACATCTTTAAAAATTTTATTTTTAAAGAAATTTTTCGTAATTTTATCTATATAATATTGTTTTAAATTTAATTTATTGATTATGTCTGAAAATTTTATAAATTTCCCTTCTTGATTAATTTGTTAGTTTTAAATTTAAAAAATTAGAAATATTTTTTATAAATTGGAAAAATGAAAATTTAATAAATATATATTCATAATAAAAAAAAAAAAAAAAAAAAATTTCTAATTTTATTTTTATTTGATTTTTTGTTTTTATAAAAAATTCTTCAAAAAAAATTCAAAAAAAAAAAAAAAATTTTTTAAAAAAGTGCCGCCATTGAATAATATTCATGAAATATTAAATCTACTCATTTAGATTTTTTTCCAATATCACATTTTTTTTTTTTTTACTTTTAATTTAACAACATAAACAAAAAAATAATAATCAATTAAAGAAAAAATACTAAACGGTTAACAATCCATCAATAATACATGATAAAGCAAATTTCTTTTTTTTATTTCAAAAATTTTCTTCCATATAAAAAATAAAGTAAATAAACTGAGAATTTTCAATTCATTATTTAACTAAATTTTCAAATTTTCAATTTTTGCTTTTGACAAATTTTTTTTTTTGATTTTGAAAATTCCAAATTCATGGATAGAAAACAATTCGATCAAAAAAACAAATTTTCTTTTAAGAATTATTTCAATTTTTAATTTGGTTTTTTGTTCTTTTTACAATTTTCCAGTTTTTTATTTTTTCAAATTTATTAAAATATTATATATATATATATTTATATTTATATATATATATATATATATATATATATTTTTTCGACATATTTTTTTTATGTATTCTTTGATTTTATAATCAAGTATAAAAGACAATAAAAAAAAAGTATATTGAAATAAATTTTTTTGAATTAAATTTTTATTTAAAATAAAAAAAAAAAAATAAATTTTTCAAATGCAAAGTTTTGAAAAAAGAAACAATTTTAATATAAAAATAAACTTGCATTCAAAATTAAAATTTTAAATAAAAATTTGATTTTTTTTTTTTATCCTCTTAAATTATTGTTTTTTCTTTTTTTAAAATTTTTATATCATTTTTACTAGGTAGCAAAAATATTAGAATATTTTTTAAAATGAAAAAAAAGATTTTTTGTTTAAAAAAAAAAAAATTTTAAATAATATATTTTTCTTAAATTTTCTAAAATTTAGTAAATGTTTAAATCAGTAAAAAAAAATATATAAATAAAGAAAAATAAAATTGAAATTTTATAATTTTATCTGGGAAAAAAAAAATTCTATTATGTTGAAAAATATTTTTTTTGAAAAATTTTAAAATTGTTCAAAATTATTTATATTTTTTTTTATTGATTTAACCCTTAAAAAAAAAATAAACCGGTTAAACAAAAAAATGACAGAATTTCAATTTTTTATTCTTGAATTATTTTAAAAATCAAAATAAAAAAAATTAAAAATTTATATCATTTTTTTGTAAACATTAATATATTTATTAAGGTTGAATGTGAAAATAAAATGATTATCTCGTCACTAAATGATTTGCATTTTGATTTTTTAATTGTCAAATCTTTAAATATTGTCTTCATAAACATTAACCAATTTTTGAGCTTGATTTATTTATTTATTTTTAACAATCTGAAATTGAAATTCTTGTGTAGTTTTGATTAGGACTTGTTTTTTTAAATAAATTTCTAAGTTAATTTTCTCAACATATCACTATTTAATTTATCTCAAGATTCTCATAATTAAATATCCCCAAATTGATGATAAATCAAAGTTTTTTTGGTTGTTTGCAAAAAAAATAAAATTCAAAAAAAAAAATTTTAACACGTTCATTAAATGTTTGAATTCGAAAAAATTGATTTTTTTTTTATTTTAATTTTTTTGAATTTTGCGTTTTTTTTTCTTTTTTTTTTTTTTATTTTCAAATTAAATTATAAATATTTTTTTGAATAAAATTTTATTCTTTCAACTTCGACGTAAAAATAAAAAAAATTTTCAAAAAAAAGTTCTGTTTAATTTTTTAGTTATGTTATTTTAATATTTTTTATATTTTCAGTTATATATGTTTTAGAAAGGATGGGTAAATATTTTTGCGTCTTCTTCCCGACCATAAATAACCTATACAGCGAGGCAATTTTGAGAGATCAAAAAACACTATCGGCAACATTATAAATGGCAGAAATTTAAAAATAAAGATACGCAGATGACACAGCACTGATAGCAGACATGGAAATGAAATGACAAAATCTCCTACAGAAGGTAGCGACGGAGAGCGTGAAGAAAGGACTAAGCATAAACTACAAGAAGACAGAATGAATGGTTATCAGTAAAAGGATGAGTCCGATATGTGATTTGCAGAATGGGGCCACTAGAATCAAGCAGACGCGGAAGTTTAAACATCTGGGAAGCGTATTGACAGAGGACGGTAAGTGCGACACTGAGATCCGTAGACGTATTGGGATGGCTAAGGACACATTCCAAAAGCTGGGCAGAGTATTGCGAGACAGGAGGATTTCTTTGGTAACAAACAAAGAATACTGAGCTGTTACGTGACATCTGTCCATCTTTACGGCAGCGAATGTTGGACGATTTCCTCAAAGATGAAGAGGAGACTCGGGGCGACAGATGTGGTTCTACAGAAGGATGCTAAGGATATCATCGTGTGAGCAACTATGAGGTCTCAGAGGGGATGCAAACAAGGAGGAAGCTTATACTTAACACCAGGAAGAGGCAACGGAAGTTTCTGGGACACATAAGGAGGGAGGAGGGCCTGGAGAATCTAATACTCACGGGTCGAATAGAGGGAAAGAGAGACAAGGGAAAACAATGCTTGACATACCTGGCAGGCTTAAGCAAGTGGATGACAGAACGTGGTCTGGGGGAGGAAGCAGAGGGAAGGAACTTTTTGAGAGCTGCAAGGGATAGGAGGAGGTGGAGAGCCATGATCACCTACGCCCTGAAAGGAGATGGCACATAAAAAGAAGAAAGAATATACCTTGCTACTAAATAGATATTTTCTCTCTGGTAAACAAATAAACTCGATTTTGACCCGATTTTTTCTGTTTTGCGTCTTAGAAAAAATGGATTTCAGGTCTAAAGTAAAGTATAAGCCGCATAAGGCTCTTGGACACGGTCTTTGATGAATAAACCTGCGTCTTATACAGACAGAATTGCGGTATATATTCAATTTCCTTCCTTCTTAATGCACTAATGTTTATTTTTTAAAATCGCATTAATCGAAAACGCAAAAAATCGAATAATAATATAAGGAAAGGATGTAATTTGTTTTAAATTTTAGTCTCATTCTTTAAAATAATTTCTAATTTTTGTCACTTTTAAAAATATAGGTTCATGAAGAGCCACGGTCGATTGTAATGGATAAAAATATTTCGGATTGAAATCGGAGAGCCGAGTTCGAATATCCAGTCGGATCCATTACATTCATTTACGTTCTAATACCCTTGGGAAAAAATATAAATTCTTCTTTTTCCCACAATATGGGTATTAAATCAAACTAGACCGGGTTCTATAGCCCTGGTCTAACGTCAAAAAAATCTTTTTTCTACTGGATCAAAAAAGTTTGCCTTACAGTCAGGACCCAATAAATACATATCCTTTATGGACATTACGGAATAGGTACATATAAGAAGATACAATGAATTAATGTTTATTAATTTTTTTTTTATTTTGGGGGGGTCTATGAAAATTTTATTTAGAGTGTTTTGCTTCATGGTATTTTTCTGTTCTTCATATAATTTAAAATTAAAAAAAAATTATATTTTTTCCAAAAATCATAATCATTAGTATTTTAACCTGAAAATTTTATTTTTAATCATTCCATAGTAAATGCATATATCTTTTTATTTTTGAATTTTTTTTTTTTTTAAAATGTAAATTTCTGTATCTAATTAAATCGTGCAATTTAAACAAAATCTCAATCTTTCATTTTAAGAACTTAAAATAAATATGAAAAAAAATCAATTATTCAAAAATCCAATTTTAATAAAAAACAAATATTCAACTATGTATTTTGATTATTAAAATATTTTATGAAATTGTGTATATATTTATATATATATATATATATATATATATATATATATATATATATATATATATATATATATATATATATATATATATATATATATATATATATATATATATATATTTAAAAATTACTTAATTAATTAGATAACATTTCAATTGACAAATTTGTAGTTACGAATTTTCCATTTTTTTTTTTTTTTTGTTCAAAATTTTTTTTAATTAATCAGTAACTATAAAAAAAACTCGATATTCAATTACCATGGTTAAACTGAAGGATGTTTTACCGCACTAATCGAGTATTATGTATGCCCTAATCAAATGTTGGTATATAAAAATTCAGTTACACTAATTGAAAACATTGAATTCAATGCGATAAAAATAACATATATTTTAAATTTATATATATATATATATATATATATATAGATAAGATTAATAGATAGATAGATAGATTTTATTTAATTTTAGATAAAAATTGAATCTTTTAGATTGATAAATTTAATATATGAAAACAAAATAAGATAGATAGATATATAGATAGATAGATAGATAGATAGATAGATAGATATGTATGATATATATTTTAATTTTATATGGAGATAACAAAATAAAAAAGACAGATATATTGATAGAGGGAGAGATATTTAAACAAAATTAGATAGATAGATTATTATAGATAGATATTTATAGATAGATAGATAGATAATATAAATAGATATATAGATAAAAGAATAAATTGATTTCAAAATAAAAATCTTGTCGGCGTTAAATAACTCATTGACGTTGATATGCCGTAAAACAAAACATACCAAACCAACACTATGTCATCTGCATATCTTATATTAAGATTGCAGCTGCTAATAATGAATCCTGGTAATACTTCTATTTCTCTCAAAATCGCCTCAATGTTGAATCTGTCCGGTGAGAAGACATCATATTGTCTTACATACTTTTCTATTTTTTGTATATTTGCTGAATTTATTTTCTATCCGTATGTTACTCCAACAGATTTTTTGTGACGTACTTCAACCGCCTTTGCATAATCTATAAAACATAGATTTACATCCTTTATCATCTGGGTTGCTCTTTCTGGTATCAAACTCACACTGTTCTTGTCCTATTTCCGACCTAATTCTGCTGCCATCTTTTCTTTGTTTCTGCACCAAGTTAAAAAGCTTTTCTAGTCACCGGTGGAGTTTTGCTTTAGCCGTTAGTGTCAGAGATCGATCCACCTCAAAATTCAAATGCTGATTTTTCCTAGAAAAGGATGGCCCTTTTCACTTGGCAAATAGAGATGACATTTTTTTTCTACCTTTATTTAGTCTTCTGCTAGGTTGAGTAAATATTGAGAACTGTACGCATTATGGCGCATCGATCCACCGTCTTTTCAGATTGGCTTTAAGTAATATTGATAGAAGTTTATAATTAAGGTGAGTTCAGTAAATATCTATTAGAGTTTATAAGAAGATATGTCTTCGTTGTATTATTATAATTCTCATGACTAATATAAAAGAAAAAACTATTAGATTTTTTTTTTATCAAACATGGCTTCCATTAGATTTTTTCATATGAATTTCTTTCATGTTTTCATAATATGCCCTTTCCGTTGTTTTCATTCTTTTCATTTTTCTTACCATTATTTTTCATTATACATTCCTTTTTTCCTTTCTTTCGTCTTCTTTTCTTTTTATTTTCTTTTTCTTTTATTTTATCTTCTTTCTCTCGCTTAATTTTATTTTCCTTTTTTCTTTTTTATTTTCTTTACCTTTTTTTCTCTCAATTTTCTTTCCCTTTTTTCTCTTTTCATTTTATTTTCCTTTTTTTTTTTACCGCTTAATTTTCTCATTTCTTTTTCTCTCTACATATTTTCCGTCGTTTTTTTTTTGTCTCTCCATTCAATTTTTTTCTTTTTTCTTTTTTCTTCTTTCAATTTTTATTCCGTTTTTTTTTTTAATTTTCCTTTCCATTTTCTCTCTCTTCCATTTTTCTTTTCGTTTTTTTTTCTTTCACCGTTCACTTTTATTTTTTTTTTCTTCTTCCTTTAATTCTCTTTCCTTTTTTTCTTTCATTTTTCTTTCCTTTTTATCTTTCCCCTAACTTTTTTCTTCTTTTCTCGACTTTCTGGTTTTCCTTCGTTTTTTTTTTTTTTTTCAATTTTGTAACTTTTTTTTTGCATTCATTTTCGTATCCCTTTTCTCTTCCTTTATTTTCTATTCTTTTTCTCTCTATTCATTTTTTTTCTTTTTCTTTTTCTCTTTTTCTTTAATTTTCTATTCTTTTTCTCTCGTTTCCTTGCTTTAACCTTTTTTGCTTTTATTCCAACATTTCTTTATATATATTTTCTTTTTATATATATTTTTTCTTTTTTATTCTTTGTGTATTTAAATTTATATCTCATTTTCTACCTCTTTCTCCTCCTTCTCTTCGTTTCCTTTGTGTTTCTTTCTTTCCCGTTGTTTTTCTTTCTTTCTATCTCCTTATTGTCTCCCGCTTTCCATCCTTCATTTCTCTACATTCTCTTCAACCATTTTTTTTTTGTCTCTCGTATTTCTCTTTGTCCCTAAATTGACGCGTTCCACCTGAAAGCTCGTCAGATTTTATCATTTTTTTTTTCCTCATCCGTTTTCCCCAAAATTTTTTTTACTCATTTTAAAACTAATTATTCTTGCGTCAATTTGGAATCATATCTTCCGTCTATTTTAACGTTTCTTTTATTCATCTTTTTTTTACCTCGTAATTTCGCATAAACACAGAAGATACATCAATAAGTCAGTTGTCCCATGATGAAAAAATATACTTACCTCAGCCAACAAATATTCATTTCTCAACATAATATCCTTCACTTGTTAATATATTTAATTAAGCTGCGAAATAGCATGGAACGGACATTATATAGTAAACATTTCGATATCAAAATTACATTAATAAGCAGGCATCAGACTACTGATTTATTGATTCACACTCGTATCTCTCTCTCTCTCTCTCAATACATACACACACACACACACACACAACATATATATATGTGTGTTCTAGATATATATATGCACACATGCAAACAAACATATATACGGGTAGTAATCTGTTGGTATAATCCAGGCGAGTCCTATTAACACAAAATAGAATTTGAAATATGTTAAGACTGACTCACAAAGACCGCTCAACGTTTATTTTCATTAAACAGAGCAAATTTATCCTCACGCTTGGAATTAAGATACCATTAGTTTATGACCATTTTCATCTACGAATTTTAATTTGAAAACGTTCACAGGATTTTTCAAACTGTTTATGGTATCAGTTTCTAGAAGGATACTGGTGAGTTGGAGAAAAAAAACACACGCACATATATTTGTGAGCATGTCTTTATGTGTAGTAAGAAAGAGATAGATAGATAGATAGATAGATAGATAGATAGATAGATAGATAGATATGAACAGCCTACAACAGATAGATAGATAGATAGATAGATAGATAGATATGAACAGCTTACAACAGATAGATAGATAGATAGATAGATAGATAGATAGATAGATAGATAGATAGATAGATAGATATGAACAGCCTACAACAGATAGATAGATAGATAGATAGATATGAACAGCCTCCGATAGATAGAGAGATATATAGATATGAACAGCCTACGATAGATAGATAGAGAGATAGATAGATAGATATGAACAGCCTACAACAGAGATAGATAGATAGATAGATAGATAGATATGAACAGCCTACAACAGATAGATAGATAGATAGATAGATAGATAGATAGATAGATAGATATGAACAGCCTACAACAGATAGATAGATAGATATGAACAGCCTCCGATAGATAGAGAGACATATAGATATTTAACAGCCTACGATAGATAGATAGATAGATAGATAGATAGATAGATAGATATGAACAGCCTACAACAGATAGATAGATATAGATAGATAGATAGATAGATAGATAGATAGATAGATAGATAGATAGCTTAAGATATAGAATGATATCAGTTGAATGTTCGCAGTGTTAAAGTTGACGTTTTTCTATGTGACGTGAGCATTTTCAAAATACAAATGAAAGTTCCATGAAAATGAAAATTACTATAAAAATGACTTTTCCTTATATTTTTCATTTGTTCACCTAAAGTTGCGAAACGTCAACAAGAAAACGAAAATTCCTCAACAACCAGCTGTTTTTTTCACATATTTTATTATTATATATTTTGTTCGGATTTTTGCCTTATTTATTTGACATACACACATATATACACACACACTCACACACACACACATATATATATATATGTATGTGTATATATATATATATATATATATATATATATATATATATATATATATATATATATATATATATATATATATATATATATATATATATATGTGTGTGTGTGTGTGTATGACGTCTTCAAGAACGGACTTGGCTAAAATCCTTTTAAGACTGTTTATTGCAACATTTCCACGAACAACTTGTACAAAAGACGCCATTTTTTTTCTTCTTTTCTTTCGTTGACGTTTTTCCGCCAAAGAAATTATTGCAGCAGCTGGTTTTTTTTTAGCAAACGAACAAAGAATCCTCAGTCTTCGGATAAAGTAGAAGAATAGGCACCCAAAAAATAACGAAAATAAAATTCCTTCAAATTACTGAATAGAAATCCATTAACTGCATAATAAAATCCCTTTCCTTATTTATTTTTTTCAATCTATCTAACTATATTATATAAATGGTGGTAATCGCTTGGAAAAACCTTGGATAGTTCGACTTATAGTAAAACAAATCGGTACCCAAGAAAAAATGAGGAATAAAAAAAAAGAAAGAACCAAGAACATTAAACTAAGGCGAAAACAATCGTCCAGAGTTCAAGTTCAAAGTCCACAGTAAAAAAAACCTCCAAAACGAGTAAAAGACAACTACGTAAAGTGCTCAATACAAGAGCAAACCTAAGATAATCCTAAGGAGCCAGGCAAACCTATATAGGTTTCACCTAAACGGATATATATATATAAATGTTGACATTTGCCCCTATTCTGATTTTCATGGAGACTGCATCCTTTCATCGTGAGACATGATAATAAAACGGAATTCAGTTACATTGGTTGCGTTTTTTGCGGCTTATCCACCCTTCATTTTCCCGCAGTAGGTTGCCGTTACTTTCTGTCGTTGATTGGTCGCTAATATAGGCCATAGGATCCAGTCTGTCCACTTATTCAACCCAGGAGAAGAGATGGATTAATATCTTTCCCAGTCGTATTTGCGCGTAAGTGAACGTAACGAACCCGACTGGAATTTGAACTCTGCCTTCCTTAGCCAGGTATCGAACTCACTCCCTTTGGGTCCTGTCACTGGATCTAACTAACGCCTTTATCCACTGTGCCATGTGTCCTTAAGGACATCTGTGTATTATAAACCTAATGTCTTCAGCAACCATTTTTTACCAGTGGAGAACTTGGATAGGGGATTAAGCAGGAGATAACTGATAACTGACATCCGTTTGACAAGGCATGTGGAACTAGAACAGTCTACCCCAGTGAGCGAAATAAAGAGTTCAATTCGACATTCCAACAACCTGAAGAAGGCCGGAGCGTACAACGGCCGAAACGTTGTAATAAATATGGCGAGAAAGATGAGGACAATAGTCCGAATAATGTAAATAGTGTACATAATACCTCATCTCAGAAATATAGACAGATACTGAAAGGCCGAAACGTTGTAATAAATATGGCAACAAAGATGAGGACAATAGTCCGAATAATGTAAATAGTGTACATAATACCTCATCTCAGAAATATAGACAGATACTGAAAGGCCGAAACGTTGTAATAAATATGGCAACAAAGATGAGGACAATAGTCCGAATAATGTAAATAGTGTACATAATACCTCATCTCAGAAATATAGACAGATACTGAAAGGCCGAAACGTTGTAATAAATATGGCGACAAAGATGAGGACAATAGTCCGAATAATGTAAATAGTGTACATAATACCTCATCTCAGAAATATAAACAGATACTGAAAGGCCGAAACGTTGTAATAAATATGGCGACAAAGATGAGGACAATAGTCCGAATAATGTAAATAGTGTACATAATACCTCATCTCAGAAATATAAACAAAGGCTGAAACTTGAATAAATATGGCGACAAAGATGAAACGTCCGAATAATGTAAATAAATATGGCTCATCTCAGAAATATAAACAGATACTGAAAGGACAAAACGTTGTAAATAATGAAAGATGAAAATAGTCCGAATAATGTAAATAGTGTACATAATAATCCCTCATCTCAGAAATATAAACAGATACTGAAAGGGCCGAAACGTTGTAATAAATATGGCGACAAAGATGAGGACAATAGTCCGAATAATGTAAATAGTGTACATAATACCTCATCTCACAAATATAGACAGATACTGAAATACGCTGCCGATAGATTTAAATCCTTTCTACATAATTTGTAATTCTGTTTCTAACGGGTAAACATGTTTGTTGAAATTTTTTAGCAGTAATATACGTTAATTTTATGTGAGATATTTTGGTTCTTGAGGAAAGCACTGATTAAAGTAATCTGTAAACACAGATACGATGTTAGAATTAAATGTCTGATCACCGAAAAACAGACAACCATAGAATTGACCGCGACGTATTTTCTGTGACAAATCTTTCGGACAGTTCTGTGCATTCTGACGAAGCAATCACCATATCTGTAAGAAAGTGTTAACTATGCAGAAAAACCATGAATATTCCTCCAGACATTTTCACATATAGCGCCAGTATTCGGAGCGTAATTTGCACACACTTCCGGTAAAATGGCGGATTGGTTTCCCCATACACATCGCTAATTAAACTTAAAAAATAAAACATTACATTTTGTGTATTGATTTCGTAAATGCAACGTGAACTAATTTGAGATACAGTTAATTTCATCAGACTCCATTCAACTCATATCTGGCATGGATTTAACACACATGAATTAAGTTGCAAATAATATCATGTGACATTCTACACATGCGCAACAGACCGTTTCTTTCTAAAACTGGAAGCTTTTGTTTCATATTTTTACTTGATTTTCTTTTAAATTTTTATCCATTTATTTTGTCTTTCATAAAATATCAGCTATAGACTTTTAGTTATTGTTAAAAATGAAACATATTTCTCCATAAAAAAAAAGAAAAGAAAAATGCACACAAACTGCGGCGGATCTAAATTTTTGAAGCTTGAACTGGTATGACAACCCCTTCACAACCAGCAACAATAGAACAAGATTCAACAAGGTCCAAGGGAATTTGCTCCCTCGAGGTGCGAATGGCGGAGAATGATGCAATGGGTCAGAGTCCTTGAAAATGACCCATACACAATTCTAAACAGTAACTAGATTTAAGCAAATTCTGTTTTTCTTTTGTCTACAAGTCCCGGGGGCCACTCAAGGTAGAGGGTTATATTAAGGGATAGTTTATATGGATAGGAGAGGAAGATAACGGTTGACTCTAGACTTGAACGGGTTAAGATTGTAGTGATTGGGGAAACATCCCCTTGGGAGTCTGTTCCACAGAGCAGTGGTTCACGGGAAGAAGCTGTCTGAGTGGAATTTACTTCTTGCTGACGGAATACGAAAGGAATGTGGTTGGTTTGCTAATATGTAAGTGGACTGGCGGGTCCTAGCCGTGAAGGTCAGACCTGGCGAAACCAAGGAATGTAGTTCGTCCGAGCACTTTCCATGGAAGTGGCGATAGAACAGTGAGAGACTCGCCATATCCTGCCTGTGAGAGCGAGAAGTTGGAGGGTGGAAAATAATTCTTCTCCAACAAAGACTCAGAAACAATTTTGTGATCTGTTAAGACTGGAAAATAAGGACTGGACAACTCCTGCCCCGAAATGGCAACAGTACTCCATTTTTGGCCTGATCTGGCTCTTATAAAGGTATAGGATATCAGGAGGAGTCAGGTACTTACTGGAATGGTACAAGGAACAAACCCAGAGGCAGAGAGTCGACTAGCAGAGTTAACGGTAATAGTTAACTGCTCCCCTTCAGTAAGATAGAGTGCTGTTTAAATAGTCTTAGATCAGTCCATCTTAAGGGGGTGTTCAGCTACTCCACAACACGAACGAAATTTTCCTGTTTCTTAATACTTTGGTTAGTCTTTCGAAGACATTTTTTGCTATCTCAGTACGCCTTCGGATTTCGGTGTTGCACTTTCCCAGATATTTAAATTGTTGTACTTGCTTGATTTCGGTAACTCCATATCGGAATTTGCATGTTGGGTTTTTCCTTTTGCTGACGATTATATTTTCTATCTTGTGGTAATTGATGCTTAGTCCTTTCTTCTCGCTTTCCTTCTCTACATTTTGTAGTTCTTGTAGTTCCCTTTCGGTGTCTGCTATCAATACTGAGTCATCTGCATATGTTATGCTGTTAAGATTGTGACCGCCATTTTATTATTGTCAAAGTTCACCCTATATAAGGCCCAAGAGTTATTCAAGATACTGGCTCACTGAAGGTGTGTGTCGTGTGAGTGGTAATATTAAGGGACGCAGTTTATGTTGATATATGTGAAAGGTAAACAGTTAACCATGATTTTGAATAGGTTAAGATTGTTCGGTAAAGCATACTGCTGGGATTTTGTTCCACAAAGCAACAATTCTTGAGAAAAAGCTATCCGGGTGGAATTTTTTTTACCAAAAGAATAGGAATAAGGGTAATTTGTCTCAATGTACGCGGTGAGGTGGTTCTTAGCTCGGGTGGGGGAAGGTTAGAACTGGGGAAAGTAAGAAATGTAGCACGTTTCAACTTTTTCCATGGAAATAGCGGTAGAGTAGTGAGGGGCTTGCAACATTTCGTCTGTAGGAAAGTGGTTGTAGGATGGAAAACAATTCATCACCCACATGGCCGCGTAAATGTCTTAGACGCCATGACAGTTGTTCTGATGAGTTTTTTTCCTTAGTGCCTTGACTGCATGAATTTAAGCGTGCTACTTGATTGGCAATTAGGTCCCATAGCTTTACTGTTGAACTAGCTAGATGTAACCGTAAGTTCTATTCTAATAGTTTCTTCTCTCGCACTTCTCGACTGTGGAAATCAATTCTGTTTTTCTGCTTTCCCCGTCACCTGTCTTCCTGAACACTGTTTCTTTATTATCCTTTTCTTTACTTCGCCTCACTAAAATCTTATTCTATTTCACTCCGTGTAACCCACTGCGTCTTAGTGGCTTGATTTTTTTTTGGGGGGGGATGACGATTAAAAAAAACTCAAGATTAGAAACAGAAGACTGGACGTCTCCAGCCCAGATATGGCAGCCGTGTAACAAGAATTTTGTTCTCGCTCCTTAGTAATGTTCTTGTTTCTATCTCTACCACGTCTAGTAACCTCTTGCGTCTCAGTGGCTTTACTGCCTTGCTTGGGGCGAACTCCTTTTTAAAAAAAAAACGAAATGGCGATTTATTTTTAACTAGATTAAACGTCCCACTCCATGCGTACCTTTAAGCAAGCTCCAACGGCGGGCTAATTTGAACTCCGGCCCAAAAGTAATGGTACCCCTGGTTCAGCGTAGAAAACAGCAATAATAATTTTGAAAAAATAACTTTGAATTCTTCCGTGGAACTTCGAAACTTCACTTTAACTTTCATTCGGGCTATAAATCCAATTCCGGACAAAAGACTGATTTGGGCCAAAAGACCAATTTGGACCAAAAGACTGATTTGGGCCAAAAGACCGATTTGGACCAAAAGACTGATTTGGACCAAAAGACTGATTTGGAACAAAAAACTGATTTGGACCAAAATTCCAATTCAGACCGAAAATTGTGTTCTTCAAATTACAAATTAATACATTTTAATAAAGCATGAAATAATACCTACAATTCTAGGTCAGCTACCATTAAGGTTCGTTCTCTGTGCCGTTCTGGACCGTTTTTCTCTCCAGGGTCTATCTTACATATCTCTAAGTCTACCTTTCGTCAATGCTTAGAATATTGCTGCTATATATGATACGATGCTTCTGCTATCTATCTGGAGCTCCTTTATAAAATCCAAATAAGAATCTGCAATATTATAGGCCTTGATCTGGTGTCTCTGCTTCGGTTTCTTTCCTACCACCATAAGGTTATCTCCCTTTGCCTTTTCTATAAATAATTTCATGGTAATTGTTCGGATGAGCTCTTCGCTATGGTACCTAGACTCTTTGAATTTAAGCGAAGTACAAGACTGCCGACTAGTTCTTACCAATTTACAATTGATCTGGTTAGATGTAACCATAAATTCTTTGCTAACAGTTTCTTTTCTCGCTTGTGGAACTCCCTTCTTGGTCCATGATTTCGAGCCAACTTTAATCCGTAAAAAATTAAATGGAATGTCAATCGCAATGTGTCCTCCTCTTGATTACTGTTTCTCTGTTCTTGCTCCTTAGCAATGTTATTGTTTCTAACACTTCCACGCTCAGTAACACCTTGCGTCTCAGTGGCTTTATTGCCTTGCTTGGGGCGAACTCGATTAAAAAAAAATACAGCGCATTCTTTATATACGTAACTGGCATTTCTTATATAGGAAGAGTGTACACATTTTTGATCATTTATTCAAGCAGATAGAAGCTGTCGATAACCAGCCCATATTTAAGTGAAATTGCTGTCACGCCTTCTGTGAATGACTAAAAAAAAATGGAAAAGAATAACATTAAAAGGAAATGAAACGAAAAACGGTTACGCATAAGCCATGTTTATTCGTTGCTAATTTATTCCATTTAGCGCTGTGAAGCAGAAGTGGTGTTATTCTTGCTCACTTCCGGTTCCGGTTGATAAATTTAATGTGCTGTTTCTCTCCCTTTCCATCGGAACCTCAATATATATTGAAAAAATAATAAAAATAAATAAGCCCTCTTGTCTGGTCGTCGACTGAAAACGACATATTTTTGACGAAAGATACCGTGTATTTTTACGACAGTTGTTTAATGGCTTCCTTTTTAAGCTATGGACAGTTTCGCCAAACACCGCTAGTTTCTATAGAACCAAAACATTAACGTGAAAACTCGAGTCATGTTGTACTTAAATAGCCTCGTCAGATCGAGACTGTCATATGGATGCCATGAATGACAGCAAACCGCTTTCACGGATCAATGGTTTAAAAATGGGCTTCGACCACCCTTCTTCAAAACTACAGATTCACAATTCGATAAATACAGAATTTTTCTTGTCGGTGATGCTACAGAACCAGTTAGTTGCTGTTGTATTCTTCCATCAATTCACAAGAAACGTTTTCAGTTAAGCATTCACTGGTCTTTCCCAAACGATATTCCAAAAGATTTAACAGTCGACAAGCTGATTTTCTCAAGAACTGGAATGGCGGAAGTGATAAGATGTGTCTTGAAAAACTATCATAAAAATTCTCGAATATAGAATTAGTAAGTATTAAATTAGTAATTACTAAACACTAGAAATATCTCAATGCATGGATTACTTAGAGCAAATTTATTATAGGAGATAAAGAAATTGGACATAGTGAGAGTTTTACTAGGGACAGTTTCCAGAGCTGAACACCAACCTGTTAATCGCAGATTAACGAAGTTGTCTTTTTCCTTGGCGCTTTCACTTTTAAGTTGAAGTTTGAGAATCCTCACAGGTGGGAATCGTCAATCAAAAAGTTAACTTTGTTAACCGTGAATTCGTTAACCAAAAAAATGAACTCCGTCAACCATTGATCAGTTAGCTCTTTAAAAATCTAACGGAAGTTATCGATAGAACGTTAATGTTAAGTTCTGAGCTTGTTCATGTTGAGGTCCAGCGGAACTGGCAGTTTTAACTTCGACGACATCAAGTTCTTGAGATGAAATGATGACGTTTTTTTAACAGGCTTTTTGAAAAATCTATTCTCTATATATTATATTTTACTTCAAATATTACTGTAAGTATTTTGAGAAAAAGCACATTTTATTACAGCAAAAATCTTAAGCTTTTACTATATGAAAGATCTTTCAATTTCGCTTTTAATGATCATTATCTTAAAGGAATGAACTAGCTTCTAATGACAAAAGTACACAGGTGTAGGCTTTAAGAAAAGTTTTATTAACTGAGAATACAAAGTTCGTGTATAGTGTCCTTTTATAGTCCCAGTAAAGAGAAATAGCTCTCTCAAAGAGGAGAGTAGCAAAATAAGGGGAGACCACTCTTGCTTATTCATAACATAGCTTTTATCTTACTATTAAATAAGAATTTAAATAATTAGGTGCTGGTGAAAAGCTAAAATAACTTGGAATAGCTTTAACTTATTTAATCGAAGCAAGTATAAGAGTTATTTATTTCCATCGGACTTACTTTATAACATTTTCCATTTAAAGCAAATTTAAAATGATTGAAGCCGAGATGCCAGGTCAGGACCAATAACATTGCGTATTTTGCTTTGGATTTTATCAATTATCTCTAAATATATAGCACCAGATCATATTTGGCAAAAATATTCGAAGGAAGGATGAATGGCAGTATGTAAGATAGTCTCCAAAGCTGGGAAGTTGGCGATTTGACTTTCAAGTTGACTTTGAGAATCTTCATAGATGGGCGCCATTAATCAAAAAGTAAACTTCGTTAAACGCGAATTCGTTAATCAAAACGTTAACATCGTTAACGGTTGATAAGTTAGCTCTTTAAAAATGTAACGGAAGTTATCGATAGAACGTTAATGTTAAGTTCTGAGCTTGTTCCTGTTGAGGTCCAGCGGAACTGGCAGTTTTAACTTCGACGACATCAACAGATTCAAGTTCTTGAGACGCCATGATGACATTCAAATTTGACTTGAGGGTTGAATCGTTAATTAAGGCGATTAACGGACTAACGGCTTGTTGGCCAGCTCTGATAGTTTCTCTCAATGCCGCCGGCTGCTACAAAACTAAAACATTAGCCTAAATCTCAAGTCAAGTACTTAAATAGCCTCATCAGCTCGAGAGTTTCATAAAGATGTTATGCCTGACGCCAAATCCGATCAGAAATATCTAAACCGTCAGCTGTATAAAACCACTTTCTCAGATCAATGGTTTAAAAATGGCTTCGAACAAATGAATCCTGTAGCTTTTTGTCGAGGATCACCCTTCGAACATGCTAGACTGGCGCTACAGATTCACAAACAAGGAACTGCATCAAATAATAGAAACCACATCATACGAGGATTTTCAGCAACTACTAAAATGGATATTACATGTAACTCAAAAGGAAAATAAAGACATAGTCAAGATGTTGACGTTCCACACTACTTCAAACAAAAGGTTAGGAAGGAAACCCCCATCAATAATATAAACCGACGTTACAAAAAGTGACAAATAAATTCGAAGACAAGGCGGAAGAGGAAATAGCCTTGCCTACCAGAAACCCAAAAATATTAAAATGGTGTTAGAAACATCTACTCCTGTTCAAAAGACAGGGCATGAGTGTGAACTGGGCGATAGGCTAGTCTAGCTACGCCTATTTGGAGAGGAAAAATTACTGAATAAAATTTAAGTTTTCAGGAGAATACCTCAGAAGTACAGAGTTGAAGGAACTGCAAACCCAATCCTAAACAGGAAACAAGGGATAAACCTATACTACTGTTCAAGAAATCGGAGTGGAGTAAGAACCGGACGATACGCGGAATTACCTACTGCTCTGTTTAAATTCTGAAACATTGGTTACACAATTATTGCATTATCCCGTTGACTAAATTGGCATTCATCTCATAATAACAAGCACATCATCGACCAAATTTATGAATAATAGAACTGTATGAGAGAAAATGCGTTAGACTAAGCGTTCAAATTTACAGATTACAAGCATTTCACACAATCCTCAACAAATGGCGAAACAGGATATTCGACATCAAGGCAAACGGCACAGAAAAAGGTTAACTGGGTGGAGATAAGGCAGATTTTTTTCCCATAAATGAATGATAATTACTCATTCGCTTTTAAGCATTTCGGATATTAATGGGAATTGGGGAAATCTGTATTAATGTAGGTCTTTCGTAAAAGTGGTGGAAAGCGGAATAAAAAGAAATGAAGGTATACTGGGTGCGATGGATGAATTGTCGTCTAAATGACGCCAAAATGAAAATAACACTGGCCTCTCATTTTAACAGATATAGAGGGTGCGATGGATGAATTGTCGTCTAAATGACGCAGAAATGAAAATAACACTGGCCTCTCATTTTAACAGATATAGAGGGTGCGATGGATGAATTGTCGTCTAAATGACGCCGAAATGAAAATAACACTGGCCTCTCATTTTAACAGATATAGAGGGTGCGATGGATGAATTGTCGTCTAAATGACGCCGAAATGAAAATAACACTGGCATCTCATTTTAACAGATATAGAGGGTGCGATGGATGAATTGTCGTCTAAATGACGCAGAAATGAAAATAACACTGGCATCTCATTTTAACAGATATAGAGGGTGCGATGGATAAATTGTCATCTAAATGACGCCAAAATGAAAAAAACAGTGGCATCTCATTTTAACAGATATAGAGGGTGCGATGGATGAATTGTCGTCTAAATGACGCCAAAATGAAAAAAACAGTGGCATCTCATTTTAACAGATATAGAGGGTGCGATGGATAAATTGTCGTCTAAATGACGCCAAAATGAAAAAAAAACACTGGCATCTCATTTTAACAGATATAGAGGGTGCGATGGATAAATTGTCGTCTAAATGACGCCGAAATGAAAATAACACTGACCTCATTTTAACAGATATACATGGTGCGATGGATAAATTGTCGTCTAAATGACGCCAAAGTGAAAATAACACCATCTCATTTTAACAGATATAGAGGGTGCGATGGATGAATTGTCGTCTATGGAAATAAAAATAACACTGGCATCTCATTTTAAATATATGGATGAATTGTCGAAATGACGCCAAAATGAAAATAACACTGGCATCTCATTTTAACAGATATACATGGTGCGATGGATGAATTGTCGTCTAAATGACGCCAAATGAAAATAGCACCGATATCTCATTTTAACAGATATACATGGTGCGATGGATAAATTGTCGTTTTCAATGACGCCGAAATGAAAATAAACTGGCATCTCAATAACAGATATATAGGGTGCGATGGACATTGTCCAAATGACGCAAAATGAAAATAACACTTTCATTTTAAAATATAGACACAAAAATATCTTCAAATGACTAAATGAAAATAACACTTTCATTTTAACAGATATAAAATTTGATGGATTTGTCGTCTAAATGACCATGGCCTAACTGGCCTTTCATTTTAACAGATATAGAGGGTCATGGATGAATTGTCTCTAAATGACGCAGAAATGAAAATCTTCATTTTACAGATATTTTGAATTGTCTAAATACTATCTTTAACACTGGCCTCTCATTTTATTAGATATAGAGGGTGCGATGGATGAATTGTCGTTCTTATGACGCAGAAATAAAATAACATAGCCTCTCATTTTAACAGATATAGAGCGCATGGATGAATTTTCGTCTAAATGACGCAGAAATGAAAAAAACATGGGCTATTTTAACAGATATAGAGCGATGGATTTGTCGTCTAAAATGACGCAGAAATAAAATAACTTTTTTTATATCATGGATGAGTCGTCTAAATGACGCAAAATGAAAATAACACTGGCCTCTCATTTTAACAGATATTAGAGGGTGCGATGGATGAATTGTCGTCTAAATGACGCCGAAATGAAAATAACACTGATTTCTCATTTTAACAGATATAGAGGGCGATGGATGAATTGTCGTCTAAATGAAATCCACTGGCCTCTCATTTTAACAGATTTCAGAGGGTGCGATGGATGAATTGTTTTCTAGTCGCCGAAATGAAAATAACACTGTCTCATTTTAACAGATATAGAGGGTGTTGGATGAATTGTCGTTTGACGCCGAAATGAAAATAACACTGGCCTCTCATTTTAACAGATATAGGGGTGCGATGGATGAATTGTGGTATGACGCAGAAATAAAAATTGGCTACTCATTTTAACAGATATAGAGGGTGCGATGGATGAATTTTCGTCTAAATGAGCCAGAAATGAAAAAAACACTGGCCTCTCATTTTAACAGATATAGAGGGTATGAATTGATAGATACTGATTTTAACAGATATAGAGGGTATGGATGAATTGTTTTCTAAATGACGATAAATGAAAATAACACTGGCCTCTCATTTTAACAGATATAGAGGGTGCGATGGATGATTGAAATGAGATAAAAAAACACTAGATATAGATGGATGAATTTCGTCTAAATGACGCTGAAATAAGAAAATAACACTCCTCATTTTAAAGATATAGATGGATGGATGAATTGTCGTTCAAATGACGCCGAAATGAAAATAACACTGGCCTCTCATTTTAACAGATATAGCAATGGATGAATTGTCGTCTAAATGAAAATGAAAATAACACTGGCCTCTCATTTTAACAGATATAGAGGGTGCGATGGATGAATTGTCGTCTAAAATGACGCAGAAATGAAAATAACACTGGCCTCTCATTTTAACAGATATAATGGATGAATTGTCGTCTAAATGACGCCGAAATGAAAATAACACTGGCATCTCATTTTAACAGATATAGAGGGTGCGATGGATGAATTGTCGTCTAAATGACGCCGAAATGAAAATAACACTGGCATCTCATTTTAACAGATATAGAGGGTGCGATGGATGAATTGTCGTCTAAATGACGCAGAAAATGAAAATAACACTGGCATCTCATTTTAACAGATATATAGATGGATGAATTGTCGTCTAAATGACGCAAAATGAAAAAAACACTGGCATCTCATTTTAACAGATATAGAGGGTATGAATTGTCGTCTAAATGACGCCGAAATGAAAATAACACTGGCATCTCATTTTAACAGATATACAGGGGTGCGATGGATGAATTGTCGTCTAAATGACGCAGAAATGAAAATAACACTGGCATCTCATTTTAACAGATATAGAGGGTGCGATGGATAAATTGTCATCTAAATGACGCCAAAATGAAAAAAAAACACTGGCATCTCATTTTAACAGATATAGAGGGTGCGATGGATGAATTGTCGTCTAAATGACGCCGAAAATGAAAATAACACTGGCATCTCATTTTAACAGATATAGAGGGTGCGATGGATAAATTGTCGTCTAAATGACGCATGAAATGAAAAAACACTGGCATCTCATTTTAACAGATATAGAGGGTGCGATGGATGAATTGTCGTCTCTAAATGACACCGAAATGAAAATAACACTGACATCTCATTTTAACAGATATAGAGGGTGCGATGGATAAATTGTCGTCTAAATGACGCCGAAATGAAAATAACACTGACATCTCATTTTAACAGATATACAGGGTGCGATGGATAAATTGTCGTCTAAATGACGCCAAAATGAAAAAAAACACTGGCATCTCATTTTAACAGATATAGAGGGGCGATGGATGAATTGTCGTCTAAATGACGCAGAAATGAAAATAACACTGGCATCTCATTTTAACAGATATAGAGGGAGCGATGGATAAATTGTCGTTCTGAATGACGCAAAATGAAAAAAAACACTGGCATCTCATTTTAACAGATATAGAGGGTGCGATGGATAAATTGTCGTCTAAATGATGCCAAAATGAAAAAAACACTGGCATCTCATTTTAACAGATATAGATATGCGATGGATGAATTGTCGTCTAAATGACGCCGAAATGAAAATAACACTGGCATCTCATTTTAACAGATATAGAGGGTGCGATGGATGAATTGTCGTCTAAATGACGCAGAAAATGAAAAAAACAAACACTTATCTCATTTTAACAGATATAGAGGGTGCGATGGATGAATTGTCGTCTAAATGACGCCGAAATAAAATAACACTGGCCTCTCATTTTAACAGATATAGAGGGTGCGATGGATGAATTGTCGTCTAAATGACGCAAAAAATGAAAATAACACTGGCATCTCATTTTAACAGATATAGAGGGTATGGATGAATTGTCGTCTAAATGACGCAAAATGAAAAAAAACCCTGGCATCTCATTTTAACAGATATAGAGGGTGCGATGGATAATTGTCGTCTAAATGACGCAGAAATGAAAAATAACACTTGCATCTCATTTTAACAGATATAGAGGGATTCTAAATGACGCAGAAATGAAAATAACACTGGCATCTCATTTTAACAGATATAGAGGGTGCGATGGATAAATTGTCGTCTAAATGACGCCAAAATGAAAAAAACAGTGGCATCTCATTTTAACAGATATAGAGGGTGCGATGGATGAATTGTCGTCTAAATGATATATAAATGAAAAAAACACTGGCATCTCATTTTAACAGATATAGAGGGTGCGATGGATAAATTGTCGTCTAAATGACGCAAAAATGAAAAAAAACTGACATCTCATTTTAACAGATATAGAGGGTGATGGATAAATTGTCGTCTAAATGACGCAAAAATGAAAATAACACTGACATCTCATTTTAACAGATATAGAGGGTGCGATGGATGAATTGTCGTCTAAATGACGCAAAAATGAAAAAAAAACACTGGCATCTCATTTTAACAGATATAGAGGGTGCGATGGATAAATTGTCGTCAAATGACGCAAAAATGAAAATAACACTGGCATCTCATTTTAACAGATATAGAGGGTGCGATGGATGAATTGTCGTTTAAATGACGCAAAATGAAAAAACGTCTCATTTTTACAGATATAGAGGGTGCGATGGATAAATTGTCATCTAAATGACGCCAAAATGAAAAAAAACAGGGCATCTCATTTTAACAGATATAGACTGGATGAATTGTTCTAAAATATCTTGAAAATGAAAAAAAAAGGGCATCTCATTTTAACAGATATAGAGGGTGCGATGGATAAATTGTCATCAAATGACCCAAAATGAAAAAAAAAAGCCACATCTCATTTTAACAGATATAGATGGGTGCGATGGATAAATTGTCGTCTAAATGACGCCAAAATGAAAAATTCCACCCTCTCATTTTAACAATATAGAGGGTGATGGATGAATTGTCGTTTAAATGACGGAAATTAAAAAAAAACACCATTTTAACAGATATAGAGGGTGCGATGGATGAATTGTCGTCAAAATGACGCAGAAATCTTGAAAATAACACTGGCCTTCTTTTAACAGATTAGAGGTGCGATGCGAATTGTCGTTTGAATGAAAAAAAAAAACACTTCTCATTTTTTTTTTCAGATATAGTGCGATGGATTCCTGTACATGACGCCGAAATGAAAACTAACACTGTTTGTTTTAATAATAAATATAGAGCGATGGATGAATTGTCGTCTAAATGACGCCGAAATGAAAATAACACTGGCCTCTTTTTAACTTAAAATAGAGGGTCGATGGATGAATTGGTTTGACGTGAAAATAACACTGGCCTATATAATTTTAACAGATATAGAGGGTGCGATGGATGAATTGTCGTCTAAATGACGCAGAAATCTTTAATTACACTTTCCTCTCATTTTAACAGATATAGAGGGTGCGATGGATGAATTGTCGTCTAAATGACGCAGAAATGAAAATTATTTACTGGCCTTTGTCATTTTAACAGATATAGAGGGTGCGATGGATGAATTGTCGTCTAAATGACGCCAAAATGAAAAAACACTGGCCTTTATTTTAACAGATATAGAGGGTGCGATGGATGAATTGTCGTCTAAATGACGCAGAAATGAAAATAACACTGGCATCTCATTTTAACAGATATAGAGGGTGCGATGGATAAATTGTCATCTAAATGACGCCAAAATGAAAAAAACAGTGGCATCTCATTTTAACAGATATAGAGGGTGCGATGGATGAATTGTCGTCTAAATGACGCCAAAATGAAAAAAACAGTGGCATCTCATTTTAACAGATATAGAGGGTGCGATGGATAAATTGTCATCTAAATGACGCCAAAATGAAAAAAAAACACTGGCATCTCATTTTAACAGATATAGAGGGTGCGATGGATAAATTGTCGTCTAAATGACGCCAAAATTTTAACACTGACTTCATTTTAACAGATATACATGGTGCGATGGATAAATTTCGTCTAAATGACGCCAAATTTAAAATAAATCCATCTCATTTTAACAGATATACATGGTTATTATGGATAAATTGTCGTCTAAATTCCTGCCGAAATTTTAAAATAACACTGACCTCATTTTAACAGATATACATGGTGCGATGGATAAATTTTCGTCTAAATGACGCCAAAATGAAAATAGCACCGACATCTCATTTTAACAGATATACATGGTGCGATGGATAAATTGTCGTCTAAATGACGCCAAAGTGAAAATAACACTGACATCCCATTTTAAAAGATATTTACCAAAATCACACAAAAATATCTTCAAATACTAAAGTGTAAATTTATTCAATAAAATCGGCATTGGCTTCAACCATGGCCTCTGGACGACTTCAGAATCTCCTGCAAATCTTCTGATATATCATTTTCTATCTATCTATCTATCTTTAACTATCTATTATTAGATAGATAGATATATAGATAGATATATGATAGATATATATATATATATATATTGAGCGTGTGTGTTTTTTAGTTTTTGAACATTCTATTTTAAATCCATCTTGAGAGTTTTGTCCCTTTAACTTTTTTTATCAGTAGAATCCAATAGGGTGGAATCCAAAACAACTACATCAATGAAAACTTTATCCAAAATTTCATATTATATATATCCGGATCCGTTCAGGAATGTTTTTTAATTTTATCAACTATTATTAAAATGGTATGAGATATTGGCTACGACCTCTAGGTGTAAAGTTGAGACACTGACATTTTCGCATTTATTTTAGATAGATATCTCAAATATATAATGTTTAGTTATTTATATATAGATATCTTAGATAGATAGATAGATATATAGATATATATATATATATATTTTTAAATATATATATATATATTTATCATATATATATAGAATATATGGACCGAACGTCTGAGCAATGACGAATTTTATTAAATAAAAAGTAAAAAGTCTTATAATTAGAAAGTTATATAATCTAGATTTCTAAAATACCTAATAAGGAAAGAGTTTTGGAGAATTTGACACACATAAGGGAAAAGCCTGATGGAGTATATATATATATATATATATATATATATATATATATATATATTATATATAGAGAGAGATAGATTATATAGGAGATAGATAGATAGATAGATAGATAGATAGATAGATAGATAGATATAAAGAGACTGAAAGAGTAGACAGACAGAGAAGTAAAAATAGATAGATAGAAAACCGGTTATGATAGATAGATAGATAGATAGATAGATATGAAGATATTTAAAGGGTAAATTGACAAACAAGTAAAACAATAAAAATAGATAGATGGATTCAAAATATATATATATATATATATATATATATATATATATATATATATATATATATGTGTGTGTGTGTGTGTATATGTGTCAGTTTTATTATTGAAAGAGTAAATAGACTGACAAAATAAATTGAATAGAAATAGTCCAATTCTTAGCAATTAATAGAATTTACCTTTAACCAAGGCAATAAAT
>CAHIKZ030001519.1:452500-492500 GCA_903632075.3 Acanthosepion pharaonis | reverse complement strand
CATAATCCCTTCCTGCATTCTAAAGAATCTTGCCATCTCAATTTTCTAGTCAGAATAGTTTGTATATTTCTCAGTCACTCTGTTTGTAATATTTGCATAATTATTAGTGTTATTATTATTATTAGTAGTAGTAGTAGCATATTAGTGACGCATATTGACTTGGGAATAGAAATTCTATCCCTGAGGTAATGGTCTTAACAACACTTTTCATAACAAGAGACAAATCAAGCCGAAAATGGAATACTGCTGCTATATATGGGCGGGAGGTGCCCAGTCCTCACTTTCCAGTTTCGCTAGAGTCCAAAAGCATCTCCGCGTCCTTTTGGGTGATGAATTATTTTCCATCTTACAACCGTTTTCTCACTGCCCAAGGAGAGCATTAAGACGGACTACATTCCTTAATTTCACCAGTACTAACCTTCACGACTAAGATCTCTGCGCATTGTAACAAACTATCCCCCTCCTGTTCGTATTCCATTTATCGAGATGTAAGCTCCACACGAACAGCTTTTTCCGACGAGCCACTTCTATGTGGAACCGACTCCTAAAAAGTTGCTTTCCCGATCACTATAATCTTAACCTGTCCAAATCTAGGATTAACCGTTATATTCCTCACATAACATTATAAGCTGTACCTCTTAAACTGTAACTGTGGATTAATGGATAGCGGCTTGGATTGAGGAATCGGAGAGCCGAGTTCGAATTCCAGTCGAGTCCATTACATTCACTTACGTGCTAACACCCTTGGGAAAGGTGTGAATCCTCTTTCTTCTCCCTCCAACTATGGGTAAATAGCAGAACAGACTGGCAACTGGTCAAGGAGAAGGAAAACTCTGATTCAAAACCTGCTCTTAGAGGAGGGTGAATGGAGTCTCTCTGAGCCTTGGTTGTCAATCCATTTAGTGATGGTGTCACGATAAAAAAAACACCCTTGATAGCCCTAGCGAAGCATCAAGAATTCAGCTATTTGACAAGATTATGAACTACACCAATAAAAGTATTGGTGAGTTCAATCTCTACTGAGGCCGCAAGATGATGATGATGAAACTGTAACTGTCTACTGAAAATGGTCCTCATGCCTTATACGGGGTGAACGTCTTTGTAAAAAAAAAAAAATAATGTACGAACACATAGTATTAAGGTTGGGCACTCAGAAGGTCAAATAAAATAATGGATTCCCCACTGACTTTGAATGGGTCTTTTCCGATAGAGAAACTCAATCATACCCTAAAATTTATTTTGTATCTCGCCGTTGGAGGTCCACTGACGGCGTGGCTTCATTCCAGCTTGCCATAAGGTACCTGCAGACATTGTTCTAGAGCATGGATTTATAAATGTCCGCCTTTCCCCACAACGTCAGATTCCAAGACAGACGCAATATACGGAAATATAACGTTGAAACACTGATTCTTGTATTTTTTCAACATCAGGGGCTGAGATCAAGGGAAGGGTTTTACGTAATGTGACAATTCAACAAGAAGACAACACACACATGGATAACACACACATTAATCGTATTCAAATTCCATTGTGGCACACACACACACACACACACATACAAATATATATATTGATATATATATATATATATATATATATAAAGATATATATATTGAGGCAAATTTCATTGAATAATTTAGATAAGTTTTGTCTGCTGGTTTTCAAAAGAATCTATTCATATAATATACATACTTTTTTATATATATATATATATATATATATATATATATATATATATATAGGATTGGTGTAACAGAATAAATTCCAATAACCAAAAAATATTATTTTTTTAAAGAGGCCCAATAATGTTAGAGGGAAATAAGAGGCGAATTCATTTGAAAAACAGTCCAAAATTCCTTAATTTCATTTACAAAAAAATATATTTTAAAACATTGGGTTTTATATATTCAACACCATTTATGTTTAATAACTTTGATACCAGAATTGATGAAAGAAAATGAAATGCCATAGTGATTTTATAACATATTTATATTATAAAATTTCGAATAAATACTTTATTTATATATATATATATATATTATATATTTATATATAGAGAAAGGATCAATATGGATCAGTTTTAATATACCTACTTATATGCATGTATATACAAGAGGAAACATTTCTTATTTTAATATTCAGTTGAATTCAAAAAATTTTTTTGATTATTATGCTAAATATTTTTAATCCAGCTATTGGTTCAAAGCAGGATAAAATATATAGGACAATTTTGGGTTAAAGTCTGTATAGGAGAATCGATTTAACTCTGACTAGCTTACCTGCAGAATATTTTGGGATCTTGTTCTTCAGGCGCCAGTTCTCTGTATTCGGCTATATTCCAAAAGTCGAATTGTTCTTTAAACCTTTTTTCATTATAATTCAAAAAATTCGTGCGGGTAGTTTTTTTACTGTCGGTTTCTAGGAAATTGGTTGTTGATCCTCATTCCGCAAAATCGGTGGCGGTTTTTTTTCCCCGCCCCCGGATATATTTACAATAACCTTTTTTTTTTTTTTCGGTTTCTTCTCATCCTAAAATTTTAAAACCCAATGGCGTTTTTTTGTTTATTTATTTTTTTTTTTTTAAAAGTTGGTGTTTAAATAATGATCGTTTTAATGTCGTTTTTTTGACTTAAAATAGCACAAAACGACATTATTAAAGGCAAGGAATTTTGCAATATTTTAAGTCACCTAATAATTGCTGGTTCATTATTTTTTCAAACTATTGTCCTTATATTTGTCGCCATGTTTATGCAGAAACGTTTCCTCAGTACTTGCTTCAGGTGGTTGGAATATCCTTACTCAACCATTTATTTTACTCTGTCAGTTATCAGTTATTTTTTAATTATTCTCCAATTCTCCACTTAAAACAGGTATTGAACTCTCAACTCTTTGGTTCCTATCACTGAATCTAAAACGACTTTATCTATTGTGCCATGTGTCCTTAAAGGCATTTGTGTTCTTTTTTCTGGGACCTATAAACTAATTATTCTATAATATTTTCAGCTCATAACATATAATAATAGATAGAAATTCATTTAGTTTAAAAAAAAATTTAAGCGTTCAGAGGTCATTTCTCCTTAAATCGCCTGAAGATGCCGTGAGGTTGAAAAAAAAGTAGACGGAATCCACTGATCTCCTGATTTTTTAAGAAAATTCTCACATGTTATGAATTTTAAACATGTTTTTCAATCCCTTTATTGAGCATATTCTGATTGTGAACATCCCTAAAATTAATGTCCATAAAATCCAGAACTAATCTGATGATGGCTCAAGGGAGCTGAAAGGTTAAAAGATCATAACACCTTAAAAAAAATATACAAATGTTGAACAGTATTTATCTTCTCCTGAAAAATTTTTTCCAATCAGAATTAAACAATTTAGACATGGTCAAAAATATTAGATATTCTTTATATATATTTAACATTGTATGTTTGAATATATTAGTAATCACACATCCATTTATACTGTGTGTGTACAATATATATATTTTATTTTTAAAAAAGAAAGAAAATGACCATGAGGATGCTTATTCATTATTTTGAAGACCCTGATGACGACATTGTGCTAATGTCGAAAGTACTCAATGTAAAATGAACTAGAAATCAACATTAGTTAAATTTCAGTTCTTCCTTTGATAAGGATACTAAAAACTTGTCTGTAATAACATTTAGATCCTATTAAAAATAAGTAGACAAAAACAATGTCTCAAAACTTTATTGATATAGATTCATATATATATATATATATATATATATATATATGTATATGATTTAAAATAAAAATTGTCACTTTACTGATTGATTCGGAAAATCACCTCTGGAGTTCCATAGACGAATTTTTTTTAAGCATTTCACCCCAAGCAATGCGGAAGTGCCACTAGCACGCAAGGGGTTACAGAGAATGGGTGGAAGAATAAAAAGGTGTGATAGAGGAAAGGCTGAAGAGAAGGATGGGGGATTAGATCAAGGTATCTGAAGATGTCGATTGACATTGCAAAAAAATTGAATAATTGGAAGATTATATATTTTATTAAACAAGTAAGAGAAAAAATGTTCCATCTTCGATTAAAGTGCGAAAATGAAAGCCTATTGGAGTAGAAGAGACTTTGCTACATTTTACCGTTTGTTGTATTGAAAATTTGGGACTGAGATGCCAAGCTAGTAGCACGCTTAAATTCATGTAGTTTGGGAACCGGCGAAAGTAGCTCATCGGAGCAGTTACCGTTATAGTTACATTATATGTAGAAAAAGAAACCCGGAAAAAGGAAACGTCACGTCTGTGAGGAGGAATTGAAAACGATTTGAACCAGGTCAGAGATATATCAAAATTGAAATGAGGATCCGTCTCTGTCGAGAGAAAATTAGAGGGAAAAAACAGCAGAATGTTCCAAACCATATAAGAGATATAAAGAGAGTATTCCATAGAAGGGAAAATGGTTGATTTGTAAATCTTGAAAACGGACGGAAAAATAGATGAGAAAAAAAAAAAAAACACTTTAAAAATTTACAAGAGAACCAACTTTCCTTGCAGTAGATGAAGGGATTTGATTCAATATAATTGTTCAAAACAAATATATAAAAACTTGTCCTGTAAAAGTGAAAACCAATGATACAAGAATCTGTCGCGTAAAACCTGTCCAGTGACCATTGAAGGCATTAATTAATTATTAACTGATGCCATTTAGACATTTTTTTAAATTATGTCATTCCCTAAATTATTATAATTTTCCAATAATAGAAGATAATTGAAGGAAAAATTTATTATTCTAAATAAAATTTTTTTATTTACAATATGTCATACGTGTATAAGAAAATAAAAATAAATATAAAATTAAAAAAAATGGTTTTTTAGATTAGCCTATTTATTACTGTTTCTTAGAGAAAACCTCTTGTGTAACCCTAGGGTTCAAATGGAAAACTTGTTTAACTCTGGGTTAGAAATGTATTGAATTGGATGGAAAAAGAAAACAAACTTTAATTAAATTTGAAATGATATATTAAAATATTTTTTGGGGGCAATATAATTTTAGTTTAAATCAGTAGGAAAAAATAAAGAAGAAATAATCTGCATTTTTCCTGTGCTTAAACAATGACAAATGACACTAAAAAGAAGAGGAAGACTGTTCCTATCATGAAGCAAATAACATTTTGATTATGTTGTTATGTTATTTATTTATTGTCCATTCTTTCATTTGTCTTTTTTTTTTTTTACATAATTTCAACCAAATACACTCTGAACTTCCTCTGGCATCTTTTTTTTTCATATATATATATATATATAATCAAGGATCAAGATTTATAAATATTCATGATAAAAAAAGGGGAATTAATTTCCTGTGTTTGTAGCGAACTGATTTCGGTAAAACATAAATAATGCACATATTCATTGTCAGTAAACAAAATTAATGCGACAATATCGCT
The DNA here is from genome assembly GCA_903632075.3 of Acanthosepion pharaonis. NCBI lineage: Eukaryota > Metazoa > Mollusca > Cephalopoda > Sepiida > Sepiidae > Acanthosepion > Acanthosepion pharaonis. The sequence continues at coordinate 487,080 of CAHIKZ030001519.1, read as the reverse complement.
TATTTTTAATATAAAATTGTACATTTTTTAATCTATATCAGTACTGATAGCAGACACGGAAAAGAAATTACAAAATCTCCAACAGAAGGTAGCGACGGAGAGTGTGAAAAAAGGACTAAGCATAAACTACAAGAAAACAGAATGCATGGTCATCAGTAAAAGGATGAGCCCGAAATGCGATTTGAATGTCGGGAACACTAGAATCAAGCAGATGCATAAGTTTAAATACCCGGGAAGCATTTTGACAGAGGACGGTAAGTGCGACGCTGAGATCCGAATATGTATTGGGATGGCTAAGGACACATTCCGAAAGCTAGGCAGAGTATTGCGAGACAGGAGGATTTCTTTGGTAACAAAGAAAAGAATGTTACGTGATATTGTCTTTCTTTACGGCAGCGAATGTTGGACGATTTCCTCAAAGATAAAGAAGAGGCCCGAGGCGACAGAGATGTGGTTCTACAGAAGGATGCTAAGGATATCATGGACCGAACGTGTGAGCAACGATGAGGTCTTAGAGAGGATGCAAACAAGGAGGAGGCTTATACTTAACATCAGGAAGAGGCAGCTGAAGTTTCTGGGACACATAATGAGGAAGGAGGGCCTGGAGAATCTGATACTCACGGGTCGAATAGAGGGAAAGAGAGACAAGGGAAAACAATGCGTGACATACCTGGCGGGCTTAAGCAAGTGGATGGCAGAACGTGGTCTGCGGGAGGAAGAAGAGGGAAAGAATATGTTGAGAGCTGCAAGGGATAGAAGGAGGTGGAGAGCCATGATCGCCTACGTCCCGAAAGGACATGGCACATAAAATGAAATGTCTTTCTATTAAAGCAATTCCAAATGAAATCGTTGTGTAAAGTTTCATTTAAACTTAGCGTTGATTGAATGTATGACAAATATACACTATTTATATTATTCAGAATATTGTCCTTATCATTGTCGACTATATTTATTACAACGTTTCGGCCGTTGTACGCTCCAGCCATCTTCAGGTGGTTGGAATGTCGAACTGAACCCTTTATTTCACTTAATATCGGGTAGACTGTTCTAGTTCCACATGCCATGTTTAATGGATGTAGTTATCAGTTATCTCCTTTTAATTTTCCCTCTTAAAGTTCTCCGCTGCCTTAACCAAATATTGAACTCACGCTCTTTGGGTCCTGTCACTGGATCTAACTAATGTCTTTATCCACTGTCAAAACTTAACATACATCTAACTTCCATTTCCATCTCACCACTCCTATCGTCACATTATTTGGCTCCCTTCGGCAAAACTCCAAACTCGGCAATTAGTCTAATACGATAAAATAATTTATTAAAACATGGCTTACGGCCATATGACTTGAAAACATGAATTCACATCTGCTCACTGAAGATTTTGATCAAAACTTCCTTTAACTTCCACTTATCCACTTTTTGAAGGGCCGAATACAGAGACAATGCTGAAACATTTTTATGAAAATCCAAATGACCTCATATATATATATTGAATTCAGAGTATCCGTCTTAAATCAAATATCTTTAAAATGCATGATTGACAGGTGAAAATTTTTCCCGCAATGACCAATTGTCAAGGAAGGCTATAGAACCCAAAATAAATAGCTATTTTACCCATTAAAATGGGTGGGGAGAAAAATAATTTTAGAGAAGCTCGACTAACAGGTGGGTTTGAATAATTTATTCTACTTTAAAATAAAAAAATATTATTATATATATTTATTTACGGTATATATCTTTCTGTTCTTTCTCTTATATGAAATATATATATAGAATATATATATATATATATATATAGGATGCATATATATGACATGCTAATAAATTGTTATTGGTGAGAAAACATACCTTTTTATAATTACAAAATTCCAACATTTTAGAAAACCTTATTAAATGGTAGGCAAATTTTAAATAGACAACATAATAGGAAAAGATCCTTTAAAAATATAAGAAACAAAATTATGAATTATAATATACAGACATAATGGGCATACATTTTATAATTATTTACATGGTGGGCATAAGTTTTATAATAACAGACATGGTGGGCATACATTTTATAATCTACAGACATGGTGGGCATACATTTTAAATCAAAACATGTTTTCTTAAAACATTTATAATCTACAGACATGACATACATTTTATAATCTACAGAAATGATCTGAACTTTTTACATCTACAGAAATGTTGGGCATACATTTTATTTCTACAGACATGGTGGGCATACATTTTATAATCTACATAGACATATATATATATATATTTTATAATCTACAGACATGGTATTATACATTTTATAATCTACAGACATGGTGGGCATAATTTTATTTTATAATCTAAGGCAGACATGGTGGGCATTACATTTTAAAATCAAAACAAACATGGTGGCAAAATAAATCTATTTGGTGATAATCTTTTAACATGGACATGGAATTACATTTTATAATCTACAGACATGGTGGGCATACATTTTATAATCTACAGACATGGTATACATGGTTTCTCTACAGACATACATTTTATAATCTACAGACATGGTGGGCATACATTTTTAATCTACAGACATGGTGGGCATACATTTTATAATCTACAGACATGGTGGGAATACATTTTATAATCTAAGAATTACATTTTAGAATCTACAGACATGGTGGGGGCATTTTTATAATCTAAAGACATGGTTTTTTATAATTTTTAATCTACAGACATCTAAAAATCACGTACATTTTATAATCTACTACATGGTGGGTATACATTTTACATCTACAGACATGGTTAAAAACATACATTTTATAATCTACAGACATGGTGGGCATAAATTTTATAATTATTCAGACATGGTATTAGCATACATTTTATAATCTACAGACATGGTGGGCATACATTTTATAATCTACAGACATGGTGGGCATACATTTTATAATCTACAGACATGGTGGGCATACATTTTATAATCTACAGACATGGTGGGCATACATTTTATAATCTACAGACATTTTAATTTTTAAAACTGCATGATCTGTTCATTTTCCAATTTGGACAACAGGCCATGTTCCTATATGACTTCAAAATGACTAAGTGTAACATATCTACAATAAAAAGGTCTTAAAAAATATATATAAACCAGATAAATCTCACTTTTTTGTCTATCATATTAAAAAATTTTGGCGAGGTTCATCCTCAATAGAATTATAAAACACATTGTCGACGCCATCTACCCTGAATCTCAGTGTGGATTTCGCTCCGGTCGTAGCACTATCGACATGATTTTTGCCCTACGTGAAGTTGTAGAGAAAGTTCATAATCAAAACAAGGAGCTATTTATGGTATTCGTGGACATTACTAAGGCCTTTGATATTGTAAACAGAGAAGCAATCTGGAAAGGCCTGAAAAATATGATATACCTGGCCATATATTGAATATCATTATTTCATTTCCTGTTGGTATACAAGCTGGTGTTATATCTGATGGTGAGCATTCTGATCCTAATGGAACTAAGCAAGGCTGTGTCATGGCGCCTGTTTTGTTTGCACTGTTCTCGGTGATGCTGAGGTATGATACAAAAACTGGCGTTAAATTTCAATTCGAACTGATGGAGGACTGTTTAACCATCAACGGTTTAAGTTCAAAACACTACTATGTACCAGTATTATACGCGATCTACTTTCTGCAAACGACGCTGCCCTTGTAGATAACTCTTTAGAGTAAGCTCAAGATTTACTCAACCTGTTTTCTGCGGTATGCAAGGCATTCGGGCTTCAAGAAAACTGAAGTTATTTATCAACCTTGACCGACAACGAAGCAAATTCGAGGTGTAAAACAAAATTTCCGTTCGTAAGTTTCCTGAATCTCAAAGTATGTGGAATTTTCAAATAAAAAATATATAAATAAATAATATATTAATTGATGACGATATTTTTAATCATCTTTTGATTTTCAAAAAAATGTGTGTGTTGGTTCGCTGCGTCAATATAGGTTGTGGGACGAAAGAGGAATAAAATAATCCAGTAAAATAAAAAAATAATACATATTTTAAAAAAACGGTTAAATTTAATATCTCTTAAAAATTATTTTAATGCAGTTTTCAAAGAAGAAGGAAATACAGCAGCATATATATTTTGCGATGGATAAATTGATATATAAATCGATGGATAAATTGATATTATATGCGATGGTGTCTGGTTGTCGGTTCCTAGAACTGATGCTGCTTGACCCTTTACGTCGAATTTGTATGAGAGAGTCCACACACACACACACACACACACACACACACACACACACAGACACAGAGAGGGTGCGATGGATAAATTGTCGTCTAAATTGCGCAAAAATGAAAATAACATGAGCATCTCATTTTAACAGCAAATAAATTATTTTTATAAATCATATTATATTATAAAACCCAGGTTGTAAATGTATGTGTGTGTGTATATATTTATATATTGGATCAGATTTCCTATTTTTCAAACTTATTTTCAACAAAATTCACAGGACTACGTCAAATTACCTTGTGGTGGTTCTGATAAGCACCAAAATTTTTTAAAACAAATTGTTTTTATTTAAAATCAATTTGAAAACACAATTAAGAGGCATTTATTTCAACGAAATGAAAGATACGGACAACTCATATCGAGTTATACTTATAAAAACCCAGGTTGTGTTTTCTGTGTGTGTGTGTGTGTGTGTGTGTGTGTGTGTGTGTGTGTGTGTTTCGTTTATATATGGGATCGGATTTCTTACATTTTTCAAATGATTTCAACAAAACTTCAAATTTTTTTTTTTTTGACAGGTAGTGTTTCTTATTGTCTTTTGCACAATTTTTTTTTTTTTTTTACATTCAGAATGCTTTTGTAATTCCATTTACAAGACAATTGTTTATAATAAAATTCTATTCGTAGACTCATAAAGATTGAAAACAATGCTTTTGTTTGAGTTTGGGTTTGACCAATTTGTAAAAAAAAAAGACATGCGTGTCCGTCAACCTTAAACAATAATCTTTGTCAATTTTATTTTTCAGTCTTTATGATGGTCGATACTTGATCTATCTCTTACTGTTACATCCCCGGGCAATGCCGGGCTCTCCTGCTAGTATCTTATATATACTGTATGCCTTGGATAAATTGACATCTAAATTGTGCCAAAATGAAAACAGATACATTTACCAAAATTACGCAAAAATATCTTGGAATACTAAAGAGCAAATTTATTCAATAAAAATGCCATTGGCTTCGGACCCCCCGACTACTTCGGAATCTCCTGCGTCTCTTCTGGACGGTCTCCTTATTTAGGTGGTGAATGCTGCTATAATCTTTGCCTTCAGTTCATCTTTTGTGTTACAAGGAGTTTTGTTAGCATCTCGCTTAACTTCGCCCCATATATGATAATCAAGGGGGCTGCTGTCTGGAAAGTTAAGTGTGGCCAGATGTAGTCGAAGAAATTGTCTGATAACCATGACTTTTCTTCCGCTTTTATTTTTATGGTGCAGAGCCCTGTTTTTTGCATTATTAGGGTCTTCTTATACAGTCACCCTCTTGACGCATTTTTAGGACTTTTTGCGCTAAAGCTACTTGATGTAGTCTTCTTTGTTAAGTCTGAAGCCCTCACCAACAAATTCGGAAGTTCTTTTTGTTGCGGTTTTTTTTTTGTGTATATATATGTACTAGTGAGCCAATCCAAATGACTTGACTCACTTTATAGTCCACCAATAAAAGGTTAACCAATCAGAAGACGTAGAATATTCAATCCGTCGTGTATAAAGGCAGCCATTTTTGTCTACTCTACCCGAATGTCCAGTCCAGCTTGTCAGGTGAAGAGATAACAGAAGGACGAACTACGCTCTGCTACTTTACCGGGATATCCACTGCTAACCTGAACTACGCTTTTCTACTGTCTTCGAAATATTCACTGCTAACCTCTGGATTCTATACTCAAAGACGACCATCATCATGAACAACCAGAATGATTATAGTTTTCCGAGATGCCGTACCTTTGTAATCAAGATTAGTCTCATCCACCTCTTTCCGAATTGTCAGCACTGTCCTCAGATTACCACCCAAACACTCTGAAATGTCCGCATTGGAACTACCGGTACGGTGGCCAAGCAGTACAGCACGCCGTTTGCAAATTTCTAGCGAAGAGAATTTTGTCATGGTGCTCTTTTTTTCTCACAGACAGTGACCAACTTACCCAAATACACTGGGCAGTCGACAAAATCAAAAACAAACAACGCGCGTGTGCGAAATTAAAAATATAAAAATGACAATTTACCCATCACACTTTATATATATATATACATATATGAAATGGACAAAGTCCGACAATTATTTTAAGACATTTTTATGTTTAACATTCTTTTTATAGATACAAATATTTATGTAAATGCTCTGTTTATATTAAACAGTATTAAAGAACATTTGCCGGCCTAAATGCCCGAGAAATTTTTACAGAAAATATTCGTCCTCCGACAGGATTCGAACCTGTATTCTATACGGAACCGTGATTTAGCTCGACCGATTTGGCCACAGAGGAGCGTTCGGTTAGCAAGGTCGAATATTTTCTGTGAAAATTTCTCGGACATTCAGGCAATGTTGTTTAATACTGTTTATTATAAACAGAGCATTTACTTAAATATTTTTATTTATAAAAATAACGTATAAACAGAATATATATATATATATATTATTACACAGCTGATGTAATGAATATGCACACACCTGGGTTCCCCATCACAGTAATATGCTTGTCTGGTGTCAGCCATAAATACAGACTGATGTGGAGGTACATGGACGACGCCTATTGGCTACGCCTATTGCCTACCACTACGACGAGGACCAGTCCATTACAGTTACCTGCTAGACTGTTTTACCCAGTTACAGCAGTCAACAAACACTTTGCTACTCCGAACAAAAATATCCCTTTCCGGGACATATCAACAACAAAATCCAAAATTACCTCATATGGGGGATATATCTATTTCGACCGGCGAAAACTACGTCAGTCTTATTCAACCTCGCTGTATAGACTAAGTTCGTGTCGGAATTAGAAATTTAACTGTGACAGCCGTCGAAAAATTAATACAGAATTTATCCATTTCAACGTTTCAATCAGACGAAATACCCGAGACTGTGGTCAGCGGAAGGTGGAAGGTATTAGACTTAAAGGGAAGAGAACGTATACGTCTAGATTTCAGTTCTCGCTGCTCTAATGGCGCATGCGTACAAAAGGAAAAAATTCGTTCTGCTTCGCTTCGTCTCTATAAAGAATAAAAAAGGATATCTTATTCGAATTGCGTTTTCGACATGTTCGTTTAGCGGACATCCTTGACTGCTTCTGAGAGTAAATACTCAGACGATGAAACAAACATATGACTTCGTGAGATACGGACAAAGAAAATCTAAAAAAAAAATGCCTATTTTGTTCAAAGAGCGTTTATACACTGGAAACGGCGTAACTATAGAGACACGCATAAATAAAGTCATCCATAATGTTTTAACAAAGCATTCCCTTGTAAGAAATATTCAGCTGTGTGCCTACTTCCGCTTTCTCCTTAGGTCTTGGCTATGTACCAACTTCCGGTTTCTCATTTCGCGTCTTATTTCAACATTTCTATACATCTTATTTTCTATCATCATTCTGTCTCATCTACTTTCTACAAATATAGGGAAAGTGCGTTTTAGAAGATCATGTTACGCCAATCTTCCAAATGGTAAACACTTAAAAATCAGCATTCATAATCCTGGCTTCTCCATAGTATCAAACGCCGGCCAGCAAATGCGAAACGATTTTATATAACAAGCAGACCGCTGTCTTCCGCTTTTATTTGCTTACGGTCATGGCTCTCCATAATTTCCTCGTTGCTAAATAATTTTTAACCCCTTGTCTTTTTTCTGCTATCCCGTTCGCACAGGTGGTTGGAATGTCGAACTGAACCCTTTATAACGCTCACTGGGGTAGACTGTTCTAGTTTAATGGATGTCAGTTATCAGTTATCTCCTGCTAATTTTCCCTCTGAAAGTTCTCCACTGCCTTAACCGGGTATTGAACTCACACTCTTTGGGTTCTGTCACTGGATCTAACCAACGCCTTTATCCACTGTGCCATGTTCTGTTTCGCCAGGTCTACCGCTGATGTGTTAATGGCCATCACAGATTACGTATATCAAGCTCTAGATAAAAACGGTGAAACACGAGCTGAGGCTCTAGATATCTCGAATGCGGTTGACAGGGTTTAGCACGCTGGTCTTCTACGCAAGCTCTTGGGCTACGGTATCGCATGACGAATGTTTGATTTAACCCAGTCGTTCCTATGAAATCGTGAAATGAAGGTCATTTTGAACGGATTCACCTCTAGATCATTTCACACGAACACTGGTGTCCCCACAAGGCTCTATCCTGGGTCCTAAAGTAAACCTGTCAGCTGCTCTTGAAAAAGGCCTCTAATCAGTGGTTAACTAGGGTAATAAATGGCTTGTAAATTTTAACACCTACAAAATACTGCGTTCATGTTACCACCATAGAGAACTTTTTCTGCTAGCCATCAGCATGGCTGACATTAAAATCCTGAAGACCAACACACTGCGCCCTCTTAGACTCGCGTTGAAGTGGAACGCCTACATTGAACCAACAGCTGAATCTATTGCAAGGAAAGTTGGGTCAATGTGTCATGCTAGACAACTTTTCTCGTCAGAATTCATCTTGCACATTTACAAATCTACCATTCGTCCGTGCATTGAATCCTGTTGCCATATCTGGTCTGGTGCACCTGTTGTGCATCTCGAGGTTATTGACAAAATCCAAAGAATGGTCTGTAATGTAATCGATTCTGACCTGCATGTCGACTTCAGTTGCTCTATAAACGATGCGGCGTACTTCCCTCTGTCTTTTCTACAAATATTTTCATGGTAACTCTGACGAGCTTTTTTTGTCATGGTTCCCTAACTACATGAATTTACGCATGCAACTTGATTGGCATCTAGGTTTCACCTGTTTAATGTTGAAATAGCTAAATGCAACCACCTGCGTACTAGTGGCATTCCCACCTTGCTTAGAATGAAATGATAAAAAAAATGTTCTGTAATGTAATGTGGTACAGGTGTAAATGTAGGAGAACGTGTAGGATAGATAACGGCTAAACCTATCCTTGAATAGCTTATGATCATAGTGATCGGGAAAGCATCCCCTCGGGAGTTTCTTCTACAAAGTAACGGTTCTGGGGAAGAAGCTGTCTTTGTGGAGCTTCCTAATATTAGTAAAATGCTGATGGTTCGTGGCATTTAAGCTAGCTCATGCGGAGGGCTCTTGATTGGGCCTTCACCACAATAGGTAAGGAGGAGTAGATGCAATAGGAAAAAATAAACTATAGAAGAAGAAAAAAATGACCGCTGCATTTAAGTATTGCATTAATGTTTTAGCCTACCTCTTAAAAGTTCAACGATAATTTTTCTGTCGCCACTTAATTTAAGGACAATTTGATGTGCGTAGGTCCTTACTTTCCGTACAAAAATTATTTTTATTCTATGTGTGACTTTCGCTGGATTTCGCAATTAATTTCCAAATTTATTTCCAGGTTATAAAAATTGTCACAAAAAATCACGTAAAAAAAAAAAGCACCGAAAACAATCTCAGTAAACTTGGAAATCCAAAATTTCAGGATTGCGGGTTCGAATAAGGCCAGGAATGTTTTTGATCTGCTCATGGAGTCGGCCTGATTGCAAAATGGTATGATATGTAAAGTCTATAGGAGTAAAGTTGAAAAACTGTGACACAGTGACACACTGACATTCGCATTTATTATATAGAATAAGAAGATGAGCTATTGGAAATTAGAGAGTTACGTCCCTTTAATTGAAAAAGTGTGACACAGTGACACACTGACATTCGCATTTATTATATAGAATAAGAAGATGAGCTATTGGAAATTAGAGAGTTACGTCCTTTAATTGAAAAAGTGTGACACAGTGACACACTGACATTCGCATTTATTATATAGAATAAGAAGATGAGCTATTGGAAATTAGAGAGTTACGTCATTTTAATTAAAAAAGTGTGACACAGTGATACACTAACATTCGCATTTATTATATAGATAGATTCTGGTGACATGAATTGTTTGTGCCGACACAGTGAACCAACTCTCCTAGCAAAAGACCTAGCATTTGATTCAATATAATCTTTCCAATTCATGTCAGCGGAAAATATGCCTAATCCTAATTATAAATTGTTTGTCCGTTTCATTATGCAAATATTTGCTTTTCTTTTTCTTTTTCTTTTTTTTTTTTTTTTTTTTGTAAAAAGGAAAACAGAAAAAAATAAATAAAAGATACGAATGAAGATTTTAATGATTTGACTGAAATAAAATCGCTGGTTTTATTTTATTTTTTAGCAATTTACTGAAAATTACTATCGACGCAATTTCATCTTCATTTGGTCTTGTTTTAAATATAAACTAGCGGAGATAACTGGCGTTGCTAGGATGATCTCTGAATAATAGTTTATTATAAATAAGTTATTTATATTTTTCAGCCATCTTATGTAGAAAATAAATGTTTATTCAATCTTTAAAAAAATCTTCATTGTTTTTTTTGTTTTTTTTTTTGGTTTGTTACAAAATAATTAAATTTAGGAAAATATCGTACTACCAACACGCCCCCCCCCAAAAAAAACACTTTAATTTAAATAAAATATATTTAAATTCGTAAAACAAATATTCTTGACGACTAATGTTGACCGTAACTCATGTCTGTCTCTCCTAATTTTTATTTAACTTTTTTTTTTCTTTTCAAATACAGATATAACTTGAAATGTAAACATAGTCGTTTTTCAAAACTTAATTCTTAGTGTATCATACTTCTACTCTCCTTTAAAATAGTAATTAAATTCCTTTACGGAGAAATGTTTCAATTTCTTTAATGTAATGTGAAAAAGTAAAACTTTATTTACTTAAAAAAAAACAAACAAATCCCCTTCCAAAATGAATAATAAATAATTATTTTTTCGAAGAAGTAAGGCTCTCTATAGTTTTTGCTTTTAAATGATTATTAAATATGTTTATATCTTAATTTAAATTTATTTAGATGTTTTACCCGGACACACACATACTCGAATATTAATTTTTTTTTTTTAATAATTGCATTCAATATTTTTCTTTTAAATTTACTTTGTTGTTTTAATATTCATTTTTAAAGTTACGTTTTTATTTACTATAGATGCGAAAAAAATTCAAGTTTAAATGTCTTAATTTAAGTTTATTTGCTTTTTTATTAATAATAATCTACTCCAAAATAAATAGTAAATAATTAATTTACGAAGATGTAAGGCTCTCTGTAGTTTTTGTTTTAAAAAATGATTAAATTAAATATGCTTAAATATATCTTAATTCAAGTTTATTTAGATGTTTTTGCCGGACACACACACAAACTCAAATATTTGAATAATTACTATAAATATTAAACTTTTTTTCAAATAATTGTATTTAATATTCATCTTCTTTTAAATTTACTTTGTTGATTTAATATTCATTTTTAAAGTTACGCTTTTATTTACTATAGATGTGAAAATAAATTCAAGAGAATAGATATTGTAAAAATACACATATGTATAGCGTTTCGAAAGTATCAGCAGAATTATAAAGTAAAAACGAACGGTAATCCTAATCTGGAATAAGAATTGTAGAGGACTGTGTGTGTTTACGAGTTGTTGTACTAGGAACACGTGCTGTTTATTTCCTGCTAGAAGAAGGTCCAACTACAAGAAAACGGCGGACTCTAGTTGTGTCCAACCGAAGATGAAAAGAAAACAAACAAGACCTATATATATATATATATATATATATATATATATATATATATATATATATATATATAAAACAAATATATGTATTAAACAATACAATTTTACAATGGACATAGACATTAACATTTGTGTTTGTTCTTTGGTGAATGTTCGTACGTACGTGTATGTGTGTATAATGTTCATGGCGTCTTCCCAGAAGTGGGAAACGCTGTCTTTTGCGAGAGTTCACATTGCAGAGGTGTTCGCTGAAATGAAGAAATGAAAAAGAGAGAACGAGGCAAGAAGTCGCCCAGCATTTATAGTGTGGGGAGAGAGACCCCTAGTGAACAATTAGGGAATTAAGGAGGAGATAACTCCGACAGAATTATTACCGTTCGTTTTTAGTTTTTAATTCTGAGAATTTCGAATGCATTCTAATGAATCTTAATTATAAAAATATCTTCGTAAATACAAATTATACAAGGATATATATATATATATATATATATATATATATATATATATATATATATATATATATATATATATATAAAAACAATGGCATTGGTGATAATGAGTCTGGATCTGTATTTATTCTGTCATTAATTACTGTAGATTTTTACTTTTAGTCAGACGCCCCCCACACACAAACACACATACAGACAACTACCTTCATATATAGAGAGATAAACTAATTGCTGATTCTGGTGACATTGAAATCGTTCAATGCGTTCGGTCGGTAAGAGCAACAAAGAGGCGGCTTTCTCAGGTGACAGATCAAGCGACAATCAATGATATTTTTTTACAAAAAGCCGAATTTTATCTCTCTCTTTCTCTCTTCCTCTCATATATATTCTCTCTCTCTCTCTCTCTCTCTCTCTCTCTCTCTCTCTCTCACACCTTTCTGTCTCTTTCTCTAACTTTTTCTCTCCCCACGCTTTTTATATTCCACGTTCTTTTTTTTATCGAGTCTCCTCTGAAACCATCCGGACACGACATAAAATTTTAATGGTGTGGAATAATTATCATTGAAACTAACTCTGCTATGTGTGTGCAGAACATTGCGACATGTGCTTGTTGTAAGCAGAAGTAAATGAAAGAAAGATGCTTAAAAGATAGATAGATAGATAGATAGATAGATAGATAGATAGATAGATAGAGAAAGAGAGAGAAAGATAATGAATCGACTGAGATAGATAGATAGATAGATAGATAGATAGATAGATAGATAATGAATAGACATAGATAGATAGATAGATAGATAGATAGATAGATAGATAGATAGATAGATAGATAGAGATATGAACAGATAGATAATGAATAGATAGATAGATAGATAGATAGATAGATAGATAGATAGATAGATAGATAAAAAAATGAACAGACTGAGATAGATAGATAGATAGATAGATAGATAGATAGATAGATAGATAGATAGATAGATAGATAAAAAAATGAACAGACTGAGATAGATAGATAGATAGATAGATAGATAGATAGATAGATAGATAGAGATAGATAGATAGAAATGAACAGACTGAGATAGATAGATAGATAGATAGATAGATAGATAGATAGATAGATAGATGAATGAATAGACATAGATAGATAGATAGATAGATAGATAGATAGATAGATAGATAGATAGATAGATAGATAGAAAATGAACAGACTGAGATAGATAGATAGATAGATAGATAGATAGATAGATAGATAGATAGATAGAGAATGAATAGACACAGATAGATAGATAGATAGATAGATAGATAGATAGATAGATAGATAGATAGATACTTTCAACTAAACTCCCGTTTTCTATTCGATCTGATCACCTTTCTTTATGGCGATCACCATTGCCCTCTGTATTCATTTTCTCTATAAAATCCTTTCATCCGTTTTCATCATCATGATCATCATTATGATCATCATCTTCTTCTTCTTCTTCTTCTTCTTCTTCTTCTTCTTCGTTATACATTCTTTTATTTTCTCTATACTTATCTCTTTTCAATTCTTCTTATTAATTACTCTTCTTTCCTCTATGCTATTCTTCATTGCCAATTCTCTCTCTTTTTCCTTTTTTCTTGTCTTCTAATATTACTACCGCTACTTTTTTCTTTATTTTTCTGCTTCTTTTTTTCCTTCTTTTTCTTTTTTCCTTTTCTAGTTTTTTCTTCTTTTTCTTCTTGTTTTCTCCTTCTTTTTCTTCTTCTTCTTCTTCTAGACATTAAGCCTCGTCTTTTCTTCTGTTCACCCCTTGACAAAAAGGCTAAATAGACGTTGTTTTTCTACCGCCTGTTGACTCGGATTAGATTCGTTATTTTTTCGACCGTCACACCGGAAACAATAAGCCACCATCTTCCCACCATCCCCTTTCCTGACTCCTGTCTACTTCCGGCCGAAATTCGATCACCTCTCGGCTTAAATGTGACCGTCCTACTCATATAGCTATGAGACAGCCCAGTGTCTACAGCATCGGATTTGGCACTATTAGGTCTGGGGTTCTATCAAAATCAGTAACTCGAGCCACAGCACGTTTACTTAGCACAAGAGCAACTTCAGTTTAATATTTGGAGCCTCAAGTTTGTAATCCACACGAACCAATAAAAATAAAAATACAGATTTTATGCTGACCTACCGACCTCAGTTATGCATAGATACTTTCTACAATCCACGAATTGCCTTCATAAACAAATTCTAAATAACACCCGCTCTCTCTCTCTCTCTCTCTTTTCTTTCTTTGTTCGTTTCTTTACTTCTTTCTTTCTTTCTTTTTTCCTTTCTGTCTTCTTTCTTTATTTCCTCCTTTCTTTCCTTTTTTCTTTCTTTCTTTCCTTCTTTTTTCTTTCTTCTTCCCATCTTTCTTTCTTTTTTCCTTCTTTCTTTCTTTCTTTCTTTCTTCTTTCTTTCCTTCTTTCTTCTTTCGTTTTCCTTTGATTCTTTATTTATTTCTTTATTTCCTTCTTTCTTTCTTTCCTTCTTTTTCTTTCTTTTTCCTTCTTTCTTTCTTTCTTCATTCTTTCTTTCCTTCTTTCTTCTTTCTTTCTTTCCTTCTTTCTTTCTTTCCTTCTTTCTTTCCTTCTTTCTTTCTTTCTTTCCTTCTTTTTTCCTTCTTTCTTTCTTTTTTCTTTCCTTCTTTTTTCCTTCTTTCTTTCTTTCTTTCTTTCCTTCTTTCTTACCTTCTTTCTTTATTTATTTCCTTCTTTCTTTCTTTCCTTCTTTCCTTCTTTCTTTCTTTCTTTCTTTCTTCTCTCTTTCCTTCTTTCTTTCCTTCTTTCTTCTTTCTTTTTCCCTTCTTTCATTCTTTCTTTCTTTCTATGAGTCATATCACTTTAAGACGTGTGGTAATCATGGTTCAAATACGTTTTTGCTTTCTCTTTTTATGTCTCATGTCCATTCAGGACGTGAATGATCATGGGCCTCCACAGCTTCCTGTAATTTGTCACTCTTAGCAATACTTACTCCTTTATGACTCCTCTTTGTCCCTCCAATCCATTTGCTCAATCTTATCAGATAGGATGATGTCTTTCTTTTCTATGTGCCATATTCCTTTAGATTGTGAACGGTCATGGTCCTCCACAGCTTCCAGTCTCTAGTTGCTCTTTAGGTGAACTTTTTTTTAAGAATTTGTCTTTTGGACACTTGTTCCTCCATCCTTTTACTCAAAGTAGATTCTTTCTCTCTCTTTGTTTATGGCACGTATGATGAAAGATATTCCACAAGTTTCTGCCTTTGGTTGCTCTCAGAAATACTGTCTCATTTAATTCCTATCTTTTCTTTCCCTTATTTTTCTTCCTTTAAACCGTTCTGAGGGCATTAAATTCTCCAAGATGGATATTCTTTCAAAAAACATTTTTCGTCTCTCGTTTCGTGCGCAGGTGAAGACGAGGCAACGTCATCAAAGCCCAATCCAATGATTTACTGAAAAGCTTCGCATTAACGCAAGTGGTTGTTGTTTATAGAATTAGCTTGTCATTCAACAGTGCTATATTGAAATATATTTTCAAGAGCTAAATTATGTCATTCGCAGTCAGTACTGTTTCGCTGTATCACAGCTCTTCAGTGCGACATGACATCCGAATATTAAAAAATAAGGTCTTATCAAAAATTGTAGGGAGTGTTGCTATAGTAACGGAGCTAATGTACGCAGAATAAAGCCGCTTGGTACATGTTGACTCTGTCGCGCATGCGCATTAAGTAATAACGTACGAGCTCAGTTCCGTTGTTTTTAGCATTCGTTGAAAGGAAAGTGTGTAGAGTGTGGTCGTCCCACTATACCACAGAGATTCCATCATTACAGCAGTTTTTGGCCAAGAACAACAATCTTCAGATCCGACATGTACCATAATCCCCAGATCTGTTCCATTACGTGCCGGCCATATATATTTATATATATATATATATATATATATAGTTTATGAAATGCCAGGTAATCCGTATGGGTAAACCTAAGGAGGATAAAATATATATATATATATATATATATATATATATATATATATATATATAACCCGATATAAGAGAGTTGTCTGGACCGGAGAAGACGTCTCTTATGTCCGGGTTTCTCTTATATCCGGGTTTGGTCTATTTTATATACATTAACACAGGCTCTAATTTGGGACCAGAGAAAATCTCTCTTATATCCAGGCTTCTCTTATATCCGGGTCTCTTATATCCGGGTTACGCTGTAATATATATATATATATATAGTATAAATATAAAATATATATATATATAGTATAAATATATAATATATATATAGTATAAATATATGATATATATATATATAGTATGAATATATAATATATATATAGTATAAATATAATATATATATATATAAATATATAATATATATATATATATAGTATAAATGTATAATATATATATAGTATAAATATATAATATATATATATATATAGTATAAATATGTATATATATATATATATAGTTGTAGGGTAGATAAATGAAACGTCCAGATATAAGCAAGCGTGTACGCGAGAGTTGCTGTGCGTACGCGGGCAAGCAAATAAATAATCGTCGCATTTATACATGAGGTGTAAACATGATAGTGCTCGATGCGGTTGTTCAGAGCAAAAGTATATATATATATATATATATATATATATATATATATATATATATATATATATATATATATATATATTTAAAAATCAGGAGGACAGTTGAATCTGCCACCTTGGTCTCATCGTTAAGGTATCCTCAGGCGATTTTTATCAAATGACCTCTTAACGCTTTTTTATTAAAAAAAAAAAAAAAAACCTAAAGAACACTACATTATTATTTTCAAAAATAAATAAACAAACGCACGCCATTGGGTCTAATGGAAAGGGAGGAGGAGCATATTATGAAGAAGAAGAAGAAGGACGAGGAAGAAGAAGGAGGAAGAGGAAGAGAAGAAAAGAAAAGCAAACGTATTGTAAATTGGTTGGAGGTTAAATTACTTTTTTTTTAAAGTTAAAAGCTCAACAAGTTATTTTTACTTTTGTTTTTTCACATGTGTATTGAGCACTTTTAATAATACCGTTTCCTGGTCTGATTCAACTCTGACTATTCACCTTATATATATATATATATATATATATATATATATATATATATATATATATATACGTATGTGTGTTTTTTTTTTAATATATATATATATATATATATATATATATATATATACGTATGTGTGTGTATTTGTGTTTGTGTTTGTGTTTGTGTGTGTGTGTGTGTCTGTGTCTGTGTTTGCGTTTGTGTGTGTGTCTGTGTGTGCGTTTGTGTGTGTGTGCGTGTGTGTGTGTGTGTGTGTGTGTGTGTGTGTGTGTGTGTGTGTGTGTGTGTGTGATTGCTACCAACAACAATCAAAAAGGCCGTGTTCATTCCTCCACCCTCCGGAAACTCGTTGTTACTCGTTGAATTGTTTCGAAGTATGCATATTCTTCGTAACAATATATGGATTCTCTGCATCAGTTAGCCTTGAATCACTAAAGATAATTGATGGCTGCTTCATTGATTTGCTCATTTTCTATGACTTATCAGCCTTTTGCAAGTTGTTTGAAGCCATTTTTTTTTAGATTCTACGATTTTCTAAAGAGATCATAATGATTTAATGATACAAGTCTTACTAATTAACCCATAGCTAGGGGAGAAGAGAACATTTTCTGTCCTCCTATTCAACGCATGTTTGTTTTGTTTGTTTTTTAATATAGAGAGGAATAATATTAAAAATTAACAATTCTTCACATCAGTGTCATTCAATATGGCGTCCAAGTGGTTAGGTTTATGAACCGCTCCAGTAAGTACCTGACTCCTCTCGCCTTGCTCCATCTTTACAAGAGCAACATTAGACTGAAAATGCATTAGTGCCGCCATATCAGTGCTGGAATTGTTCAGGTCCCACTTTCTAATCTTCATAAATCATCTACGGAGCCTTGTAGGCGATGAATTATTTTCCACCCTACAACCTCTTTCCCACAAAAAAAATGTACCGTCTTCCTCCCTATATGAAATTCCAGCACGGTCATCACTCGATATTAAAGATTTTTACTTACTAACCTAAAGGGTCAATGGTGACTAACAATGTAATTTATACAAACGGAAATACTCTGGAACTGTTTCAGATCAATTGTTGGATGGTGGTGCTGATAGAAATATGCGTTGGTCTTGTGTTCAGCGAGTAATTTATACAAACGGTAATGCTCTGGAACTGTTTCAGGTCACTTGCTGGATGGTGCTGCTGGCAGAAATATCCCTTGGTCTTGTGTTCAACGAGTAATTTATACAAACGGTAATGCTCTGGAACTGTTTCAGATCACTTGCTGGATGGTGCTACTGGCAGAAATATCCCTTGGTCTTGTGTTCAGCGAGTAATTTATACAAACGGTAATGCTCTGGAACTGTTTCAGATCACTTGCTGGATGGTGCTACTGGCAGAAATATCCCTTGGTCTTGTGTTCAACGAGTAATTTATACAACCGGTAATGCTCTGGAACTGTTTCAGATCACTTACTGGATGGTGCTGCTGGCAGAAATATCCCTTGGTCTTGTGTTCAACGAGTAATTTATACAAACGGTAATGCTCTGGAACTGTTTCAGATCACTTGCTGGATGGTGCTGCTGGCAGAAATATGCGTTGTCCTTGTGTTTAGCGATTAATTTATACAAACGGTAATGCTCTGGAACTGTTTCGGATCACTTGCTGGATGGTGATGCTGATAGAAATGTGTGTTGGTCTTGTGTTTATCGAGCTGAGTCTTGTAAAGACAGGGCATGGTATGTGGCATCAGGTACTTCTAAAGCGGTATAAGAAGTTTGACATATTCCCCATATCTTTGACGATATATTTTATTCAGTCGCGACGCAATTAGGTTTTGATGAACCCATTTACTGCCAAAATTTTAATGCGCATTTTTGTCCCAGAAAGGTGTCTTAGGAGTTTATTTATTCCTCATGTTTAAATTCAGTAGTTACCATTTTCGTTTTTATAGAAATTTGATCATCAAATATATATGTGTATAAAACATCAAAAATAGCACAGTGGATAAAGCCGTTGGTTAGATCCAATGGCAGGACATAAAGATTTGGGAGTTCAATACCGGTTAAGACAGTGGAGAACTTGGAGAGATGAATTAACAAGAGATAACTGATAACTAACATCCATTAGATATGGCACGTGGGACTAGAACAGTCAATCCCAAGCGAACGAAATAAAGGGTTCAGTTCGACATTCCAACCACCTGAAGATGGCCGGAGCGTAGAACGGCCGAGACGTTGTGATAAATATGGCATCAAAGATGAGGACAATAGTCCGAATAATGTAAACAGTGTACATAATACCTCATCTCGGAAATATAGACAGATACTGAAAGGCCGAAACGTTGTGATAAATATGGCGACAAAGATGAGGACAAAAGTCCGAATAATGTAAATAATGTACATAATACCTCATCTCAGAAATATAGACAGATACTGAAAGGCCGAAACGTTGTGATAAATATGGCAACAAAGATGAGGACAATAGTCCGAATAATGTAAATAATGTACATAATACCTCATCTCAGAAATATAGACAGATACTGAAAGGCCGAAACGTTGTAATAAATATGGCGACAAAGATGAAGACAATAGTCCAAATAATGTAAACAGTGTACATAATACCTCATCTCGGAAATATAGACAGATACTGAAAGGCCGAAACGTTGTAATAAATATGGCGACAAAGATGAGGACAATAGTCCGAATAATGTAAACAGTGTACATAATACCTCATCTCGGGCATATAGACTGATAGTAAATGGTGTAATTCGTATTTTTTTACTTCTAGAATTTAAGCGGTAAAACAGTTTACCAAAATCGGAAGCGAAGAGGAAAAATATGTCGAGAAATGTTTAATCCCGTGATTTTTAATTGTGAATTCACTTGTCATTTTCACCCTTAAAATGGGTTGCAATGTGACTCCACGTCTGGTTCATGCAGTGCGTGTAACTATCTCAGCAAACCGTCCTTGTTTTTCTGCAACCACTGGCATTCTCATATCCTGTGGCACAGTCGTGAATGACACGCTTCGATATTTGATGAGCACTAAACTATGGCAGTTGTATCCGGGTCGTTTTAATTTCTGCCCCTGCTTCGGTTGGCGTTTAGTATCGAGCCAATCCGTAACCTATAGACCAGTGGTTTTCAACCTTTTTTTTTTTTACCCATCGACCAATTTTACTCTTAAAACCTATAGAGATGTATATACAGGGTGTTTCAAAATTTTTTCAAAAAACATGATCAAGTACAAATCAAAAAACACAAATTATAGAACAATGGAAATTACATTTATTGAAAGGTAAAAGGATAACTATATACATTATTCGGACTATTGTCCTCATTTTTTGTCGTCATATTTATTACAACATTTCGGCCGTTGTACGCTCCGGCCTATCTTCAGGTGGTTGGAATGTCGAACTGAACCCTTTATTTAAGGGGGTAGACTGTTCTAGTTCTACCTGAAGAAGGCCGGAGCGTACAACGGTCGAAACGTTGTAATAAATATGGCGACAAAGATGAGGACAATAGTCCGAATAATGTAAATAGTGTACATAATACCGCATCTCAGAAATATAGACAGATACTAAAGGGATAACATTATAGAATCTGCAACCATTTAGTCTCAAACATGAACTAAAAATGTCAAGAGGAGCCTTAGAGTACATGCTCCAGATGTCCGTCGATCAGGTGAAGGCACTGTTAAATGCGCCGTGCAAAATTGTTGCTAACGTGTGCACATTTCTCCTCGGGTGGAACCCATTCCTCCAAGATATGTGCCATGATTTTCAAAGTTTTTAACCAACTTAAAAATCTGACTCCTGTTTGGAAATATGTTGAAATTCAACTTCCTTCTGTATCTTGCTTGAACAATCTTGAGAGACTTAATTTCCTAATACATCTACACACAAAAGATCTTCTACTCCATCGTCCAAGTCATGATGCCGCGATGTTTGATTGAATAGATCAAAATATTAACTATTTCCCATCAATAATTTGAAAAGAGAAAGAGAATAAAGTCAGCACGGAGGATCTGAGAAGTCGCTGCTTTCTTTCAACAATTATACCCTTTTTTTAGCGAATGTGTATTTTTCAGACACAGACGAACATACACGTCCAACACATAACGTTCAAAAACCAGCTACAGACGTGTTTATACGTCGATCTTACGTCTGGTAGAGGTGTTAGCCACCGCTATGGTACTTCAAGGTGACTCAGTTTCTTAGTTACTATATTTAAAACAAATTAAAAAAAATCTTCTGAAAAATGAAACGTTTTTACAAAAATAATTGGCGGGAAGTGGTTAATTTTTTTTTTTTTTTTGTGGACCCCCATAATCATTCGATGAATAAAAAGCTTACTTTATTTTTTTAAGTTTAGGAATATTATATTTTTTTATATTATTATATTAATATATGGGTATTATACAAGTTTTTATTTTTATTTTTATTTTTTTTTTATTTTTTTTTTGGTACATATGAGGAATTCGTTTTCTGTCCGTATGCAGGCGGTGTGCTGCTAATATAGGTTCTTGATTATTCTAATATCCTTCCCAAATATTAGTTTGGTGCAAAATAATGACGTAATGATGTCGTTTTTTGACGTTAAAAATACGTCCAAAACGACATTATTAACGTCACTATTTTTGCACCAACCTAATATATATATATATATATATATATATATATATATATATATATATATATATATATAGGTTGCTAAGCAGCTACTGTCGGTCCTTCCAATTTTAACAAAATAAGTTATGTAAATGATACAGTGTTGATAGCAGACACGAAAAGGAAACTACAGTGACTCCTACAAAATGTAAATAAAAGGAAAGCGAGAAAGAAAGGACTAAGTATAAACTACAAGTAGACAGAATGAATGGTTATCAGCAATAATGGATGAGCCTAAAATGCAAAATACAAATTGGGGATACTTAAAATCAAACAAATACAAAAATTTAAATATCTGGTAAGTGTTCTAACAGAGGACGGAAAGAGCGACACTGTAATCCGAAAACGTATTGGGATGGCCAAAGATGCCTTCCAGATGCTAAGCAGAGTATTAAGAGCCAAAAAAAATTTCGTTACAAAGAAAAAGTATTAAACTGTTAAGTGATATCAGTCCTCTTATATGACATTGAATGCTGGACAATCATCTCAAAAATGAAGTAGAGGCTTGAAAAGAAGATTATAGAAATAGTAAATGTATATGCTTTATTTTAATCTCTATCTATAAAAGGCAGGATGTGTGTGTGTGTGTGTGTGTGTGTGTGTGTGTGTGTGTGTGTGTGTGTGTGTGTGTGTAATGAATGCACGGCTGCAATTTTCGACGGATTTGCTCCAAGTTAGCGGGAAGGCCAAGACCGAATTTGCATTTCCCAACTCCCATCGATAGTGGAAATAATCGATTTTTTCATGCTTCTACAGAAGTTTTCATGTAGTTTGCGGCCATTTTCTACTGGCCAGAGTGAGAGCCAATAGCTGGCTGCCACAAATAGGCAGGAAGATTCTATTAGCCAGCGTGAGAGCCAACAGCTGACTGGGAAAAATTTAAATCTGCATGGTACTTTACTCCAATTATCTCATTCGCTTGCTTAAACTCAACGTTGATTTTGATTCCGCAGAACTGGGTTAGTGTGAAAAAGTATTTGTTGTTAACATTCTTTTTTCATTCGGTTTTTCCAGTTACGTGTCCTTTTTTAAAGCTGATCGTTTTGTGTTCGTTTTGTTTAGTTCTTTTTTCATATCAGATTTAATGTTTAGTATAGTGCTTAGAAAAAATTAGCAGTGTGAGATAGGCAAGAAGTAAGGCATGTAGCAACATCAGCACGGCAAAAAGGCACTCCTTTAAAGGCAAGGAAGGGCAAAAATATTTTAAGTTAAGTGATAGCGATTGCTGTATGAGTCGTACGATTTTTGAATCAAGCACGGACAACGCCGGGCCATGCTGCTAGTTTAAAACTAATTTAATGAAATAAACTTGTATCTGATAACTAAATTCTATGGAATATTTATGTATAATAGCAAAATAACTCATAATAAACCATTTTTAAGATATATGAGTAATTAATAATTTTTTTAAAACGTGCAGATTTATTCATGAGATCCCTGTGGTTGATGTTGCTCTGTGAGTTATTTCTTTAATATTCAGCCCCATCGATGTCAATGATAGTCGAACATCAAACCTTTTCGAGTTATTACTAGATTAATTCATTTATATTAATATTTTATTTTATCAATATTTAAAATCAATAATATTATTCATTATTAATATATTAAATTAATTTATATAATAAATTATAATCTTTACCTAATTTTCCTTTATACACATACGAAATTGCAAAATTCATATAAAAATTCTCACTTGAAATATTTGAAATTTAGCGTTGCGACTTGCACGCACCAACAAGCGTTAATAAATAGCTCATTCTTAAAAACATCTTTCGTCGGAAACACATTTATTTCGTCTTCCAGTTTTGATTCTAAAGGAAAAAATACAGCCTGATGATGGAGACAGAGGTCTTTGAAAGTACTAGCTGAATTAAAAAATACACCATATCTATTTTATACATAAGGATCTCATCATTCAGTGAATGCTTATAATTATGTCTACTAGCAAATGGATTTCGCCAATAATTGCATTAATATTGCTAATTGATTCAAGGTATGATTAACTCTTTGTAATATAAAATATATGCTGCCTATTTTATTATCTATATATATATATAGTTTATGAAAAACTAGGTAATCCGTATGGGTAAACCTAAGGAGGATAAAATCCAGAGAGCTCAATGTAAATCCAGAGCAAATAATTTAAATAAAAACAGACCACTATAAGGTTCTATGTAATAAATTATTTCACCACAGCCCTTTTAAAAGGACTGCGGATCATCAGACTTTACTTCCAAACAAAATTTAATGAAAAACATATTTTTTTGACGGGCCATTAAACATCACTTCGTTAATTTACATATGTTTAATAGGGCCCGTCAAAAATGTGTAAATTTTTTTTTTTCACTTTTTGTTTGAAGTAAAAACTGATGATCCGCAGTCCTTTATTTTAAAGGACTGCGGATCATCAAACTATATTATGAGTTATTTTGCTATTATACATAAATATTCCATAGAATTTAGTTATCAGATACAAGTTTATTTCATTAAATTAGTTTTTAAATTAGCAGCATGGCCTGGCGTTGTCCGTGCTTGATTCAAAAATCGTACGACTCATTTAGCAAATCGCTATCACTTAACTTAAAATATTTTTTATCTTCCTTGCCTTTTTTAAAGGAGTGCCTTTTACCGTGCTGATGTTGCTACAAAGCCTTACTGTGCTGAAATAATTTATTACATGGAACCTTAAAGTGGTCTTTATTTTTTATATATATATATATATATATATATATATATATATATATATATATATATATATATATGAAAATTTTCTCCGATTTAACCAGTAGAGAAGACAATATTTATGAATAAAAATGACAATAGGAAAACTAGTAATTGCTGACGCGTTTCGTCCAATGTGGACTTTATCAAAGCAAAATAGGAAATATAAAGGCGTTTTCGGAAATAGCATTTCTTTTCATGGAAAGTTATGTTATTTATTATTTCCAATATGTCCTTTTCGAAACCAGATAAACTATGAATGAACGGCGCTGCTTTCTTACTGTTAAAACCGTAAACCTCAATTTTGTTTGGTAAGTTATTTAATCGAAAGAAAAAGTATGCTTTCCATCTCATCCTTCGTATGAGTTCCTCTGTTTTTTGTATTAGTATAACGAAATATTTCCTTTTCTTGTTATTAGGAATGTTCTTCAGAGAATATAATATTTATGCTCTGTCGATTTGAGCACTGTTTATCTCACTGTTTTTATATTATTATAATATATATATATATATATATATATATATATTCTATATATATATATATATATATATATATATATATATATATATATATATATATATATATATATATATAATCTTTTCTTTAGAAATTTCAGCTCTCAGTTTTTATTCAACTTTTACAATAAATACATCCGGTAGAGGGAAAGGAATCGTAACTTACATCTCTTGATCTTATTTCTGTCCGTTTTAGAGTTGTTTTTCTATCTTTAGTATTTTAATATGGCGTAGATTACTGTAGAAAATCTAATTTTCAGCTTAAACTCTCGTCTCGAAGTGAAATTGCTCTATGGACCACTAAAATACTACCGTAAATTGCCAATTTTTTATTTCTTTGTATTAACGTCCAGTAGTGTTACATAGACCGCTATGGTGCATATGGACCCCGGTTGAGAACCACAGCTGTAGACTCAATCCATAATTGAGCCAGCCTATCCTCAACAGTATTTGGTGGAAAACCCAGATTAAGTAAAGGTGCCATTTCCTTATGTTTTTTTATTTTCTTTCTTTAATGAGTGTTTATCTGACATATTTGCTGAGTATAGCATAATTTCCGTTTCCGTAACATTTGAGCAGAAACTGTTTCCTGTACTGGTTACATCATCACGATATCCGGAAATTAGTGCAAATACATTCAATGGTCCTCTTTTATGTGCCGTGTCCCTTCAGGGCATGGCCGATTATGGCTCTCCATAATTTCCTGTACTTTGTAGTAAATTTTATCTTTTAGTTATCTCTCCTAATCCCTGTCCCTGTTCTGCTAGCCATTTACACAATCTTGATAGGCAGATTATTTGTTGTTTCCCTCTGTTACTCTTGCCCCTCAATTTGCCCTAAATATATATATATATATATATATATATATATATATATATATATATATATATATATATATATATATATATATAAATGGTGGTACTCTTTTGGAAAAACCTCGGATAGCTAAACTTTCAGTAGAACAAATCGGTACCCAAGGAAAAATGGGGAATAAAAAAAGAAAGAACCAAGAACATTAAAACAAGGTGAAAACAATTGTCCAGTGTTTAAGCTCCAAGTCCAAAGAAAAAAAAAAACAAAACGAGTAAAAAGACAACTACGTAAAGTGCTCAATACACTAAGCAGAGCAAAACATAAGATGATCATAAGGAGCCAGTTTTTTGTTGTTGTTGCCTTTTTTTTTTTTTGGTTGTTCAATAAAATGCATAATCACCCACTTTTTTTGTCACGTGGCCATGGTTATTTTTGGTTTTAGCAATAAATACTGTTCCATAATTTTCCTTTTCAGCAGGCAGTACCCTGAAGATCCGTTTAGTTGAAACCTAGGTAGGTTTGCCTGGATCCTTAGGATTATCTTATATATATATATATATATATATATATATATATATATATATTAATTGGTAGCAGAAATCATTGGTTTATACCAAATAAAGGGTTCAGTTCGACATTCCAACCACCTGAAGAAGGCCGGAGCGTACAACGGCCGAAACGTTGTAATAAATATGGCGACAAAGATGAGGACAATTGTTCGAATAATGTAAATAGTGTACATAATACCTCATCTCAGACATATAGACAGATACTTGGTAACGACGACTAAACTCATCGACCATCAGCTTAGACTAAATAGACTAATACTAATAGCAATACTGAGCACACAGATAAAAACAATAATATTAACATCTTCTATAAAAACCAAATATTCATTAATTATAAGCAAGATATTTTTTCTCTTAGAGACATTATAAAGACTTTTGTGCTATTGGACGACTTCACTTGTTACTATGTCAAGGGAAAGGTCGTTATCACTTCCAAAAATTCTTATATATATTCGAGATTCGTAGATGCCGATACTAGTACTAACGCCTTCAAAAATATCTGCACTAGTAATACTTGTTCAAGTAGTAATTGCCAAATTAGTATAATGATCAGAAGACAATTGTAATTTGTATAGTAGTAGAGTAGAGAGAATGAACGTAAAGCAATATTGGATAGACAAAAAGAGTGAACAGAGATCGTATAGTCATCACGCTACTTCCTATTTATTTACTTCCTGAAGATCACGTGATCTACTTAACAATGGAATGGCCCATGTTACTCATTGGCGATCTAGTTTAAAACCACATTGTCGGCAACAACGCTCATCAAATCTAAACTACTAAATGGCTAAAACTATAACCGAATTATTTATACATTTTAAAGAAAGGTACATGAAAAAAAAATAAACAACACTTAATAACAAAGAATAACAAAGAAATACACAACCCCAGCCGACCAGAAGGAGAAAATTAAATTATATACTATAAAGAATTTAAAGCAGCTAAACTCATCATCAAAATTAACAATACACCTGAAAGATTTAAATTTACAGAGAACCTATTTTATTTATGTCCATAAGGGAACTCTGTTACTGATCAAACGAAATTCGTAAATAATTATATTGGGCTTACAATTACATGCTTATCAAGAAGACTCACTTGCACTTCTCTGACCATAGTTCAATTATTATTCAGTTAAACACACGCGGAAACCTGCCAAATTCTAGCCGCAATATACTTGTAGAAAATACAAGTATAATAGCCCCATCCACATGTAAAAACGAATAAAAATAATGGAAACACTGATAATAAATATAAAATGCCAACACTCAATAACATCAACTATGAACACGGCTACAATGTGCTGACCGTGTTTGAGAAATTCGGGTTGGCATCTTTCTATTTTAAAAAAAAACTTTTAGCGCATTATTTCCGTTGCTAAATAAGGTGAGATAAATACTGGGTACCAAATGTTTTAAGTAGAGGCTTTCTATGACAATGAGATGTCACATTCAGTCATCTTCAGGCATGGAAATTATTTTGTTTTTAGTAAAATTCAGGTAGCATCCGAGACGAAAAAATTAAATGCGAATTGAAATATGTTTTGTTTTTTTTCTGAAATGTGTTATTGATTACGGATACAAACTTGTGGAGCGTGCAGTCGAATGTACTTGCGTATTTAAAAAAGACTTTATACAGCTAACACTTTTAAAAAAAAAAAGTATCATAACATTCATAATGCTTTTTGATTATTTAAGAGAAAATGGCGACGAGGATGAGATCCATTTTGAATTTAAATAAGTATGGAATAATAAAACACAAATGTACGTTAACAAAATGTATATATCAAGAATAACAATAATATTTACAATTAAATATTCTTTCCACTGTTTTTATAATGGGTTGAAGTATGAATCGGGCAGAGTCATTTCAATTTCTTAATAAATCTTCCCTGTCTTCCGGTACCAACCATATTTATATGGTTTGGTAGTATTATGTAAATTAGGTGTATTTGAAATAATGCAAGATTAAAATTTTGTTAGCGAAAGGAAAATTTTATATATTAACTATATATAATTTATATATAATGATTTTATTGTATATAAATTGAACTAAAATATTTGGTATATATATATATAAAATAAAGATTTTAAAAAAATATATATATATATATATATATATATATATAAAGTAAAGACAATATAAAACACAGTTTTACTTATTAGCTTTATTCCTTTATACATTCTTTTACAGATTAATTTGAGAATTTTTTGAACACACACACACACACACACACACACACACACACACACACACGCATATATATATATATATATATATATATATATATATATATATATGAAGGGTATAT
The DNA here is from genome assembly GCA_903632075.3 of Acanthosepion pharaonis. Lineage (NCBI taxonomy): Eukaryota > Metazoa > Mollusca > Cephalopoda > Sepiida > Sepiidae > Acanthosepion > Acanthosepion pharaonis. Next base: position 458,171 of record CAHIKZ030001519.1, on the reverse strand, counting down.
ATGTCATGAAATGGATTAAGTCCGACAATTATTTAATATATTTTCTGTTTGTACGTTATTTTTATAGATACAGTTTATTTATAGGCCTGAATGTTGGAGAAATTTCGTAGAACTCTAGATACATAAATGAAAATCCATACATTCAGTCAACAATAAAAAATAAAAGAAATAAGAACATCCTTGACAATGGCTAAAACTATAACCGAAACCTCTCGGATATACGGAACATTTGGACAATTTTTACACACTTTATGTCCAGAAAATAAAATATTTATACGAACACAAGAATAATTAAATAAAAGCTTAATCGAAGTAACTTATCAGACATTTGAAATTTGAAACACTATCGCTCATGCACACAAAGTTATAGCATTTCGCCCACTGCCGTTATTCATAGTAGTGTTTGGAAGAAAAGTGTGTAGAGTGTGGTCTATACAGAGAACGTTTGTAAAACGGTCATAACAGGTGACGAATCGTGGATCTATGATTAGGAAACTAAGGCTAAGTCTTCGCACTGGAAGACCCCAAACCTTCCGAGAGCGAAGAAAGCACGTTTCGAAGCAATATGAAGACATTGCGGACAGTTTCCTTTGACTACAAGAGCATTGTTCATCATGATTATGCTCCACCTCTTCAGACAGTAAACAAGTAGTACTACTGTGATGTGTTCTGGCGGTTGTGGGATGTCAAAAAAGGCAGAAGTAAATGAGTCCGAGAAGTGGTTACCCCCACCATGATAACACACCTGCCAATTCAGCACAACTTGTGCAACAGTTTCTGGCAAAACACACAACATTCCCCAGGTCCGGCAACTACCATATTTCCCAGATCTCGCCCTTTGAGACATTTTCCGTTTTCCGAAAATAAAATCCCACTTAAATGGAACAAGATTTCAAGACATCGCTGCTATCCAAGTGAATGCGACGACGCAGCTGGTAGCTATGCAAAAAAGAGTTCTATGAATGCTCCCATCAATGGAAATGACGCTGGATAAAGTGGGTGTCTTCAGAAGGGGACTATTTCGAAGGAGATTAAATAACGAATTTGTATGTATTGTAGTTTTCTTTTTATAACACCTGTCCCCATTTTGATCAGACCTCGTATATATAAATAATCCTATCAAATCTAAACAATTAATAACTAATACAGTGTACCAATTTAACTGCACGGTACACGACTGTGTTTCTCGTTATGAATCAATGAACTATCAGTCATACCACCACCTTCTTGAACAGACGACTCACATGTCACTTATCTGAACAAAGTGCTATAAAATGCATTTCGCCACCCAGAATGTACAAGAACCCACAAGGAAGATTCTGGTTGATAACACAATAATCTTTCATAGGTCCCGTAACCGAAGGTATCTCGGTGTGAGAGAGATCCTTTATATAAAACATGGCATTCAGTATAAATTACACCTTATTCAGCAGCGGAAATGGTGTGTTAAAGGATGTTTTTAAAAAAAAATAGGAAGACACCAACTCGAATTATAACCAATTTCATTTCGTAGGACTCGGGATAAAAGCTGCTACTATTTAGGCATAAAATAAATACATTTTAAAGAAAGAAACATGAAAAAAAATCAACAACACTTAATAACAAATCCCTTGAAAATGGATAAAGAAGTAGCCTAAAGCGCTTGGGACAATGCACAATACGGACAATTTTACAGATCCTTACCCTTCCTCGCAAACTGGAAAATGTAAGAATATTAGAAAAATTAAATAAAAAATTAATCAAATTTTCCTTGTCTGTCATATTCAATGAAACATGTTTGAAAGAAATGCTGCTGCCCAAATATATATATATATATATATATATATATATATATATATATATATATATATATATATATAGGTAATTGTTCTTGTTTACATTCCTTGATGTTTTGGTTCAAGTGTACATATTGTTTGAATGTCTTTAAACTAAGTTTCTGGTTATCATTAAGATCCGATTTTTTGCACACAAAAACACGCTTTCTTCCAAAGGATGGACAATAATTCTTTAATATTTTAATGAAAGCTGTCTCAGTGAAAGTCTCCCTGCTTTAATATATATATATATATATATATATATATATATATATATATATATATATATTTTTAGAATTTGGTATATTTTTGTGGGGGAAGAGTTCACAATGTCATAGATGGAGCGTTTGCAGATATACGCCATTATAATGCACTGTTGTTTATGTCCTCGATAGATCTATCTATCTATCTATCTATCTAAAATCAAATCATATGTGCTGTCAGTTCCTCGGAACTGAGCTGCTTGAACATCAAATATGACAAAAGAGTCCATATATATATATATATATATATATATATATATATATATACCCCATTCTTGAAATACTCGTTACTTTACTCGGTAAATGTTATTTAATACTGTTTATTATAGACAGAGCATTTATTTAAATATTTGTATCTATAAACAGAATGTATAAACATAAAAATGTCTTAAAAATAATTGTCGGACTTTGTCCATTTCATAATGTTTGACGTCATTTGTTTACATTTGATACGCCATGAGCAGATGTGAATGTACGTGAGAGATTCATGGAAGATTGAAGTCTAAATACAGTAAATTCGACCTTGCTAACCAAACGATGCTATGTGGCCGAATCGATTAAAGGGCACGTATATATATATATATATATATATATATATATATATATATATATATATATATATATATATATATATATATATATATATATATATGACGGTTCCGTATAGGATACAGGTTCGAATCCTGTCGGAGGACAAATATTTTCTATAAAAAATTCTCGGACATTTAGGCCGGTAAATGTTGTTTAATACTGTTTAAGATAAACAGAGCATTTACTTAAAATATTCGTACCTATAAAAAAGAATGTATAAACATAAAAATGTCTTAAAATAATTGTCGGACTTTTTTTCCATTTCATAATGTGTGACGTCCTATATATATATATATATATTAATCGAATCCTCTCCCACCTCAAAGAAGGCCGTAAAGCCACTAAGACACAAGGGGTTACTGGGTGTGGAAGAATTAGAAAAGAGAAACATTGCTAAGGAGTAAGATCAAAAAAAGAGTAATCAGGAAGACAGTAGATAACGATTGAGATTGGATTTAAATTTGTTTTCTAATCCCATGCTAGGCAATAAAGTCATTAAGACCCAAGGGGTTACTGAATGTGAAAAAATAAGATGAAACAGAGAAACATTATTAAGGAGCAAGAACAAGAGTAATCATGAAGACAATAGATAACGATTGACATTGCATTTAGATTTTTGATTAATGTTGACTGGAGAGCATGGAGCCGGATTAGATTGGCTGAGATCCCGTTGCCAGACTAGCACAGAGCTTAAGTTCAAAACGTTTAGGTACCATAGCGAAGAATTCATCCGAATTTCCATGAAGGTGTTTATAGAAAAGGCGCAGGGAAGCAACTTTACGGCGATGGGAAAATAACTGAAACCGAGATGCCAGGTTAGGACCAATAATATTGCAGATACTTCTCTGGATTTTATCAATAATCTCTAAATATATAGCCAGAGCCCGAAACCAGATGTGTCAGCAATATTCAAAGGAAGGACAAATGGTAGATTTATAAATATGAAAGATAGATTCCGGCGAAAAAATTATCTAGCACCACACAAGGAACCAACTTTTCTAGTAAAGAACCTGGTAATTGATTCAATATAATCTTTCTACTTTATGTCAGCGGAAACGTTAGCCCGAGAAAGTGAAATCAGTTATTCTCCTAGTGTTTAGCATCAGCTGTGCTGTTGGAAGACAGAAATGATTCTCTTAGACGATTAAAATAGAACAGTTTCGTTTTGGAAGTTTTTAAATTAACAAGCCATTCCTTGTCCCAGTTAACAACATAATGCAAATCATTTTTTTAGATCAGCCGCCAATTTATTGGACCGCCCAGACTTACTATTAAGACAGGAAGAAATGCTTGGCGAATCAGCATATATAACGAGTTGAGATCTGGTACCACTAGGAATGTCACTGATGAAAATTAAGTACAACGTAGGCACAAGGAAAAAGAGGAGAGCCTTCATTAATATAAACAGATCTAGAAGAATGGCTGTTTTATTTCTTGATTCGATAATGAAGGCTGAATCAGTTAAAAAAATTCATCCAGAAATACCGTAACCTTTTAACTTGTGAAAAAGACGACTATCCCAAACTCTGTCAAATGCCTTCAAGATATTCAAAGCAACAGTCCGAGCTTCACCATTCTTATCTAAAGCTCGATAGACTCTATCAGCCGTTAATACATCAACAGCTGACTTAGAGAAGGGAAAGCCATATTGCTTATCTGAAAGAAGACCCGGCAAGATGAGATGCTTAACCAATTTGTAATTTATTGAAGCCTCTAGTACGTTTCCAAAAAGAAAATTGTAATAAAATGAGTAGGTTTTTATAATCTGTGGAATAAATATTGATTAAAGGAATTGCAGAAAGATATGGATATTCTAACTCTGAATACTTTGTGGCTGTTGCTATCCTTGGTGATTCCTTTAATGTTTCGTCACTGAGTTTGACTCAGAAAGGGATAAGGTTATTAATTGCATTGCATATATAAGCCGAAATGATGTTTCTAGGTCGACTGATTCTAGATGGTGTTTCCGACTCAACTGACTGGTTATCGGAAAATCTTTTTATAGGACGTAGGCGTCTGGTGAATTGCCTGTTTTTTATTTAATTCAGGTCAACCGTGATTGGTTGAAATATCTTTTTTCATATTACATGACCTGCTTTCTAAGACATTTGTAACGGTTTCTACTATTGGTCGCCTCGTCTGGAGCCGACCCTTTGATTGCCTAACTACATTGAACACTTTCATATCAACAGTAACAAGTATTTCAAGAATGGGGTCGGTGACCAGATTTTTTTTAAGCGTGTTCACTTTAAGCAAGGCAGTAAAGCCACAAGAGGTTACTCGGTGTGATAGAATTAGAAAACAGAAGCATTATTGAGGAGCGAGAACAATAGAAAAGTAATCAAGAGGACAGTAGATAGCAATTGATATTGCATTTAAATTTTTGAAGATTAAAGTTGGCTGGAAATCAAGAAGCAGGAAGAGAGTTCCACAATTAAAATTTGCTATAAAAGAAACTGTTAGCATAGAACTTACGGTTGCATCTAGCCAGCTCAAAAGTAAATTGCTGAGATTTCATTACCAGTCTAGTACTGCGCATAAAGTCACAACGTCTAGGTACCATTTCCTTTTGAAAATAATAAATTTCTAATGGTTACTCTGCCGAAGAATATTAGAACGTTATTAAACACACCCGTTAGAACAGAAATTTATTGAAAAGAAATATGTTCTACAGTCGAAAGTTTGGTCCATTGCGGAAGAAGCTGTCTGTGAAAAAAAAAAACATCATGACGCAATTCCCTCCGCCAGAAATTTGGAAACGGCATGCTGTACTGCGTGGCATTCGTGCCGGAAGCTTCAATAGAAACATTTCAGAGTATTTGGGTGTCAGTGCAGAGGATTCGGAAAGAGTTGAATGATATATCTATTCAACATCATAGTGTTTGGAGTGATCACTAGTAACGGCGACGTTATGCCGTCATTCATCTTCGCACAGGGCCTCAAACTCCACACTGAGGCCTACATCAAGTGCCTTAACGAGGTAGTGCTGCCCTGTCTCGAGAA
>CAHIKZ030001519.1:287500-447500 GCA_903632075.3 Acanthosepion pharaonis | reverse complement strand
GATTTTTGTCTGAAACTAAACCTAGAATGGTTAACAAATGCCTAATTTATTTCCGTTTGCCTTGGCTGTGAGAAATTCGCCAAACAAATTACATTAATGTAGAGCATTGTCATTGTTTTTCTAGTTTGCGTGTTGTGTTTTCTACGAAATCTGTTTTTCGTATTTCAAGAAAAAAAAATGTTCTACGCACCCCAAAAATATTAATAACGTTATTTATCATTTAAAATAATAGTTGCAGTGACGACTACAATTTCAGAATTTAACCCAACGTTTAGATGCTAGAAACAGCATATATACCTTTTAAATCAGGAATGGAGCATTCCAACTAATGGACGTTCTGAACAAATATGGTTTCTCCATCACGGAGCATCTTATTAAAAACACAAATTGTGCGCTTGCTTTAGCATTGACTCGTTTACCATCTTGAGTCGTGCTCGCTCTATATTGCAGATAAAGATGCTGGAAACAGTTTAAAAGAAAGAAAAAATTTGAAATTCAATCTAGTAAATAGAGGGAGGTCAATTAGGATTAAAAAAAATTTAAATTGTATTCCACCTTCATTAATATTACACATCGTTCTTTTTGGGGTTTTTTTTTTTGTTTTGTTTTATTTTCTTGCAATATATAATTCCTCGATCCAGCTCTGAGCAAGAAACCGGTCGGCTGTGTTTGCTTCATTTTTGATTTTGTTTTTTTTTTAATCATGAAATGTAAAATAAGCTAACCGTTTTTATTGCTATAATAAAATTCTGTATCCTGCAAAAAAATTATGAAATGAATAAAAAATAGAATTTTATTTATTAACCCGAAATATTTTTATCTCTTTAAACATTATTTAAAACATTATTTTATTTTGCCTTAATATATGAGAAATCTCTATTAATGAAAATAACTCGCCTTCCGGTAGGAATCGAACCTGTGTCCCTCTTTGCAGGAGAAACCATCATTAGATCCGATGTGCTTATATACATAAAATTAAAAAAAATTTAAATGTTTAATTTAGCGTTCCTATATCTTCGGTTCTTTCTCTCGGTGCATAATTATAATCGACGTCTATCTTTATAACATCCCAGCGTCAACATTGCAAATATATAATTCAATCACTAAGAACATAACTTTAGTCTGAGGAAGTCCTTTTAAAGTTTCGAAACGCGTTAACATAATATTTTCACTTTGCAATTCAATTACTTTACATTGTTCTGATATACAAATATTTACATATAGTATTCTTATATATTTTATTACTTTTATTATTTTTACTGGTTACCCATGTTTAGATAGACGCCCCGTTTATTTATTAAACAGTATATTTATTTATTTTCGTCTGCTCTTCAAAATCTATTTGAGAAATTTATTAAAAAGAAAAAATATACCCCTTAAAGAATCATAGGATTCGAACTTGCGACCCTCTTAGTATGAAAAACCGTCGTTAGATTTGACGCGCTTTAAGATCGACACGGCAACGAAAAACAAAAAAAGAAAGAAAGGCTGAGTGATATATTTAAGCGCAGTCCCTCTCGCCCCAGAAATAAATAATAAGTAAACGGGGCGTCTACTTAAACACGGGTTTCCAATAAAAATAACGTTTCAGTATAAACACCTGTCGGATTAATAAATTAAAAAGCCCCTCACTTCTTTACTTTATATATATATATATATATATATATTTATAATGTTATATATAAAAAAAGTTTATATATATTATAAAGATGAAAACGTCGATTCTGTGCATTTCAATGTCAAAGAAAAGCCTTTATGTATATTTTTTTCTCAGAGAAATGGAAAAAAAGGAAGTGACGTTTCACATACGGCTTGCTTACAAACAGAATTGTTCATTACCAATTTTGGTTCTCAGCAGTCGAAGTGCAATTGAAATGCACCGAAACGAAGTTGCATCTCTGTAGTGAATAAATTGTTTTTGTCTATATGATAAAATTATAATAAAAAATTATTGCTGGAAATAATCGGTATCGAGCCCACTTTTGAATTAATGCTGTGAACGTTAGAATTTATATATTATTTTCCTTCTCATTGCATCGGATACACACACACACACACACACATATATATATATATATATATAAGCAAATATATGGATATAGATCCGACAATATGAAGAAAAATATACAGAAAAAACAAACAAAAATCTTAATATGCAATTATGCTGTATTAATGTTAATATAAAGTCAACGTCGGACGTTTCGGTTTATTTTAGACCATCTTCAGGACATTTTCATTAAACATAATTGTGCACAATTGTGCTCTTATGTCCATCGTCTTTTTCATGTTGAATTTTATATGTTCTAATGTTAATTATGTTTAATGAAAATGTCCTGATGATGGTCTAAATTAGACCGAAACATCCGACGTTGACTTTATATTAACATTAATACAGCATAATTGCATATTAAGATTTTTGTTTGTTTTTTCTGTATATTTTTTTTCATATATATATATATATATATATATATATATATATATATATATATATATATATATATTCAAACATATAAAATAAAAATAACTTACAACGAATATCTATTATGTTTGATCCTGAGCTTTTCTAAAAATATAAAGTTGTTGCTTTAATTTCGGGAGAAAATAAAATACAAAACCTGCCAACAAATTTGATATTTTTATTATGTTTATTTCTTGGTCTAAGGTTTCGACTCACAAGACATATCTTCAGAATGGTTATGCGGACATTTCAAAAAGATATTCACCATCAAAGATGATATTCTGTTATTTTGACGTAGAAGATTGCTTCACGACGATAACGGTCGCAGAATAAAAGACATGGTATGACGTCATTATACCGCATCACGAATAAAGAGACAAAATAAAACTGCTTGGTACTGGTTTCAAACTGGTAATTCCTTTTTGTCAAAATTCATAAATATTGTCTTCTCCTGGTTAAATCAGAAATTTTTTTTTATATATATATATATATATATATAAAAATGTGTATGTGAATGTGTGTGTGTGTGTGTGTGTGTGTGTGTGATAGAAAGATGGTTTGTAATTGAAATGACAAAATGGATTCAAAAAAAAAAAATGACTCAGAAAGAAAGAAAGGAAGTAAAAAGAAAGAAAGGTCGCTAATAAGACGTGAAAAGAATAAAAGAAAGAAAGAAAGAAAGAAAGAAAGAAGAGATAATGAAAGAAAGAAGGAAAATAAAACAGTGATGCAAAAAGAAAGAAAGGAAGAAAGTGAAAAAAAAATGTAAAAATAAGATTTTCCAAAAAGAAAAGAAAAAAACAAAACAAAAAAATATAAAATAAAAAAGAAAGAATGAAAGAAAGAAAATAAAACAGTGACAAGAAAGAAAGAAAGAAAGAAAGAAAGAAGAAAAAAAAGCAGTGAAAGGAAACAAAAAAAGACCGCTAAGACATTAAATGAAACCCATGGCAAATTTAATTGCATTTACAAAAAAAAAACTTTTGTACAGAAAAAATTAGTTTAATACGTCTAAAATAATCATTCCAATTCAAATAGTTGGCTTTTTTAGAGCCATTGTTTTCTCACGAGACTTAAAAAAACATTGATCAGATTTGTTCAAATATTCCTATTTTTTTAAATAAAACAGAAATTATATGAAAATTTTTATATATATATATATATATATATAAATATATATATATAAAATATTTAGATATATATATATATATATATATAATTTTTAATATAAATGCTATATATATATATATATATATATATATGTAATGCATATTAATATAAAAATTCGTGGTGATTATTATCAGGCATATTTCAAAACAATATTTATTATGGAAAAAAAAGTTGCTCAATTCAACATTAACATTTATAAATTATTATTCCGGAGCGTAGTTACATTTCAACTTCAAATTTCCTGAAAATAAAATAATATTTTTATAAAAAAAAAAAGGAAACAAAACATCAATTTTTATTAACAAATAACTCACATATAAAAAAAAAATGATAATAATAATCAATATATATATATATTTTTAATGTATATGTTTTATAATTTTCAACACGCACAAAATATATATTTTGTGTATATATATATATATATATATATATATATATATATATATTTAAGCGACTTATAAAAGTCGATGTTCTTTTGAACTAAATATCGTTAGCATACAAAATGCTTCATATTTTTGGGTGCTTGAGCCATTTTTAAATACAGGAAATTACTTTCACGGCTTCGAGATTTATTTGGAATCTTCTTCCGGTGGGTTCCTTTCAGTATTACTCCGCCCCCGGCTGCTTTGTCACTGCAAGATGAGGAACCCTCTAACGTAACAGAGACGATTTTTTATCCGCGGTCCCTGGCCCGAACTTCACTCCAAATTATCTATCAAATTATTTAAGAACGCTTCATCAAATACCATATGTAGACACTGAGGCAAATTTTCGAACATTTGTATTTTTATTTGTTTTCCCAAATTGAATTTGATCAAAGTTTTTAATGGAATATGGTTTAAATGTTCTTAGTTCCTTTTATTTGCTCTTCATGATGTTCTGACTTATCTTCCATAATAAGTTTCATAGATATAAAATTTTTTTTGAATTTGATTTTATTTATATAACACAAAATTTAATAATTTTTTAAATATATAAAAAATATATATATATATATATATATATATATATATATATATATATATATTATATATAAATATATATATATATAAAAATATATATATATATATATATATACGTAAAAATAAAAAATGAAAAAAAAAAAAATTTTTAAACGATTTCCAAACAGAAAGAAATAAATTTAGATTTCTAAATACATAATAAGGAAAAGGTGTTTGGAGAATTTGACACAAGAAGGGAAAAACCCTTTCATGGAAAATATTATTAATGTAAATATATATATATATATATATTTATATTATATAGAGAGAGTCTTGAGAGATAATGTTGATAAATTTTTATAAAATAAATAAATTTAAATTTGTTTTTTCTTTTATTATATATTTTTAATTTTCATTATTTTTTTTTTCAAAGTCAAAAAAAATAAATCAAAATTGATGGTAAAAATTTATTTATTTATCTATTGGATCAAGTTATTTATAAGTTTAATTATGTGTTTTAAAAAATCATTTAATATCCGTTTAAAAAATTTTTTCCGAAAAAAATTGTTTAAACGCTTAAAAATTAATTCACATTTAAAATCGGTCCAAGTTATTGGAACACCCTTTATATAACATGCATATTTTCATTCAAGCCTGAATGGTTAAATAATTTAGACGTATTATTTCCCAAATCTTAAAACTATTCAAATGTAATCTCAATCGAAAATTTCCAGTTGCCTTGATCTATCCATCATCCTATATATCCTATATATATATCCTTTATAATCTATCATAATATCTGATCTTGCTCCAAATCTTCTGTAATATATTGCGTTCTAGTGGCTTCCCGCCTTGCTTACCAATTTTTTTAAAAAAAAAAATTTTATTTTAGAATCCTTTCAAATTCACGAATTAATTTCTTGGTGACTGTAGAAAATTGATCAAGTGTGTGGAAGAATTAGGAAAAGTAACATATATGAACAGGGAGAGAAAAAAAGTTATTAGGAGGACAGCAGATAGTGATTGTCATTGAAATAGCAAATTAAATATTATGAAGATTAAAGTTGGCTTTAAAGCAAGTAATTATTATCGGAAGTAACAGTTCCACAAATGAGAAGTGCAAGAAATGAAACTGTTAGCATAGAATTTATGGCTTCGTCTAGCCAGCTCAACTGTAAAATGATGAACTCTCGACGCCATTTTCATACTGAGCTTAAATTCATAGAGTCTAGGTACCATAGCGAAAAGTAATATTTATTTGTTTTATTTTATTTACAAAATTTGGCACAAGGCCAAAATGGAAAATTGGGGAAAACGACGGTTTCTTTGTCTTAACGTTAAATTTATTTATTTTAAAATTATAACACTGAACCAAACATACAACAATATTTTTACCAAAACAACGCATTCTTTTTTTTGTTACTACATTCACCATAATACCTCATTGTCTCCATGAAAGTCTTCATCCAAAGAATTATTATCAAAGTATTTATAGAAAAGGTACAGGTGAATGAAAGTAAATTGCAGGGCCACGAGACCATATGTGACAGTAAGAATCTAAGCAGTCTAAGTAATTTTGAACAGGACGAAAACAATATTGTGAATATATAATAATAAAAATTATATAATGACAATGTAGATATTAATTCTGTAATTGAAAGTGGTGCTGATGATGATGATGAAAACTAAAATTTTAATAAATTGTTAACTTTATATCCTCTTTTCTTCAAAATTGGCCTTTTTTATAGAATTTTTTTTTATTTTTCATCAAATAAGAAAAAATTTAAAATGATAAAACATAAATTTATTGACAAAAAAAAAATTACAATTATTATTGTTGGATTTAAAATTTAATTGGGATAATATCTTTTTTATTTTTCTCAGAACAAAAGTACGTATTTATTATTATAAATTAATAACGAAAAAATATTTTGTTTAAATATTTATAATACGCAGCCCTAAAATCACCTGTAATTTATAGTAAAACTATGCGTTATTTTTTTAAATTATGGTAAATATTGCCCGTATTTTAAGTTCATAACCAAGAGTTGAACGAAAACGTATGCATCAAAAACGAAACCATTATATTTTTATATATATATATATATATATATATATATATTTATATATATATAGCATTTATAAAAAAAATATATTCTGGCAAAAGATTTAATCTGCAAACAAGATTAAAAATCTGTGAGGTTTCTTGATTGGGTCTTAAATATTTTTTTCAGAAGTGTGAGACTCCCAAATTTTTTTTTTAATATTCTCAGCATTGGAAACTAATTTTAATTGCCGTTTGATAACTAGATTTTCATTTGCCCTATATTTGCTCTTTTAAGCTAGATTGCAATCTGGTCCTTGTTTGCGGAGATTTCATTTTGCATAGGTATACAGGAGTAGATGCGATAGGCAAAATAAACTACAGAAGAACTCAAAATTGATCGCTGCATTTAAGTATTGCATTAATATTTAAGCTTACCTTTTAAAAGTTCAACGATAATTCTTCTGCCGCCACTTAATTTAAAGACAATTTGATGTACGTAGGTCCTTACTTTCCGTACAAACAATTATTTTTTTTTTCATGGGTGACTTTCGCTGGATTTCGCAATTAATTTTGATTATTCCCAAATTTATTTCCAAGTTATAAAAAATTGTTATCGTACAAAAAATTTTTGTTGCAAAAAATCACAAAAAAAAAAAACAATTGCAGTAATGAAAACTTGGGAATCCAAAATTTCAACTTGGGAATCCAAAATCTGATTTGTTTTTAATTTGCATGTCAGCCTGATTCCAAAATGGTATGATATGTTGTGCTCCTTTAATTGAAAAAAGTTGAAAAAAGTGTGACACACTGACATTCGCGTTTATTATATAGATTATTTATCTAGTATTATATTTTGGGGGGGTTTTATTTAGAGATTGTTTGTCTTATCTCTAAACTGTATCCCAATAATGCATGTGAAATTGATAGTATCGTTGGAATGGTCTTTAAGAAATGTGCTCTTAAACTGGATCCTGTTCTTCCACCAAATTTTTGCAAAGTACTAGGATCTTTAATTCTGAATTGGTTAAGCATCTCACATCTCTGGGTATTCCTTCAGACAAACAATGCGGTTTCGCTTCACTATATCAACTGCTGATGTGTTAATGTTTATTGCTTGAAAGGGTCTAAGCTTTAGATAAGAACGGTGTAAAAAAATGTTGCTTTGGTAATCTCGAAGTCTTTTGGCAGTGCTTGGCATCGTGTTCTTCTTCCCAAGTTGAAAGGATGTGGTATTTCTGGACGGATTTAGGATCCTATCCAGTCTTTCATTTCAAATCGCAAAATCGTGAACGTTTTCTTGAACAGCCACTCTACTAATTTTTTTTTTTTTTTTTTTTTTGTTTAAATGCTGCTGCCCCAGGGCACTATTCTGGGATCTCCGTGGTTCCTGATTATCATCAAAGACCTTCCTAGATGTAACTAGTTCTGAACTTGGTATCTATGTTGATGACAGTGATATTTACTCCTGTTTTAATGTTAAGTTTGATTCATTTCGTTCAGGTAAAATCAGTCCTATACTCACAGTTTCATCTCTCGCACTTCTCGCTTGTGGAATTACCTTCTGGCTTCTTCCTTCCCAGTTAATTTTGGTTTTCAAAAATTTAAATGCAGTGACAATTGTCATTTTCTACTGCCCTCTCCCATTAATAATGTTTTTTTTTTCTAAGACACTTTCACTATCAATAAATATTAGCGTCTTAGTGGCATTATCGTCTTGCTTAGGGAGAAATGATTTCGGTATCACATGTTCCCTACTTTTTAATTCTTATAAGTTAATAACAAAAAAATAAATACGGAAAGGAAATGAAAGACAAAGAACAAAAGGGCGACGCTGAGTGAAGTGGGGAGGGGGAATTTACCCATTTAAGTCGACTAAAAAAGTGTAGCTCCAAAAAAAATGATATAAAGGATTTCTTGTTTTAGCAGCACCTAGATATCCATTGACAGAAGACGGGTGAGAATAGAAGTCACTACGCCAGATTGACAAGCCTGTTGACCATTGCTCTACGGCAAGTATCCTTAAACTAAATTTATCTGAGGTCCACAAAATCAGCGCATAAAAAGGTACAGAACAAGTTTCGTATGGCATAAGGGCACAAAAACGGCACGTATCCAATTGGGAAACAAGGGCACAGTATCGACATGTATGGCACAAGATCACAGAAACAGCTCGTAACAAAACGTAGAACAAGGCCATGGAATCGACATGTATGGCACAAGATCACAGAAACAGCACGTAACAAAGCGTAGAACAAGGCCACAGTACAACACATGTTCATGGAATTGGCAAAAGCCGCAGAAACAGAGTGTAACCAAATGCAACACAAGGCCAAGCCTTGTACCCAATGCGAAACAGTACTAGAGATTTTTTTTTAAATATTTAATTAGAATGCTGTCATTTTTCCTCTTTTTGTTTGTATTTAAATATAGACAATTGTTATTTACTAAACGTAACTCAGTTTGGACGCAGAACCACAATTATGGAGCTCTCAGCGTGGAAGGGACACATTTTAATATATAGAATTCATTCTTAACTGCATCTCATCAGAATATGGCGTTCGTCTAGAAACCAGAATCACTATTCAGGATATTGCCATCAAAACGATAGAAAATTCATTAGTTTCTGTTCTTTGATGTCTTTTTGTGATTGCCGTATGATTGATAAAATGACAGACATGCATAAAGATATCTTCGAGAAGGTTCTCTCGGAACTGACAAAAAAAATGTGAAACAGAAGCCGGAAAAGAGGAAGCCAGACTGTCACGTGTAATCTCCAATGATTTTATTTCAGCCAAGGTTTATAAAAATAAAACGCGTAACTATGGACGTAGCAATTAACAAAATTGGCATCAACTCCTAAAATCGATTCCGCCAAGTCTGTTAGTTCGATAAGCTCAAATTGGCAGCTGATCTCAAAAATGATCCACATTCTACTGTTAACTGGGGCAAGGAATGGCTTGTTAATTTTAAGGCCTCCAAAACGAAACTGTTTTCTAGTGTAACCAAATGCAACACAAGGCCAAGTCTTGTACCCAATGCGAAACAGTACCAGAGAATGTTTTTTAAAAGAAATATTTAATAAGAAGTTTGTAATTTTTCATCTTTTTGTCTGTATTTAAATATTATTTTATTATTTTATTATTATATTATGATTTTATTTCAGCCAAGGTTTATAAAAATAAACGCGTAACTATGGACGTAGCAATTAACAAAATTGGCATCAACTCTTAAAATCGATTCCGCCAAGTCTGATCAGTTCGATAAGCTCAAATTGGCAGCTGATCTCAAAAATGATCCACATTCTACTGTTAACTGGGGCAAGGAATGGCTTGTTAATTTTAACGCCTTCAAAATGAAACTGCTTTCTATTAATCGTCTGATTCAAAAAAGGAATTTTGTGTTAACCTCCAAGACGGTGAAAAATTTTTTTTCAAATTTATTTTACAGCTGAAATGGCTTTATTGCAATTGTAAGTTCTACGCTGACAATTTTAATCCAAAAAAAAATTTGCAATCTAAAAATAAATTCTGGCTTTAAATAAAATGGAAAAAAATTTTCGTAGAAAATTTTAAATAATCAAACAATTTTTCTCCCCAAATCTATCTTATTTTTTATAAGTCTTTCAGCAATGCTTTGAAATATTGCTTGTTCATCTTTTTTGTTCCTTATATATTTAGAGATTTCGATCAAATCTTCAAGAGAAAAATTTAGCATATTATTAGTCCTGACCTGGCATCTCATTTTAAATAGCAAAACTTTCCAGTGCCATAATGTAAAATCCCTGTCTTTTTCTAAAAAATTTTTTTATTGGTAATTTCCTGATGAAATTTTTTTATTTAAATCTACCTTGTTATTTTAAAACAAGTCTCTTCAATTCCCAGTCGAGTTGGCTTGATAAAACCGTAAGATTATTGAAAAAATATAAGTTATACAAACATCATTTCTTTATTTTTAAAATTTTTCCGGCTTAGTGCTTTTCAGCCAACTTTTTTATCTTTAAAAAATTAAACGTAATGTCAATCGTTTATTGCCACCTTAAATATTATAAATAAAAATTTTTTTCGTTCCTAAATAATGTTATCTATTTTTCTTTTCGTCATTTCAATAATCAGTGACCTTTTGTGTCTTTAGTGGCTTTATTGCCTTTGTTTCTAGTAAATTATTCTTAAAAAAAGAAAAAACCGAAATGTATTTATTCTTATTTTAGCTTATATTTCAATCTATTTATTTTTTAGTCTTTTGTATACACAAGAGAGAGAAAAAAAACATAAATATATATAAGTGTGTATTTGTATGTTAAAACTGTATATATATATCATAAAAATCCATCTATCTATTTAAATATTGTTATTTGTTTGTCAATTTACCAAAGAAATCATAAGCTTTATCTATTTCATCTATCTATCTATCTATTTCAAATCTATTCATCTATCTATCTATCTATCATAACCTTTTTTCAAATTTTTAATCTATCTATTTTTTTTTTCTGTCTATCTACTGACTTTCAGTCTCTTTTTATATTATCTATCTATCTATTTCTTGAAAAAAAATATCTCTCTTATATATATATATATATATATATATATATATATATATATATATATATATATATATATTATATAAAATTTAGGGCGCTTTAAGAAGACTGTTGAAAACCCATACGTTTTAGAAATTAACATAAAAATTCGAAATGCCGAGATTTAAAATAAAATATCGTAGAAATTTTTGAAAACAACAGGAACTGTTAACATTTTCCGATTCGGTTAAATATATTTAAAAAAAGCTTCTTAATGAAATTGCTTAAAATTATCAGCCTGTGTCCAAACCTTAGATAAGACGTTTAGGAATTATTAAAACGGAAAATACATCTTAAAACACTAGTAGAAGTATATGTTTCTTTGGAAAACGTAACATTTCTTACAATCAAATCAGTAGGCCGGATGGAATGGCAAAATTATCCAATTGTTAAATTAAGCTTTGAACCATTGTATGTTAGAAATGATTAAAGATATCTTACTGGAATTCTCCGAGGTTTTTATTACACTCTTGGACTTTACTTTGAACAATAAAAATGCATTAAAACTGTTGAAATGATGATCCTTCTTCCTTTTGTGACCTCCTGATCCAGTTTTCCTCTCTACTGTTTAAATTTTTTTTAAACTTATTCACCATTCTCTTGATGGTTCTTGAATGGACTTTGAAGATGGAAGCCAGAGTATGAATGTTGGTACCATTACTGAAAGGCCTGAATGATCTTTTTTCCTCTCACCATTGCTCAGTTGGGAAGACACACAGTGGGTTGACACAAAACTATTTTCTTTTTTTTTAGCTGAATAACTCAAATAGTTTTTTTGTGATTCTTATTGACAAAATGGTGTCAAGATGGCTAAACGTCTTAACTGAAAACCTTTGAAAAAAGAAACTCAAACATGCAAAAACAAACACAATTATTTTTATTTTTAATTTTTGTATACATATTTCCAATTTGAGATTTTTATTATCAATTTTTTTTTATAAAGATTTAAGGACTTCAAATAAATATATAATAAATTATACACATATATATATATATATATATATATATATATATATATATATATATTCCAGGATCATTTTGCAACTTATTCAAGATGATCTTCACTGTTGATCTCTAACCTTTCTAACTTTCTATGTTGGATAACAATATATTTTTACGTATATTTCATTTTTCAAGTTTTTTTTTAATGTTCTTTGACTATCATAGTTGAAACTCATACTCTTTACAAAAACGTCTTATGGATTGAGTTGGATCTTTTCTAATTGAAATTTTTAGTTTTTAAAATACAAAATTTGATCCATCTTCCTATTGTGACCTCCTGATCCATTTTTCCGAAAACTAGTCCTTTCTTTAAACTTATTCACTGTTCTCCTGATGGTTCTTGAATGGACTTTGAAGATGGAAGCCAGAGTATGAATGTTGGTATCATTACTGAAGGCCTGAATGATTTTTTTTCCTCCCACCATTACTCAGTTGGTAAGACAATGGGATGACATAAATTTTCATTAACCTATATAAATAACTATAAAAAATTTTCAGTGATTCTTGCCACAAATAATGTCAAGATATAATAGCTTTTATGAAAAATGATTAAAAAATTCAATTAGTTTTATCAAGTTTTTTTTTAAATCAAAACATTTTGTGGGATGGACAAAAATGATATATGATTTGGATCTTTTTTTTTGTTACAAACATATATATATATATATATATATATATATA
Organism: Acanthosepion pharaonis; assembly: GCA_903632075.3. NCBI lineage: Eukaryota > Metazoa > Mollusca > Cephalopoda > Sepiida > Sepiidae > Acanthosepion > Acanthosepion pharaonis. The sequence goes on along the minus strand of CAHIKZ030001519.1, from coordinate 434,622 downwards.
TATATATATATATATATATATATATATATATATATATATATATATATATAGTCTGTTTTTATCCATCTATCTATTTAACTATTTTAAAAAATGTTTGTCATTAAATTTCAAATTCTTAAATTTATTATCTAAAATATCTTATGCAACCTGTTATTCATATATATAGGTATCTATCTATTTTTTTATATATTTTTTGACTATAACATCATCCATTTCATTTTCTAAACACATCTATCTATCTATCTACCGAACCATTAAATATCTCTATTTCATATATTAATTAAATATACATACATGGATATATATATATATTATGTGTGTGTGTGTGTGTGTGTGTGTATGGTGTGATGGGTAAATTTCGCCATTTCATATTTTTATTAATCATTTGTAAAAATTTGTTGTTTGTTTTTCATTTTGTCGAATGGTATTTCAATTTATGATTTTATAATTTTGATATTCAATTATTCATGAATTTTAAATTTCAAATACCATTCTGAATAAAAATCAACATTCCGACTGACTAAATTATTTTAATATTTAGTTTTTTTTTTTTTTTCATTTTTTATAATTTTATTTAATTAATGATGGCAGTCAATTTAAATAATAATTTTTAACATTTTTAATTCAAACATAATAGTAAAATCAAATCTGTAAAATTTGATTTTGTTAAAATAGAATTTTTAATTTAAAAGGCCCTCGGAAGAATACCTTTAAAACATTCAAAAACACTAAAAATTGATTATTTTTTTTCCAATTCCAAACGCAAAGGGTAAAATATTAGAAAAAAAAATTCAAAATTTACATATATATATAAATATATATATATATATATATATATATATATATATATATAAGCAAAATATATTGATATAGATCCGATATTTCAAATTTCATATTATCTCATGTATTGGTGAATACTAGACCCGGATATTTTAATATTTTAGCATTTTCAAAAGATTAATGTTGGACAAACGTAAATATAAAAATTAGATTAAAATAAAATACATTCATTTAAAATATATCTATTTTAAATATACGGATTATAATAAATATCACCCATATGATACCGACGTTGATCTACATTGGAAATATAACGCTGATATTAAATTTTCATCATATTCATTCTTTTTAAAAATATCTTATATCTATCGTCTTTCATTTGACTTGAATTTATGTTGTCTAATTTTAATTAAATTTTAATAACTATGTTTTATGTCAAATATATAAATCTTTAAACCGAAACGTCTGACGTCGATTTCATTTTCACAACATTAAAAAACAGCATACATTTGTATATTCGATTTTTTTTTCCAATTTTTTTTTTATTTATATATATATATATATATATATATATATATATATATATATATGTTTAATGGAAAATATACATACATATGAAAAATATATATAAAAATTTTTACATGTATATTTTCATTTTAAAAAAAAGAGGAAGGATCCAGGTAGAACTCAATGTCTGGACAGAGTAAGGATATAATAAAAGGCTTAAACACTAATATTCCATGGTCTGCATAATTTATTCCATTGGAATCGTAACAACATATCTTTGTATTTATATATATATTATATATATTTATATATTTTTTTAAGCATTACGCCCCAAGATAGGCGTGAATCCACTAGGATGCAGGGGTTTTGGAAGATTTGGAGCGAGAGCAGATAAAGTGATAGGAGAAAGGAAGAGGAGAAGGATAGTGGGTAGATCAAGGTAATTGGAGATGTCGATTGACATTACATTTGAATAGTTGGAGATTATAGCTTTCAGGGAAACAGTAATTGGGAAGGGTCTTCCACTGGCGAGAGGTGCGAGGTATGAAGCTATTGGAGTAAAGAGACGGCTACATTTGAAAAAGTTTCTACAGTGTAAGGGTGAGAGCGGGATGCCAGCCTCAAGGGCGATTGAATTCATGGAGTCTGGGAACCAGTATCATCAGAGCAGTTACCATGGAAGTATTTTTATTAGAAAAGACAGAGAGAGGCGACGGCGCATCTGTGAGAGAGTGACTGCAGACGAGATGCTAGATCAAGGCCAATTATATTACATATCCGTCTCTGGATCTTGTCAAGAACTCCGAGGTAAGCAGAAGGTGCTCCAGCCCATATATGGCAGCAATACGCATGCAAGGGCGAATGGTTGTTTTATATATTTGAAGTATCGATTCAGGGAGAAAAAATTTCCTGGCGCATTAACAGAGAGCCAAATTTCATCGCGGTGGACGAAGCAATTAACTCAATGATTGTGAAAGAGCGGTGATCTCGGGACATAGCAACAGGAATATTTGCTAACGCTTTTCGCCGTTGTCTTTCGACTCTTAGCCAGTCAATACGATTGATGTCGGGGTTCCTGATACCATTGTGGCACAGATATGTCCAGTTATTTCTATTCAAAGCAACTCGCCCAAAGTTACTACGCAGTATATTAACAGCTGAGAGGTTACTAATAGCTGTCTTTAACCTAGTCCATGACCGTCCAATACCCTTTGTCCACTGTCAAGATGTCTATACACGAGTATATTAGGTATTCCGTCGTTACTCATCTTTTCAACATGACCAGTGCAGCAAAGTTGTGACTGCATCAGGAAAGTCTCAATTCCACCAATGTTGCTTGAAACAGATTGGAAACGCCATATAAAGTATATATCCGAATTGTTTCCTGCACAATGCCAAAATAAATATTACAAAATCTTATTATTAAAACGTGAAATAGTGTGTTATTTGTGTGTGTGTGTGTGTGTGTGTGTATGTGTGTGTGTGTGTGCGTGCGTGTGTGTGTGTGTTGATATATTTGATCGTTTATATATTGAATCATTTTTATCTTTTTCAACTGATTTCAAAAAACTTTCACAGGATTACGTAAAATTATCTTGCGGTGGTTTTGACAGAGAAAAAATTGGAAAAAACACAATTGTTTTTTCACGAATCAATTTGAAAAAATGATAAAACAACGATTCTGTTTTTAAACTTAAAATCAAACGCAGATTGTGTTGTGTGTATTATAAAACCCAGGTTGTGTGTGTGTGTGTGTGTGTACGTTTATATATTGAATCGATTTCCTTTAGGGCGACCGATTTCAACAAAACTTCACAGGACTACGTAAAATTACCTTTGCGGTGGTTCTGACAGCGCCAAAAATTGAAAAACACAATTGTTTTTGCACAAAATCAATTTGAAAAAACGATTAAGAGGCATTTATGTCGAGAATGAAAGGGGACAACTCATATCGAGTTATACTTATTAAAAAGGTTGTTTGTGTGTGGTTGTGTGTGTGTGTGTGTGTGTGTGTGTGTGTTGTGTTTATATATGGGATCGGATTTCCTACATTTTTCAACCAATTTCAACAAAACTTCACTTTTTTTTTTTTTGGTAGTGTTTCTTATTGTCTTGCACACTTTTTTCTTTTTTTTTACATTCAGAATGCTTTAAAAATCCATTTACAAGACAATTGTTTATAATAAAATTCTATTCAATCGGTAGACTCATAACGATTGAAAACAATGTTTTTGTTTGAGTTTGGGTTTGACCAATTCGTAAAAAAAAAAAAAAAAAAACTAATTAAGACATGCGTGTCCATCAACCTTAAACAATAATCTTTGTCAATTTTATTTTTCAGTCTTTATGATCGTCGATACTTGATCTATCTCTTACTGTTACATACCCGGGCAACGCCGGGCTCTACTGCTAGTTAACAATAAAAATAATACAAAAATCTACAAATAGTAATAATCCCGATATATAATAATCAGACACATAATACAGCTACCATCGAAAAGAACTTTGACGTAAATTTCAACATACATTTATATATCCATGAATATGCATTCTGAGCAGATGTGGACATTGTTGTAAAAGATCGTACAGAAAACGTATATAGAATTACAATATAAAAAATATCTAGTGTCTGTCAATATTTCTGAGTTGAGGTATTATGTACATTATTTACATTATGGGATCAGATTGAGACCATAAACAAAGAACACCATTAGAAAACTCGTAAAATTAAGGAATCAGCACATATGCTAAACTACAAAAATCTCCTGAGCCGACCAAGCATAGAAATGAATACAATATGGAAACGAGTAATAAATAGTGCCAGAGAAAAGCGATAATAGCAACAAAAATTGCAATATAAACTCTGATAAAAATATGAAATGATAACAGCAAAATATGATCACTGGTAAAAAAAATGGTTGCTGAAGACATTAGGTTTATAATACCCAGAAATTCATACACAGATGTCCTCAAGGACACATAGTAAAATGGATAAAGACGTTAGTTAGATCCAGTGACAGGACCCAAAGAGTGTGAGTTCAATACGCGGTTAAGGCAGAGGAGAACTTGGAGAGGGGAATTAACAGGAGATAACTGATAACTGACATCCATTAAACATGGTACGTGGAACTTGAACAGTCTAGCCCAGTTCGACATTCCAACCACCTGAAGAAAGCCGGGGCGTATAACGGCCGGAAGGTTGTAATAAATATGGCGACAAAGATGAGGACAGTAGTCCGAATAATGTAAATAGTGTAAAAAATATGTATAACCTAAAGACGAAAACAAAGTAGTCACAGCTTGAGAAAATAGGCATTGTTCAAAATAAACAGCTTCCTTCTGAATGTAATTTAACTGCAAGGTTTTCTGTTAAAGAAATGACATCGAATATTTTATTGTGAAATTTCCAGCTCAAAATGCAGGCTATGGATATACTAATCCAAAATTGTATTTAAAAAAATTCAGCTTTTAACAAACCAGTTGAACATGTCAGCGATATACGAGAAGAACTATATATAATCAGTATTGATTCCCATATCACTAGTTACAACTTTATGAAAATCTAGATCGATATTAAACTTTTCTCCCAAGTACAAAACTGTGACACTTTGTTCCGTGAACTTATTACGCGGTGATGTTTTTATCAGATTTATTAACCATTATGATTTTCTTTTTTAATTTTCTCTTAGAGGTATCATTATCGACCATTATTTTATTATTGATTTTGATTTGTATTTGCATTCATTTTAATAGTTCCGCTTATTTTTTAAGCTGAAGGGGCGTGGATTCGAGTCTCACCGAGAAAGTATACTTTATCCGCGATCTGTACTGACAATTCACTGCCTCGATGAATGAGCTGAACAAAGATACAATAAAAGGCAATTGAAAAGAAAGATGAAAACTAAATTATGGCTGACAATTATTCATCAATTAAGAAATGAAGATGAAAGTAAATATTAGTCAAAAATTAATAATAATGGCTGACAATTCTTCATATGAAATGAAATATTAGTCAAAAATTAATAATGTTTGACAATGCTTCATTTAATAAAAATGAAGATGAATGAAAATACTCATTAAATATGAATAATAATGGCTGACAATGCTTCATTTAATAAAAAATGAAGATGAAAGTAAGTACTCGACAAAAATTATTAATAATAGCTGACAATGCTTCATTTAATAAAAAATGATGAAAAAAAATAATGAATCAAATTCTGCAATGCTTCATTTAATAAAAAATGTGTCAAAATTATTAATAATGGCTGACAATGCTTCATTTAATAAAAAATGATGAAAGTAAATACTAGTCAAAAATCTTATTTGAATATTTAATATATAAATATTTTAATTATCCATATTTTTAAAGGTAATTCCGCAAAGAAATCAAAGCGATTAAAAAAATAATTTTATCCTGCATTCAATTATGTAGGAAATTTGATCATCCAGGTCCGTTTATATTAAAAATACGGACATTCGAATTCCAAACACTAATAAAATAAAAGAGATGATTTCATGCCTGTTAAATAAATAATCTTTATTACAGACTTATGTACATTAATTCTTAAGTCAAAACGGAGTGAAAAATAATTCTCAACACTCAACAATAATAGAGAAACTGGAGCCGTGACGCTAGACATTTCTAAATTGTTTTATAGAGTTTAGCATGCTGGCCTTCTTCGTAAGCTTTAGGGATATGGTATTACAGGTCGTTTATTTGACTTAATACAATCATTCCTGTCAAACCGTGAAATGAAGGCCGTTCTAAAAGGGTTCTACTTCGGCTTCTTTATCACGAACGCTGGTGTCCCCTAAGGCTGTATCTTAAGGGCTAGACTTCCTGATCTTTATCAATGACGTTCCCGATGTCATTAGTTCCCAAGTTGGCATCTACGCGGACGACTATTTACTCCTGCCTCAATAGTAAATCTGATATCGTTGACAAAACTAACCTGGCCGCTGATCTCGAAAAGGACCTCCAATCTGTGGTTGACTGGAGCAGGAAATGGCTTGTAAACTTTAATGCCTCCAAAACGAAACTGCTCTCCTTTACCCACCACAGAGAACCCTTCCTGCCTCCCGTCAGAATGGCTGATTCCTAACTCCTCGAGAGCGCCTCGTTATTCCTGCTTGGTCTCACGCTGCCCAATGACATGAGGTGGAATACAAACATTGAATCAATTGCTTCATCTACCGCAAGGAAATTTGTTTCTCTGTGTCGTGGCAGAAAGTTTTTCTCATCTGAGTCCATCCTTCAAATTTATAAATCAACCATCCGTCCTTCCATGGAATATTGCTGTCATATATGGTCTAATGACCCCGCTGTACGTCTCGAGGTCCTTGACAAAATCCAGAAACGTGCAAGATGGCCTCCCTCTGTCATCTTCTACAAATATTTTCACGGACAACTGTTCCTGTCGGCTACCTTTTTCTGGTTCCCGGACTGCACGAATTTCTCTGGTTCCCCAACTTAAGCGAGCTACCAGGCTGGCATCTCAGTCCCACCCTTTCACTGTCGAAACAGTTAAATGTAACCGTCTCTTCTACTCAAGCAGCTTCTTCTCCTGCACTTCCCGTCTGTGGAACTCCCTTCCCCTTATTTGCTTCCCCGATGACTATAATCTTCAAATATTCAAGTGTAATGTCAATCGACATCTGACTCCCTGAGCTTGTTCCCCGTACTCCTCTGTATCCTTTCCCCAAATATACCGCTTTGCTCTTTTTCTCAATCCTCTGTAACCCCTTTGCGTGCTATTGGCTCATCCGTCTTTTTGGGGGTGAATTGCCTTTAAAAAAATGCTGAGCAGACCTTAGTTACAGTTTCTGGGAGAGAGCGTGTTATCTAGCGGGATCAACAATTTGAACAAGGCTAGCACGCTCAAGGCCTTGGCCACGATGTGGCTTCGCGCTACCCCAAGAGATTCGTCAACCCAATTTTACTCACAGGGCTTGGGTTAACCTGTGGTATGGTTTTCAGTCACTTTCCAAAGGTGCCACACGCTTGGATCGACCTCGATCCAGTACGATAACATCAGGAAGTCTTCTTCCTGACAAATCGACCATGGTCAGATTCAAACCCGGGTCTCATGGTGGAAAATAAATATATATGTGTGTGTGTGTGTGTGTGTGTGTGTGTGTGTGTGTGTGTGTGTTGTGTGTGTGTGTGTGTGATGAGGGTAAAAGGAACCTTGTATTTACTGTGCACCAGTTCTCTGTTTTCGGCTCTTTTCAATATGTGTATATATATATATATATATATATGTGTGTGTGTGTGTGTGTGTGTGTGTGTGTGTGTGTGTGTGTGTGTGTGTGTGAATATGTGTTTTGTGAAAGGTTGATTAGAAAACAGAAAGCTCTTTCAATAAGTGTGGTGTATATATATATATATATATATGTGTGTGTGTGTGTGTGTGTGTGTGTGTGTGTGTGTGTGTGTGTGTGTGTGAATATATGTGTAGTGTGAAAGGTTGATTAGAAAAGCTAGAAGAGAATTCCACAAGTGAGAAGTGCGAGAGAAGAAACTGTTAGCATATAACTTACGGTTACATCTAGCCAATTTAAGTGTGAATGAATGCGATCCCGTTACCAGACTAATACAGCGCTTAAAGTTCGAAACGCCTAGGTAAAATAGCAAAGGATTCAGCCGAATTGCCATAAAAGAATTTATAGAAAAGTCACAGGGAAGCAACTTTACAGCGGTGGGAAAGTGACTGAAACCGAGATGCCAGGTTAGGACCAATTATATTGCAGATACTTCTCTGGATTTTATCAATAATCTCTAAATATATAGCAAGAGCCCAAAACCAGATGTGTCAGCAATATTCAAAGGAAGGACAAATGGTAGATTTATAAATATGAAAGATAGATTCTGGCGAAAAAAAATTGTCAAGCATGACATAAGGAACCAACTTTTTTAGCAGAGAACCTAATAATTGATTCAATATAATCTTTCTACTTTATGTCAGCGGAAAATATTAGCCCGAGAAGGTGTAATCAGTTATTCTCCTAGTGTTTAGCATCAGCCATGCTGTTGGAAGACAGAAATGATTCTCGTAGACGATTAAAAGAGAACAGTTTCGTTTTGAAAGTTTTGAAATTAACAAGCCATTCTTTGTTCCAGTTAACAACATAATGCAAATCATTTTTTTAGATCAGCCGCCAATTTATTGGACCGCCCAGTCTGACTGTTAAGACAGAAAGAAATGCTTGGCTGATCAGCATATATATCGAATTGAGATCTGGTACCACTAGGAATGACAACCAACTTTCCTTGCAGCGAACCTAACAATTGATTCAATATAATCTAATAATTTCAATACAGGATACGGCAGAAATACTTCCCACATATACCTCTCACAAATACCTCTTACATATACCTCTCACAAATACTTCACACATTTACCTCTCACAAATACTTCACACATATACCTCTCACAAATACTTCCCACATATACCTCTCATAAATACTTCACACATATACCTCTCACAAATACTTCTCACATATACCTCTCACAAATACCTCTCTCATAATAGCAAGCCGTTTGTGGCAATGGTATCTTGATTTAGTTAATGTCATACTATTATTCAGGAGGTATTTCTGTCACGATTTGTATACCGTTTAACAAGGAAATTCTCGAATTTGTTTGCTACCAATAATGAAGGTAAAAATAGACAAAGATTTATCTCAGTGTAACATAGACGTGGCACAAGGCAGAAATCACGGAGCACTGAGTGCGAATTGAATTCACTATACAGTTATAATTGATCTAGCGTGAAACGTTTTCTAAGCATTACACCATGCAATTAAACTAACCCATGGACTGTACACTTTTAATGTTTCATTTGCATTCACGCTCCGATCGTGGAAGGCATTATTCTGCATTTTTATCTAATACATATTCTCCCATTTGTTATAAATACTTTTTTCAGATTCTAGATGCTCGCTCACAGGCTCATCAAATTACATTTATAGTAAGTATTTGTTAAGGACACTGAGCCTCCACCAGCCGTCCTGGGTATGACGATAAACTACATCCGCGTCCTGGATAAGACGATAAACTACATCCAACAGCAAGGCCTCTGATCAGAAGGTTTTCAAGAGCGTGGAACCACCTCTTAATTGTTGGTGTTCCCAGGTTCACCCTGAACCTGGGTGGTAGCACCTGTTAGGGTCCCAGCTATGGGCTAATAGTTATCCCCCAAACTAGGGTCAAAACACTATGAAAGTGTAAAAATAGGTTTTAATACCAGAAATACTTTGTGAAAAATATTACCAGCAATACATTTTTGGAAAAAAAAATATTACTAGCAATATATTTTTGCAAAAAGATATTGCCAGCAATGCATTTTTGAAAAAAAATATTACCAGCTATACATTTTTGAAAAAAAAATATTATCAGAAATATTTATTTGAAGAAAAAATATTAACAGAAAGACATTTTTGAAAAAAAGATTACCAGCAATAAAATTTTTGTCGTCATTAAATAACCCTTTGAGATGTTGATATGCCGTTAAAAAAAAGCAAAACAAACCAGCCTCCACCAGACAATAGTCGTCTTTCCATATTTGAAATTGTAGGGAAGCCATTTAAAATAAGATCTGCGGGGACATAATAAGCTCCTGTAGTTTGATAAATAAAACATTTTTTTTCTTTAACAGGAAGAAAAATAGCTTTTTATTTACTTTGAATGTTCTCTAATAAAAAGGCTTTAAGTCACTTCCTGTTGAAACGCTGTCAATGGATAAACGCGGACAAACGGCGCCATTACTTCGAACGCAAACAGTGAATTAACTCGATAATTAAAAAAAAAAAAAGAAAAAAAATGGCGGCTGACCCCAGAGACGTGGGTATCAAATGAGCTTTATCTACTGCGATGAATACAAAAGAGATTAATACAGACAGTGATCGCGTTTTGTTTTCGTTTTATTCTCTCTCTCTCTCTCTCTCTCTCTCTCTCTCTCTCTCTCTCTCTCTCTGCTCGCTCGCTCTATTTCGGATATCTAACGCGGGAAGTTCTTCCTGTTTGGCGAGAGTCTGTGGGAGAACCTACATGGATGACCACTTGGGAATACCAGTTGCTGTGTACTTGGATGTGCGGGTCTTGTAATGGATACCGGCTAGAAATAGTTAACCGGAGATCAGAGTTCCAATTCCAGTGGTGTTCGTTATATTCACTATCATGCAAATGCCCTGGGGAAAGGTATGAATGCATCTATTTTCGCCCCTCGAGCTCTGGGTTAATTAGTAAGACTTATATCACTTAATCATTATTATCTGCCAAAATATTCTTAAATCTAAAAATATTTTCTGGCTTTAAATAAACTACAAAGGGTTGATAAGCCGTAGAAAATGAATGAATCAATGAAATATTTATTAGCTACACAGGAATGTCTTTTAGATTTATTTCCATTCACTTACGAGCAAACAGCATTGAAAAAGATATGAATCCACGATTTCTCTCCCCCCGTTATGGGTTAAATAGTAGGAGATATCTGAAAATAATTATTATCCCCAACGCACTGTTATTACAAAATTCAATTGGAAAAAAATTATCATAACAATCCAAAAATATATTTCGGCTTTAAATAACCTACGTATTATCGGATATACTCGAAATGCGTTCATGGGAGATTATCCTATTATCGGATATACTCGAAATGCGTTCATGGGAGATTATCCTATTATCGGATATACTCGAAATGCGTTTATGGGAGATTATCCTATTATCGGATATACTCGAAATGCGTTCATGGAAGATTATCCTATTATCGGATATACTCGAAATGCGTTCATGATTGAATATCCTATTATTGGATATACTCGAATTGCGTTGAAGTGAGAGTATCGTATTATCGGATATACTCGAAATGCGTTGATGTGAGAGTATCGTATTATCGTAGCTGTAAAAATATAAAACTATTCTATTGAATAAATTAGTCACTGATCCCGGATAACTCTATCCATTGGTTTATTGATTTGGTTTAGTTTATGACATATGAATCTCAATGGCTTATTAAGGCCGACAAGATTTTTAGGATAGGTTCGTATGAATGGAATATGCATTCTTTGTAAAAAGTCATTTTTAGATCAGGTTTCATTAACGTATTTTTGTAAACAGATTTTTTGTCGAGAGCCAAATGTATTGCTGGTAATATCTTTCTTTTTTTTCAAAAATGTATTACTGGGAATATTTTTTTCAAAAATGTGTTGCTAGTATTTTTACTATAAAAATCTATTTTTATACTTTCATAATGTTTTGGCTCCGATTTGGTGGGTTTCACTATTCGCCCATAGCTTGTTACCCTGACTACCATCCCGGTTCAGGGTGGACCTGACAACAGCAATTAAAAGGCGGTTCCACGCTCCTCAAAAATTTCCGATCCGAGGCCTTGCTGCCGGGTGTAGTTTATCGTCACACCCAGGACGACCGTCCATTGTCCATAGAATTAAAAAAAAAAAATCAAAAGACGAAAATGATTTCTTAAATACAGAGTGTATCATCAGTTCCTAACGGTTATATACACACACCAACCACGTGATTGTCTGTGCAGTAATGATTAGCCATCTTGTCTTTGGCCATGTATCGCATCTAAGTTACGCTCAGCAAATCTCTAAACAACAAAATACGTTTCAGAGATCAAAATACAAAAGTAATCAGACGTTTAATTTGAAACAAATACCGACCATTGCATTTTAACATTCTATTGGATAGACTAGAAATACGATGATGATATTATCGGATATACTCGAAATGCGTTCAAGAGAGAGTATCCTATTATCGGATATTTTAATTAAAAGCGTAATTTCTCCTGGGGGCCTCAAAATTTACAGATATCGAACGTTCTCTGTACTTAAAAATGAACTTCCCTCCACAGTTCTCCAATGATCGGAGAAATCGAACAGACGCACTGTGAGTTGTCTATGAATGTCACTAAATTTATATAAATAATCATGTAATATATATATATATATATATATATATTTAAAAAATTTAACATTTTTTTATATTTAAAATTGAATTTCATAAAATTTATAATTTAAAATTGTTTTATTTATGATTTAAGTAATAAATAACATTTACTTTATATAAATTTAATACTGTTTATTTAAACAGATAAATTTTTTTAAATATATGTATCTATGAAATAAAACGTTAAATATAAAAAAAATATGTCTTTAATAAATAAATTGTCCGGACCTTGTCCATTTCTTATTTTATATATATATATATATATATATATATATATATATATATATATATATATATATATATTATAAATTATGTTTTTTTCGCTTTTTCGTTTCTTCTAACCATGTTTCAAAAATGGAAAGCTAAAAGTCTGAATTTAATTTTGTAATTAAATCAAAGACATTAGTTCCATTTCATCCTCAATCGAATTTTGGAGTAACTTTTTAAATTACTTTTAAATTCACGTTTCCAAGGTTACAGATAAATCACTTCCACTAGACAAAAAATCTGCGTGTTCATTATGGCTTTATGCTTTGATGTATCAGTTATTAGTTACGTTTTTTTTGGGGTAGGGATGTATTTTTCAATGAAATCTATTATCCGTTAAATTATATAGTTTGGGTTTTTTTAAAAAAAAAAAACAATAAAATTAATAGAATTAATTATAGTATATCAAATTATTTTTATGTTAAATATATAATGTATATTACCTGATCGCACTTTTTTAAATTTATTTTTTTTTTTTTAATATTATTTAAGGAAAATTTTTGACAATGACGGCATAAAATAGCTATTTCATTTCTCTGATTCAGTAAATTTTATTTTTTATAAACTTAGTAATATATAGTTTCTCATGTAAGTACAAAAAACACATTATTTAATGACCTACATATTCTAGCTTTTCTTATTAACTTCCATTTTACTGTAGGTGTTTTATTTGATTCTTCTAGGTGCCAGAAGTTTTTTGAGAGAGATGCTTGATTTTTATATTTATTTATCCTAAATGAACTTTGATGTTGGTTGAATCTTTTTTTGAACTCATGGCTAGTGCAACCTAAAAAAAAAAATAGTCTATTAAAATAACAGTGAAAATATTTTAAAGTTGTTTTTAAAACTGTAGTTAAAACGAATTCTAACCTAAACATCTTTTAAAATTGTAGTTAAATAAAGCGTATTCTAACCTAAACACCTTTAAAAAAAGTACTACCGGCACTTGAATGAATCCAATAAAACACCTACTGAAAAATGAAACTATGACAAAAAGCTAGAAGATGTAGGCCAATGAATGACCCATGTCCTTTGTACATACATGTAAAACTATATATTACTAAGTTTATATAACAAAAAAAATAGATAAAGTTTACTAAATCAGACAAATGAATTAGCTATTTTTGCCGTAAGTACCATAAATTTTACTTAAATAATATTTAAATATAAAAAATTAAAAATCGTAATATACTATACATTATTGTAAAAAAAAATAATTTTACTTAAATAAGTAATTTTAATACATTTACTTCTTTTAAAAGAAATATAATCTATTAAAACTAACAATGAAAATATTTTAAAGTTGTAATTAAAATTGTAGTTAAATAAAATTAATTCTAACCTAAACATTTTTTTAATTGTAATTAAATAAAACGTTTTCTAACCTAAAGATAATTTCTTAAGTACTATATGCACTTAAAAAAGAATCCAATAAAACACCTACAGTAAAATATAAATTAATATGAAAAGCTAGAAGATGTAAGTAAATTAAATGACCCATGTCCTTTGTACTTACATGAGAAACAATATATTACTACGTTTATATTAAAAAAAAAAAAAATTACTAAATCAGTGAAATTAATTAGCTATTTTTTTTTGTCATTATCATAAATTTTACTTAAATAATATTTAAATATAAAAAAAAAAATTGTGACCTAATAATATACATACTTATACTTGATGTGAAAATAATTTTACATACTGTAAGGGATTCTAATACATTTAATTGTTCTTAAAAAAAATATATATAAAAAATTAAAAATTAAAAGTAAAAAATTTTCAAATCGTAGTTAAATAAAACGTATTCTAACCTAAACAACCCCCAAAAATCTTTAAATATACAAATAGAAAAAAAAAAATGCCGTAAGAATTTTTTTTTTTTTAACAATAAAATTTTTTAAAATCCAGACGACATGCATTTAACGGATGTTAGATTTCATTGAAAAATACATCCCTACCCCCTACCAAAACGTAACTAATAACTGATACATCAAAATACAGACATAATGAACACGCAACACCCCTTGTCTAGTTGAATGGATTTATCTGTAACCTTGGAAACGTGAATTATGATTTTAGCTGTGTCTTTAAAACCCAGTAATTTTAAAAAGTTAAACCAAAATTCGCTTGAGGATGAAATGGAACTAATGTCTTTAATTTAATTACAAAATTAAATTCGGAGCTTTTAGCTTCCATTTTTGAAACATGGTTAGAACTGTGTAGCGAAAAAAAACATATTTTAAATATTTTAAATCAATTAATTTATAATATTAATGCTCTGTAAATATACATTGAGCACTATTTTGTAAAAAATAAAAAATATCTATAAGAACACCGGATTATATATCTTACTGTTCTTTTTTTTTATATATATATATATATATATATATATATATATATATATATATATATATATATATATATATATATAGAAATTGAGTCTGAAGAAAAAATTAGAATGTCTAAAGCACTGGACGGCTGTTTCTAAGAAGATATTTGGGACACACCAGCAGTGCGCATCCACTACTGAGAATTGAAACCCGGACAGTTCCATGTTATCAGGCAAACGTACAAACGGTCCTCGGTGACAAAGAGGTAACGACGAATTAGACTCGTTATAGCGCAGCTCTGTCATATATTCCGTTGTGGAACTGATCCGAGTTTCCCCTTACCCATAGGACTATGCCCCCTCGAGCCACGACTACTATCACCAAGCAGCTCCATCCAGAGTATGTAAAACCGGTTCAAGCAAGGATATACAAAAATAGAAATTATTATTTAATTTTGATATATATTATAATTAAGTAATTCATCGAGTCTAGAAGAAACCTTAACAGAATGCAGAAAGATTTTACGGCTGTTTCGTCCTATCTTTCCAGGGACTCATCAGCAGTGCGCATCCACACTCCTATGAGTAAAAGAACAAACTGGATTTTTCCACCACGGAATATGTGATCGAGTTTTGGACATATCGTGTCCAATTCGAAACTTTTTTCAAATGAACGGTTGGTATATCTTCCCTGATGAGTCCCAATTATAAACGAAACGGCCGTCCAGTGCTTTCTGCTGAGTTTTCAGAAAACTTCATTTGAATTAATTATATATATATATATATATATATATATATATATATATATATATATATATATATGTATATTATATTGTGTGTGAAATTATTATTAGGGTTTGATTTGAATAATCATAATTAAATAATTCATCGACTCTAGAGGAATTTAAGTTTTTTTAAGCACTGGCTGGACGTTTTGTCCTATTTTTGGGACAATTTCAGCAGTGTGCATCCACTACTTCTTATTGAAACCCGAACAGTTACGATAGGAGGGAAACGCCATAAACTATATAATTTTATAACGAATTAAATATATAGAGCCCGCTCGATCAGATATACCGTGGTGGAACTCATCCAAGTCTTTCTTTTTTCAATGACTGTGCCTCCACGAGCCACGACTACTATTTCCAAATTAGTTCCATCCAGAGCATTTAAAAATTTTTCTTTAAAAAAGAATATACAAGTGATAGAAATTAAAAAGGATTTGAAAGATAATTAAATTTAAATTCATCAAGTCTAGAAGAAACCTCAACAGAATGCAGAAAGCACTGCATGGCCATTTCGTCCTATTTGGGACTCATCAGCAGTGCGCATCCACTACGGAGAATCGAACATGGACCTTTACGATATGACGCAACGAGTCTCGGTGACGAAGAGATAAAAAAAACTAGACTCGTTTTTACTTTACCTCCTTTAAAAGACATAATTTCATTTAAATAAAGTTTTTTAACCAGTCCTGTACAAGCAGACGTTTTTTGACTAATCTTTCTTTATCTTCCAGCATCAATAAATATGTAGCCTAAAATTAAAAAATAAATCATTTTACACAACAAATCTTTATTTTTTAGATATAATCCTTCTTTTTCGATATAATCCCACTTCCTGATGAGCAACGTCGAACCTGGTTGATGGTTGACCGCTTGGGAATATCAGGTGCTGTGAACTTGGATGTGCGGGTGGTGTAATGGATAATGACTCTGAATTGCTAATCGTAGAGCCGAGTTCGAATTCCAGTTGGGTTCGTTATATTCACTTAATCGTTAAATAACCTCGGGAAAGGTATGAATTCATCTCTTCTCCTCCCAGCTATGGGTTAATTAGTAAGACTTTTATCACTAAATCGTTATTATCTCTAAAACATTCTTAAAATCTAAACATATTTTCTGGCTTTAAATAACTTGCAAAAGGTTGATAAGCCATAAAAAAACGAATCAATCAATTAAAAAAAGAGTTCAAAAAAAAATTCTTTGAAATGGCTTTTTTTGGCGAAATTATTTTTTTTCTCTCTCTCTCTCTCTTATTCTTCAAAAACGGTATGTGGCGAGTCTCTCATTAATCTACCGTTACTACCATGGAAAATGCTCGGGCGATATACATTCCTTGGTTCCGCTAGGTCTAGCATTCACAATTAATTTATAATTCCTTTTTAGTAAACAAGCCACCCACATTCTCTCCGTATTCCATCGGCGGGAAATAATTTCTACTCAGCTACTCCCCACCCGC
The DNA here is from genome assembly GCA_903632075.3 of Acanthosepion pharaonis. Lineage (NCBI taxonomy): Eukaryota > Metazoa > Mollusca > Cephalopoda > Sepiida > Sepiidae > Acanthosepion > Acanthosepion pharaonis. The sequence continues at coordinate 417,528 of CAHIKZ030001519.1, read as the reverse complement.
CGAACCACTGCCCTGTGGAAGACTCCATTAAAAATATCTGTTTTATTTTTACAGTCTTAACCTGTTCAAATCTAGGGTTAAGCGCTATCTTCCCTCCCTAAAGTAACCCTTAACCTAACTCTCCGTCTTGAATTTCTTTTTTTTGAATTTTAAAATCATTAATGAACCTAAAAGTAAAAAAAAGAAAGAAAGAAATCTTACTGATTCGGAGAGCCGAGTTCGAATTCCAGTCGAATCCATTACAATCACTCACATGCTAATACTTTTTGGCAACCTACTGCAGAAAAAATTTTTTTTTCAGTCATGTATCGAAAGATACATGATCGCCATATAATGTGTATCAACCGTGGCATATAACTAAACTTTCCAGTCGAATCCATTACATTCACTTACGTTTGCCTCTGGACCTTTTAAAAAGATATATCTTTATCTTATTCCCCACCCCACCCTTAGCTATATCTAAATTTAAATAAATCAGACACACCGGGTTCAAGAGCCTTGGATGGCAACTAGTCTACCAATGAAAAAGAAATTGAAAAAATACAAAAGGTAAAAAATCTGTTTTTCAGTCATGTATCGAAAGATACATGATCGGCTAAATTTATATCAACATGGCATATAACTGACTGATTTTTCATTTTATTTTTATATAATCTTTTTTTATTTTTTTACCGAGCATCAGAAAAAAAATGAAAGATTTTAATCTATGACATAAATTCATATTATTTTAATTGTGGTTATTTATGGATAAGCGACTCGGATTGAGGAATCGGAGAGCCGAGTTCGAATTCCATTCGAATCCATTACATTCAAAAACGTGCTAAAACCTTGGGAAATAAAAAGGTATGAATCTATCTTTATTCTCCCCCAGCTATGGATAAATAGCAGGACAAACCTAAAAAATATAGCCTTTTGTGGAAACTGGTTTTCGCAGAAAGAAATGGCAACCTAATGCGGGAAAAAATTGATCTTCAGTCATGTATCGAAAGATACATGATCGCCTAAATGAATACCACCCATTTTATAAATGTCTAACTGACTTTCCAGTCGAATCTATTACATTCAAATATGTGCTATTTTCCCTTTAATAAAAGATATGAATAAAAATGTTCTTCAATAAATGGGTAAATAACAGGACAGACCAGGTTCTATAGCCTTGGATGGAAACTGGTCTATCGCAAAAGAAATGGCAACCTTACTGCGGAAAAATCTTTTAAATCAGTCTTGTATCTTTCGATACATGGTCGCTAAAAACATACTGACTGACTGATGGGTTAATTAGTAAGACTTTTATCATTAATTTCAGCTAATTCAGTGTGTAATATGAATGACAAACATTCGACACGTTATATAGTGAAAGCTTTAGCGAATAAATGAATCGGGCTACGAACTTATTGATGAATCCTCGTTAAATTGGAAAATCTCCAATCCTTAAGCAGTGTAAAATATCTCAGAGGAAGTGTTTAAAGGTTAACATAACTTCTCATTCTTTTCGCATTTCGCGTTTCTATGTTCTTTATTGCGTGGTTTGTGTTCCTGGTTTAAACATTTTTCGTCCGATTTCTTCTTTGGGGTTTGACATAATCGTTTCATCTCCACCTTCTTTTCGAAATTCCAAACCCTTGTACAATAATCAGTCATCTTTGGGTTTGTTTTTGCTGCCGCTGTTTTCAAAGAAATCTACCATTACCTAATTCTTCGTTCCGATATTTCATCCCACTTCCTGGAATTTAATATCGAAATACTTTAAACAAAAATGTGGGCCTTTTATTTGTTACATTTTCTTTTCATTTTTTTTTTTTTTTTTTTATTCTTGTCTTTTTTTTCTTTCTATCTTTTTCCTGTCATTTTTGTCATTTTTCTTTTATTTTCTAATTCTTTCTTTTTCTTTTGTTTTTTTTTTTTTTTAAATCTTTCTTTTTTTTTTTTTTAATTTTTTTTGAATCTTTTTTTTACTTGTTCGTTTTTCTCTTTTTTCTTCTTTTCGTATTTCGTCCTTTCTTATTCTCTTTCCTTTCTTTCTTCTTTTTCTTTTCTTCCTTTTTCTGTTTTTTTCTTCTTTTTTATTGTCATCCACTCTCTCTTTTCTTCTCTATTTTCATTCGTTCTTTTCTTTATTCCTTTCCTACTTTTTCTTTCTTTTTCTACAAATCATTCTTTTCATTTCTTTTTTTCTTAGCTCCTTTTTTTACTTTTTTTTTTTTTTTTTTTTTCATTTTTTTCTTCTTTTTTTTCATTAGAATTGAAATTTTTTTTTTTTCATTATAATTTTTTTATTTTTTTTTCTTTTTTTCATTTCTTTTTTTTTTTATTTTTCTTTCTTTCATTCATTTTTATTTTTATTTCTTTTTTTTTCTTTTTTTTTTTCTTTTTTTTTCATTTTTTATTTTATTTCTTTTTTTTCGTTTTTTTTCTTCTATATTTTTTTTTTTTCCTTTTCTTTTTTTTTTTTTTTATTTTCTCCTGTACATTCTTTTAATTCCTTTAAAACAGCTTCTTTTTTGCCTTCCCATATTTTTTTTTTTTCTCTTTCTCCTTCCTGTCTTTTTTTTTTCTTTTTTCCTTCTTTTTTTTTCCTTTTCTTTCTTTTCCTTCCTGTCCTATTTTTTCTTTTCTTTTTTTTTTTCTTCCTTATTTTTTTTTTTTTTTCTTTCTTTTTTCATCCTTCTTCACATTTGACTTTTTTCTTCTCTGTCTTTTTTTCTTTTTCTTAATTTCTTTCTTTCTTTCTCCTTCCTATCTTCTTTCTTTCTTTCTTTTTTCTCCTTCCTGTTTCTTCTTTTTTTTCTTTTTCTTTCTTTTTTCATCCTTCTTCACATTTGATTTTTTTCTTTCTGTCTTTCTTTCATTCATTTTTTTTTTTTTTTTTTTTTCTCCTTCCCATTTTTTTTTTTTTTTTTTTTTTCATCTTCTTCACATTTGACCTTTTTTCTTTGTTTTTTCCTCCGAATTTCTTTCTTTCTTTCTTCCTCCTTCCTGTTCTTCTTTCTTTTCTTTTTTTTCTCCTTCCTTTTTTTTCTTTCATTTCTTCTTTGACTTTTTTTTCTTCTTTTTTTCTTTTATTAATTCTTTTTTCTTTTTTTCTTCTTTTTTTTTCATTTCCTGATACAGTCCTAAATTACCCATTAAAAGCAAAAATAAAGATAAATAAGAAATGTAAGCATTATCACTTTCTTACATTCTTTCTTTCTCCCAAGAGATAGCTGACTCGTCTAAGAGAATAACATTCGTGATTTTTGGTCCCTGCCATGCCCAGTTCCTCATCCCCTGCTTCTCCTACGGAAACCAAAAACACACAAAAACGGAAGATCTTTTATTTTTGTTTTGTTTTGGGTGGGGGAGTGAACGGCTGATTACAAAACCTTACACACGACGCTGCTACGAAGTATTCTCTAAAAAATAATACCTCCTATTTATTATCACGCAGAACGACAACAAATACGGGGAGCACAATAACACCGACGGATGGAGCAAGTCCATATTTTTCCTCATAGTGAGTAGCATTGATTATGCCTTTTCGCCGGCGACGAACAAAAGCCCGGATATAAACGATGGCGGTGTATTATATTTAAAGATAAAATACTGATATATAATAATGCAAAGGGATATTCCAAAAGTAATGCTGCCATTTTAATTCCATTGAAGGATAAAGTGAACATAATATCACCACTGGATATAGCAAGAATTCGGCTACACTATTTTCCCATAAAGTAACCACCATTAGCTATGCATTTTGCAAGGGATAATAGCATATCAAATCAAGACACACACACACACACACACACACACACACACACACACACACACACATATATATATATATATATATATATATATATATATATATATATATATATATAAAGGCAGGATGTGTGTGTATAACGAATGCACGGCCGCAATTTTCGACGGATTAGCACCAAAATTTACATGCACATGCTCCAAGTTAGCGGGAAGGCCAAGACCGACCTTGCATTTCCCAACTCCCATCGATAGTGGAAATAATCGATTTTTTCATGCTTCTACGGCATTTTTCATGTAGTTTGTGGCCATTTTGTACTGGCCAGGGTGAGAGCCTATAGCTGGCTGCCACGAATAGGCAGGAAGATTCTATTGGCCAGCGTGAGAGCCAACAGCTGACTGACAAGAATGTTAACTAGCATGCTAGCATGCAAAAAATCGATAGCTGCATTCGTCACAAGTGGGAAAAATTTAAATCTGCATGGCACTTTACTCCAATTGGCTCATTCGCTTGCTTAAACTCAACGTTGATTCTAATTCTGCACAACTGGGTTGGGTGTGAGAAAGTATTTGTTGTTAACATTCTTTTTTCATTCGGTTTTTCCAGTTACGAGTCCTTTTTTTAAAGCTGATCGTTTTGTGTTCATTTTGTTTAGTTCTTTTTTCGTAACAGATTTAATGTTTAGTATAGAGCTTAGAAAAAATTCTCAGTGTGAGATAGGCAAGAAGTAAGGCATGTAGCAACATCAGCACGGCAAATGGGCACTCCTTTAAAGGCAAGGAAGGGTAAAAATATTTTAAGTCAAGTGATAGCGATTGCTGTATGAGTCGTACGATTTTTGAAGCAAGCCCGAGCAACGTCTGTTCATGCTACTAGTTTGGCATATAAGTGAATATAACGAACCCAACAATTATGCATTACACTGTTTGCACCATGTGTTACCAAGCAGTCACCCATCGAGGCACTGTGCCGTCTCGGCGTAGCGAGAGACTTTTAACCGTTCGTTTCTGGGAAAGGATTTGTAGGTTGGAAAATAATTAACCAATCACAAGGCAACGGAGTCGCTTTTGGCCTCCATCGATACCGGGAAGGGAAGACCGGGCAATTCCCCGCCCATAGATGGATCGTAAGTTCGAGTTCCACTGGAGATCTGGATTGGGCTTAAGCCTCAACAGACTCTCGAGGCTTGAGTCCTCCCTAAGAGAAGACTCGTTTATCGCGATAGATGAACACTCAAGTAATTATGAATGTCCTGTGATGATGGAACGTTTATTTTAAAAAAATGTATCTCCAGATACGATTTTTATATTAATCTAATTTTTATATTAATCTGTGTCCGTGTGTTAATCATTCGGTCATTGTTAATCTCCAAGGAGATGATTTTTTTTTTCATCTACCCGCTTTTTAATTGTTATAAATGTGTGAAGATATATAAAATATTCTAGCTTTACGGATTGCAAACTTTCTCTGCAATACGCAACGTTTTCAGCGTCCTGGGTGTGACGATAAGCTACATCCGGGGGCAAGGCCTCTGATCATGAGCTTTTGAGAGTGTGGAATCACCTCTTAAATGCTGTTGTTCTCTGGTTCATCCTGACCCGGGGTGGTAGCATCTGTTAGAGTCCCAGCTATGGGCAAAGAGTTAACCCCCGAACTGGGGTCAATACACTATGAAAGTATATAAAATGGATTTTTATAGTAAAAATACCGGCAATAGATTTGACTCTCGACAAAAACCCTCTTTACAAAAATACGTCACTGAAATCTGATATACAAACCGATTTCTTACAAATACTTATTCTATTCATACGAACCTATCTTAAAAATCTGGTCGGCATTAAACAACCCATTGAGGTGTTGATATGCCGTAAAACAAAATAAACCAAGCCAAACTAACTTTTTCACAAGAACAATAAAATAAAAATAAATTCAGGCATATTTTTGTACGTATTAAACACATTAAAACGTAACCGTGTAAGAAATCCCCCTAAATCAAGGAATAATTGGATATACAGGTCACCGTAACATATTTAACCCCGGCCTAAAAATACCAGGCTGTATTAGCTAAGTTTGACCACGGCAGAATCAAGCAGTTACAGAAATTTAACTATCTGGGCTGTTTTAACAGATGACACAAAATGTGACACCGAAATCCGAAGATTCATTGGAAAAGTAAAATTGTTTTTCAAAAGCTAAGCAAAGTATTAAAAAACAGGAAAATTTCGTTAGAAACTAGAAAAAAAAAACTGAGCTGAACTGTTGTATAATATCAATCTTATTCTTGATTCGTATTCTACGGTTTATTGCAGGTTATTTAAAGCCAGAAAACATTTTTTTAGATTGTAATTTTTTTTCCTTTTTTAATAATTTTAGTGATACACTCTTAATAATTAACACATACCTGGCAGATGAATTCATAACTTTTCCAAAGGTATTTGCGCGTAAGTGAATATCAGCCAGCCAGTTAGGCGATCATGTATCTTTCGATTCATCGCTGACGAGGCAGAATTTTTTTCCCGCAGTAGGTTGCCATTTCTTTCTGCGGTAGACCAGTTGCCATCCAAGGCTATAGAACACGGTCTGTTCTGCTATTTACCCATAGCTAGGGGGTAGAAGAGGATTCATACCTTTTCCAAGGGTATTAGCATGTAAGTGAATGTAATGGATTCGACTGGAATTCGAACTCGGCTCTCCGATTCCTCACTCCGAGCTGTTATCCATTATTCCACCGTAACGAACCTAAAGAGTATTGAAACTGGGCTCTCCAATTAACAGTTCCAATCCATTATCTATTACTCCACCCGCACATCCAATTCTATAGGTAGAGGTTTTCCCAAGCGTTCACCCATTTAGGTACTGACCATCCTCGACGTGCCTTAACGTCGGTGTTTCAACGGGATATCGACGCAAGCGCATTATTTCACCCGCACTTTCAAGATTACAGGTAGTGGTATTCCACAGCGGTCACCTATTTAGGCACTGGACAGGCTGGACATTGCTTAACTTCGGTGATCGCACGGGAATCGGTTTTTCGATGTGACGCGGCCATAATGTATGATCGTCAGAAAGTGGAACAACGTCAGAATCGAACAAGTACAGATATTTAATTGCGTTGTTTTAAAAGATGATGAAAATTGTGACACCGAAATCCGAAGACGCATTGAAATGGTAAAAAAAAAAGTGTTTTTCAAAAACTAAGCAAAGTATTAAGAAACAAGAAAATTTCGTTAGAAAGAAAGAAACTGAACTGTTGTATATTATCAATCGTCTTATATGTCAGTGAATGCTGGACAATTTCCTCACAGATGAAGAGGAGACATGTTCTAATTTAAGCTTAGATTATTAAATATTTAGTGGCAAATTTAGTGAGTAATGGTTAACAAGCTAATCTGTTTGATCATTAATAATAAGTCGTGAATTCGGTCCTTACCGAATGACCCATACTTCTGGCATTGTCCCAAACTAAGCTTGTAAGTTGGACGTCACAGGCTGGCGTAATGGTTAACGAGTTAGTCTACTTGACGATTACTACTGAGTCGTCAATTCTGTCCTCATGAGTGCCCCAGAATTGTGGCATTGCGCCAAGTAATCTAAGTTTAGTAAGATGGGCGTCGCAGGCTGGCGTAATGGTTAACGAGCTAGTCTGTCTGGCCATTACTATTGAATCGTGAATTTGGTCCTCACCGGATGCCTTAATATTGTGGCCTTGTGTCAAACTAAGCACAGAAAAATTGGTGTGGAAATGGTTAACGATTCTGATTACCAATTACTGACACAGAGATACTTTGATCCTCACTGGGTGTGTCATATTTCTGACCTTGATCTAAATTTAGTTGACGTAGTGAATAGAGGTATGAATCCAACTCTTCCTACAAGCTTGGGTGGCAACCGGTCTAGGAGAAGGAAAACACTGATTTCAAAATCTGTATGTAGCCCTGACGAAGCACATTCTATGCAACTAAGGAAAGGATCGTTCGCATTGACGATCTCCTATAAAAAGGCCCGGCAGAGTAATGGATAGCGGCTTGGATTGAGGACTTGGAAAGCCGAGTTCAAATTCCAGTCGAGTCGATTACATTAACGTAGGTGCTATTAACCTTGGGAAAGGCATGAATCCAAATCTTCTAAGGGTGATGGGTGAATAATAGAACAGACTGGGTTCTAGCACTTTGGGTGGCAACTGGACTAGAAGAAAGAAACTGGATGTCGCCTTTGCAAAGCACATACTATGAATCTAAGGCAAGAATCATTCACATTGACTTGCTCTCCTATAAAAAGGCAGAGCAGAGTAATGGATAACGACTTGGATTGAGGATTTGGAAAGCTGAGTTCAAATTCCAATTGAGTTCATTATATCCACTAAGGTGCTAAATAACCTTGTGAAAGGCATGAATCCAACTCTTCCCCCCCCCCCAGCGATGGGTGAATAACAGGACATGTTGGGTTCTAGCACTTTGGGTGACAACCAGACTAGGAGAAGGAAACTGTGTGTAGCCCTGTCGAAGTACATACTATGCCGCTAAGGAAAGGATCGTTCGCATTGACTCGACTAGGGTCGACCCCTATTTTTATCGAGATGGTCTAATTGAGTAATTTTACGGAGATGCGAGTGTGATCCTCACTTGGCGCCCTGTACTTGTGGCCTTGTGCCAAAACTATCCTTTGTATGATGGACACTATGAAGAAAATACCCACACGAGAAAAAAAAACTGTTATGTTTTGCAGTTTTATATACTTTGCTTACAACACAGGAAAAATTGCACGAATGTTTACCAGATGTGATATAAATGATACCATCCGATGGTTTTTCACACTCCATATACCATTTCTCGTGTATTTTCGCATATAGCATTAATGTACTTATACATATGCATACGCAGCCGGGATTTCTGTATTAATGTCCGAATGCAGCTGCTTCTGGGAGTTGTAAGATGAGAGAGGAAGGGGAGGGGGGGAGGAGATTGTATGAAATTCCAGGTCAACTGACGTCACGTGAACACGAGTCCGGATACTCGCACTTGTAGTCTTGTCTTCACTTCATTCATCCTTGCTTCTTTCTCAATCTTAAGGAGTGTCATTAACTATCTCTCCTCCCCCTCGCTTTCTCTCTCTCTCTCTCTCTCTCTCTCTCTCTCTCTCTCTCTCTCTCTGCTTCTCTCTATCTCTCTCTCTCTCTTTCTCCCTCTCTCTGTTGCCCCTCTTTCTCTTTGTGATAATTCTTCAAGCCTATGGTCAAAATTGTCAAGTAGATTCTCTCTAACTCTCTCTTTCTCTCTCTCTCTCTCTCTCTCTCTTTCTATGTAGCATTTTCCTTCAGGACGTACACGAACATGGTTCTCCACAGCTTCCTGACTTTTGTTGCTCTCAGTAATACATCATTTTTATGACTGCTCTTTGATTTTGTAACAATACTTCAACCCTTTGCTCAAAATTATCAAGTAGATTCTCTTTCTATGTACCATCTCACTTCATGACGTACTCGATCATGGTTCTCCACAGCTTCCTGCCTTATGTTACTCTCAATAATACATGATTGTTATGACTCCTCTTTGTCTTTGTAATAATACTTCAACCCTTTGCGCAAAATTTTCAAGTAGATTCTCTTTCTATGTACCGTCTCAGTACAGGACGTACTCGAACATGGTTCTCCACAGCTTCCTGCCTTATTTTGTTCTCTGTAATACATGATTTTTATGACTCCTCTTTGTCTTTGTAATAATACTTCAACCCTTTGCGCAAAATTGTCAAGTAGATACTCTTTCTATATACCGTCTCACTTCCGGACGTACTTGATTATGGCTCTTCACAGCTTCCTCGCTTCTGTTGCTCTCAGTGCTTCTTGCTCCTTTATGACTCCTCTTCGTCTTCGTGATATTTGTTTCCTTAATTATTTGGTCAAAATCATCAAGTATGCTTCTTCTCACTCTCCTCCTTCTCTCTCTCTCTCCTTCTCTCTCTTTCTCTTTCTCTTTCTCTCTCTCTCTCTCTCTCTTTATCATGGCATCCTCTGTTGACGTTGGCATTCAACGTTCTCCACAGTTTCCTTTCTCTATTTGCTTGCAACAATACTTGGCTCTTTCTCTCTTTCTTTCTCACTTTCTCTCTCTCTCTCTCTCTCTCTCTGTGTCTCTAACCCTCACTTTCACTCTCTCTGACAATCTCTCTCTATCTCTCACTCTCTCTTTTTTTCTCCCTCTCGTTCTCTCTCACACCCTTTCTATATGAACTGTTCCTTCAAATGGTGAGTGATCATGACTCTCCACTGTTTCCTGTTTTTGTTTTAGTTCCTTTATGACTTTGTTTTTGTGTTATTTATTCCTCCACAATTTTGCCCAAACATGTGATATTGTTTTATTCTCTCTTTCTTCCCAATTTACTGTGTCCCTTAGGACGTGATCGATCACTGTTCTCCACAGCGTCCCGTCTTTATTTTGTTTCTCAATTCTAGTTGCTCCTTTACGACAATCCGGTATTTGTTCCTTTATGTCTTTGCTCAAACTTCAAGTAGGTTCTCTCTCCCCCCTCTCTCTCTCTCCCCTTCTCTCTCTCTAACTTTCTCTCACTCTCTCTGTCTCTCTCTTTCCCACTCCCCCAATCTCTCGCCCTCTCTCTCTCTCTCTCTCTCTCAATCTCTCTCCCTTTCTATACGATCTGTTTCTTCAATTGGTCTGTTGATCATTCTCAACTCTCTTCCCTGCTATTTTCTGCTTTCAGATCCTTTTCTTCTTTGTCCTATTTGTTCCTCCATCGTTTTGTTTGCTTTCAGTTCAAACCTTTGTCCTATTTTTTCCTCCATCCCCCCTCTCTCTCTTGTGATATTCTTTCTCTCTCCTTCTCTCTCTTTCACTCTCTCTCTCTCTCTCTCTCTCACACACACACACACACACACACACTTTCTCCCACTCTATTTCTCTCTCTCTCTCTCTCTTCTCAGTATACTGTGTCCCTTTGGGACGTGATCGATCACGGTCCTCCACAGCTTTTTGTTGTTTTTTCTATCAAATACTTACTTCTTTACGAACCTACTTTGTATTTCTAGTTCTTGCACTTTGTCCATTTAGTAAACATTGTCAAATAGGTTTATCGCTGCTTTACCCACTGATTTCCTTGAGACCTCTGAGTATTATAGTCTCCAGGCCTTCCTTCTTCGTTAGAAATATCTCGTGCCTTGAGCTCCTATTAGGACCCAGATCTCAAGTGGAATTCGTACATACGATCCATCGCTAAAGAAACCCGAAAAATGATCGGTTCCCTAAACATCTTCAGTAAGAACCTTTGATCTTTGGATTTTATCAAGAATCTCGAAAGACATAACTGAAGCACTAGACCTGCAATGACAGCAATATTCAATGCATAGATGAATGGTAGACTTTTAAATGTTTAAGATAGATTCTGATGAGAAAAAAATGTCTAATACGACACAATAAACCAACTTTCCAGAACACCAGACCTAGTAACTTATTCAATATAACATTTTCACTTCATGTCAACGTAAAACTTTATCTCGAGAAGGTGCAAAGAGTCACTCTTCTGGAGTTTAACATCAGCCAATATGATGGAAGGTAAAAGTAAAAGGTCCTCTAAAATAATTAAAAGAGAACGGTTTTGTTTTGGTGGTGTTAAAATTAACAAGCCATTTCTTGCCCCAGTTAACAACAGATTTTAGGTTATTTTTGAGATCAGTAGCCAATTTGACATTATCGAACCTATCAGGTTTACCATTACGACAGGTGGAAATTGTTACGCCATCAGCATAGATAACGTTATTACTAAACTCTGCAATAAATGCTTTGCTGCTTCATGCTTTCTTATTTTAAATCAAACGTCTTTTACTTCGCCAAGCAAATCAATGGCGTCTGCCACAGAATATTTTTGTTTTCGTTCAAGGAAGGGAATTTACATTCAGTTTCCAGACAAATATTTCTACGAAACTCGCTTCAACAAATCAATATTAGTCAAAGGAGAAAACGAGTTTTCAAACTAAGTGTAGAGAAAAAAAAAAAGAGACGGATATAGTTTCATTTTTCTAGACGATTTTTTCTTTAACTCTACATCGATTCCCCCAAATTTGTTTTAATTTACGAGGTCTTCTATTATATACCGTGTCCCATCAGGACAAACACGGCTCTCAACAACTTCCTATCCGTTTGGTTTAATCTATTTTGTTTTACGGCATATCAACACATCAATGGGTTATTTAATGCTCACAAGATTTTTAGGATAGGTTCGTATGAATAGAATATGTATTCTTTGTAAGAAATCTGTTTGTAGATCAGGTTTTATTGACGTATTTTTATAAAGAGGTTTTTTTTTTTTTTTTTGTCTATTGCTAGTAATATTTTTTTTTTTTCAAAAATGTATTGCTGGAATATTTTTCTTTTCCAAAAATGTATTGCTGGTATTATTACTATAAAAATATATTTTTATACTTTCATAATGTTTTGACCCCATTTTGGGGGTTCACTATATGCCCATAGCTGGAGCACTAACAAGTGCTTCCACTCCGGGTCAGGGTGAACCTGGGAACAACAGCAAGAGGTAGTTCCACGCTCCTCAAAACCTCCTGATTAGTGGCCTTGCTGCCGGATGGAGTTTATCGTCATACCCAGGACAGTTTCTCTTCGTTGTAGCTCTTAGAATTGAGGAGATACACCGGTTAAATTTGGAAATCTTTCAATAATCTGAATGCAGTTATGCTTTAAAAGAATTTTTGTACTAAACTTCACACACTACAAGCCTCGAGTGCCACTCAAACTTGAAGGTTACAGTCAAAATAATAATGATGAAATCGGTGTGCAATATGAAAGAAAAGGAAGAAAATGATGAATTATGACAGACACATGTTTTCAAGAAAGCATCACCGCAGGAGTCTGTTCCAAATTGTGACAGTCTGGACGTGGGAAAATATCTGAGCTAAACTTTCTTCTTACCTTTGAGACACGGAGAAAATGAGGGTGATTCTGCTTCATGGAAATGGCATGACATGTTCCAGCTGTAAATGTCTGAACTGATGGAAGAATAGCGGTCATTTGTTCATTTGCCGTGGAAATAGCGATAGAGTAGCGACATGCTTACAATGTTAAGTGTGCGGAAAGTGGTTGCAGAGTGGGGAATATCATGTCCCCACTATTCGAACAAACGAGCCAATTGCTTTTTATTTTATATATATATATATATATATATATATATATGTATGTGTCTCCAAATGTGTGTGTGTGTGTGTGTGTTTGTGTAAAAAAGGGGCTTTAATGCTATTAACTCATTGCTCTTCAAATATGAATTGAGCTCTCCAGGCTACTGGTGTATTTCGTATAGAAAACGTTGAAAATTTCCCTTTCTCTCTGCCGTGCGACGATAACCTGCGGGTAGGATCTCTGATCGATGCCAAATTGGCCGGGTTTCGATCCCGGCTTGAAGTAATCGGATGTTTAGCTACACTGAAGAGCGAAACAGTCTGTTTGTGGATGACTATATATATGCCCAAGGGAAATCAGATTGAGCTCCCTGGAGAATTAATTTTAGAAAAAGAAACAGTGGCTCCAACTGCTTTAACGCATTGCTCTTCAACTATGAATTGATCTCTCCTGGCCACTGGCGAATTTCGTATAGAAAACGTTAACATTTCCCTTTCGCTCTGCCGCGCAACGATAGCCTAGGATCTCTGACTGATGCCAAATCGCTCGGGTTTTGATCCCAGCTTGAAGCAATCGGATGTCTATCCATACTGAAGAGCTGTGATACAGGTTTAGTCTGTTTTCATATATATATATATATATATATATATATATATATATATATAAGAGGATATATAATATATTGATTATTGAAGAAGAGGAGCTAGGGGTTGACGTGTGTGAACGCCAGAACGAATACATGTTGAAAGTTTTGAATTCAGAATTATTTTCTCCTAAACCGGTTTCCAATCAAGGCTAGAAAAACCTGCTATTTACCCATGGCTGAGGGGAGAAGAAGAGGATTCATACCTTTTCCAAGGGTATTAGCATATTGCTTACGGTTAAATCACGCTGAAACACCGGTTCTCGTTCGATCACCGAAGTTAAGCATCGTAGAGCCAGGTCAGTACTTAGATGGGGGACCGCTTGGGAACATCTGGTACTGTAAGCCCCCAAAGTCCAACCCTTACCTCACAGTCGGTGGGGAGGGGGTAAACGGTAGTGTCAGAGCTATGCCGCCCGGAACTTCGTTCCTGGTAGGGCCACCCAAGGCGGACAGGTCTAGCACACACGCCGGCTAACCAGGGCTCTGGTGAAAATCCAAGGAGCGTCTGCATCGGTAACCGGCGGCTTCTGGTCGTTCCTGTCTCTGCGTCTGTGGGAACCCCGCGGCAAGCAAGAACGTTATCCGAGTAGGCCTGGGTACCCTACTTCTGTAATTTATCCCAAGAATCTTCTTCTCATAACAGGAAGAAGCCCGCTCAATCCGCCCAGGGTGAATGCCGCATCAGTACAGTAGTAGTATTAGTATAGAAGTGAATATCATGAATTTGAACTCGGCTCTCTGATTCCTCAATCCGAGCCGCTATCCATTACTCCACCATGAAAACGATTTTGTGCTCTTTCAAGGCTAGACATTGAGGATTTAAAATCACCAGTCCAAATCTGGCAGCAATACTCCATTTTTTTAAAATTTAATCTAACTCTAGTAAAGACGGAAGGAGTCAGATAGTTACTGGAACGATAGAATGAACAGAGCGCTTTTCCAGCATCTTTGTCAATGGATTGTCTATACGAGTTAAATAGATTTTGCCTGGATTCTATGAAATGGTTGTAGACTCTGTTATCTAATTCGTTACTATCTCCCCCACACGAGGTGCATATTTTATTGGGCAAATACATAAATAACGGAAGCTTTTTAAAGCATTTTAATGTATTGTTTATAATTGTTGCCAACACAAGCAACTAGATTATGAAGTCGTAAAGTGACATTTGAAAGTGGCATGGATGTCATAAAAATCTCAGCAAACAGAACAGAGGTCGGGAACAAAATTGCAGGGGTGTGGATATGGAAGCAAAGATTCAAATAAGTAGCGTCAAGATAAATAAAAAAAAAGACGAAGGCATATGAATAAACATAGAAGCAAATGAAAATGAAAATTTAAAGATTGAATAAAATATATACATCCGAATGAATTCAAAAAGACAAGGCTCCTGATAGAACCAAATGAATAGGAAAAGACATAGATGCAAAGACAATGATGAAAGAAAAAGAAATTTTAAAGATTGAATAAAAAAAACATACATGCAAATGAATTTAAAAAGAGATAAGAGCAAATTAGAGGAAAAAATAAATTAAAAAAAGATAGAATTTAAGACACACACACACACACACACACACATATATATATATATATATATATATATATATATATATAGTTTTAAGGTGTGTTATATTTATAGATATAGTGCACAATTTTCATCAGAGATAGTGCGTATGTAAATAATAAAGTGAACACTCAGACTCGACAAGTTGATATATATATATATATATATATATATAAAAATTTTGATTTAATCAACACTGTCAATTTCAGCTGTTTCATGCTTGACGCAATCATCAAATTTGACAATTGTGAATTTTAGCATGAAACAGCCTGTCACCTGTGAGTGTTGACTCAATATTCCCTTTTATAATATATATATATATATATATATATATATATATATATATATACAGAGAGAGAGAGAGAGAGAAAAAAAATCAAAGATCGTTAAAGAAACTGTTATATACTATACCCATGAAAAATTAATAGGTATGTCTCAATCCTCATAAATACGTTGGACACTATTGTTTTTGGGGGTAATATGGTGTCTACGTAGTCCACCATTAGCAGTGGTTTACCTATTTCATGCCGCTGGCGAGTATTGTATTTTGTTTATGTTATAAAAACTTACCATTTCATTTCCAGACATTTCCAGTTTTGGTTATATAATTTATTCAGTAACCATTTCTAGGTTACAACTAATAGATACATCGGAATGAAGTTGATAGATAGATAGATAGATAGATATGATAGATAGATAGATAGATAGATAGATAGATAGATAGATAGATAGTGTTATATACCGTATCTATGAATACTAATGGGTATGTCCCAATCCTCATAAATACGTTAGACACTATTGTAAGTCGGGGTAATATGGTGTCTAAGTAGTCCACCACTAGCAGTGGTTTATCTACTTTACGCTGGCGAGTATTGTATTTTGTTGATGTTATAAAGATGACCATTTCATTTCCAACCTGCGTTTTAGTTATACCTCATTCAGTAACCCTTTCTAGGTTACAACAGAAGCAACAAATAATAATAATGGAAACATAAGCTAAGAAAGAAGTGGATGAAAAGAAAGAAGCGTCAGCCGGAACATAGGATGATGGATCAAATTTGCTTCCTTCTCTGATTAGGGGTTTCTTCCTTAAGGTTTACTCCTCTGCTTCGACTATGCACGATGTGTGACACTTCAATTGCCGGAAATTATATCGCTGGGGTAATAATTCAAGCAAACATTTTTTTTCTTTTTACTAATGTTCACACTAAACAAGGCCCAAGAGCCCCTCAAGATAGAGTGTTGTTGAAGGAGTTTACTGTGTGAGCGGTTAGAGTAAGAGATGAAAAGTGCAGTTTATGGAGATATGTGGGAATGTGTGTGTGTGTGTGATGCGGCATTCACCCTGGGAGGATTGATCCGGCTTCTTCCTGTTGTGAGAAGAAGATTCTTGGGATAAATTACAGAAGTAGGGTACCCAGGCCTACTCGGATAACGTTCTTGCTTGCCGCGGGGTTCCCACAGACGCAGAGACAGGAACGACCAGAAGCCGCCGGTTACCGATGCAGACGCTCCTTGGATTTTCACCAGAGCCCTGGTTAGCCGGCGTGTGTGTCAGACCTGTCCGCCTTGGGTGGCCCTACCAGGAACGAAGTTCCGGACGGCATAGCTCTGACACTACCGTTTACACCCTCCACCGACTGTGAGAATGATAAATGGTTAAGCCGAGATTTGAACCGGCTAAGTTTGTAGTGGTCAGGGAAGTTCCTCTTGGGAGTCAACTCCCCAAAATAGCTGTTCGTGTGAAGAAGCTATCCGAGTGGAACTTACTTCTCAATAATGGAAAACGAACGTAGTTCGCTACAATGTGCATGACATGGTGGGTCCTAGCTGCGAATACTAGAATTAATGGAACTAAGGAATATGGTTCGTCCGAACATTTTCCATAGAATTAGCGATAGAGTGATGAGGTAAGTGGTTTTAGAGTCGAAAGTAATTAATAGCCCACAAGGACGCGTAGACTCTTTGGGAAGCTATCAAGACTGTAAGAGTGTAGACTAAACAGCCCCAGCTAGATAAAACAGCATTTTTCGGCCAGATCTGACTATTGTAAAGATAGAGGATATCAGGAGGAGTCTGGTAGTTACTGGAGCGGTACAAGAAACCGATCATTTTTCCCAGTATCTTAGCTATGGATCGGATATATGTTCCCCTTGAGGTCTGGGGTGAGTTTAAGTACCAATGGACGTTCAAGGCAAGGGTCCTCTTTGAGAGAACACTCGTTTATTGGTGATAGACGAAAGTTCAGGATCTCCTCGGTGACCGGGGAACGTTGCTAGTTTGTTTTTTGAGGTATTGAATGTGTGACTAAGCGTGTTAAAAGCTAAGAAAGAAATAATCTTCAAACATAGCTCTACAAATTTAAATAAATTTTATTATTGAGTATTTGTTTTTGTTTTTGTTTTCAAATTGAAAAAAAAAAGAATTACAAAGATTCTCGCGAAAAAAGTCTCTCTCACAAAATATTTTTTTTTTTGTTTTGACAGCACAAAATTTTTTGCGTTAGTATGATAGAAGAAACAGAATGTGTCGACATAAGGGGAGTGCCACGTATTTACGTTGTTTTATGAACGCTTGTAATTTTCCAGCAGTCAGCAAATGGGCGGTAGTTATGACTATTATTAACATATTTTTACATAACTTCGTTCATATGTTTCAAGGTTGCTTAATTTACGTTAAAATCACGAGGCTATTATGAAAGGTTACTCGATAAAATATGCGAAAGTTGAGTAATTAATTATAGGAAAATTTTGAGCAATCAGCTGTGTCTTCCCTTCTTTCTTTTTTCTTTTTTTCTCACTGATATCAAGTAGCGTCACTGATATGTTTTTCCGTGTTTCCGTGCAATCAAAACGGAATAGTAAATTATTTATGAGGCATTGGACAGGCGTATCGGTAGTGCTAACTAAGGAAAGGATAAACAGAATTAAAATAAGATCATACTAAAACACAATATTCAGTATGTATCTGCTGCTACTCTGTCATACCAATCTTTTTGGGGGTAGGGGGCAGCCACACTCATTGATTAGGTGTTTTCCGTAGAAATAATGTCTGCTACTACTATTATTAAAACTGTTTTCCTATGTTCTTCTCGCTTTCAATCTGTTCTGTGAGTATCAGGTTCTCCAAGACATCCTTCCGAATTATGTTTCCTAGATACTTCAGCTGGCTGTTCCTGGTGTTCAGAAAACATATTTAGATTGTAAGAATTTTTTTGAGATTATAACGATTTACTGATACAAGTCCTACTAATTAACCCATAGCTGGGGAACAAGAGGTGGATTCAAATCCAAAGGTATTTGCATGTAAGTGGATATAACGAGCCCAACAGGAATTGGAACTCTGCTCTCCAGTTTCCAATTCCGAACTATCATTCATTACACCAGTCGCACACCCAAGCTTACAGTACCCAGTTTCTAAAAAACTTCGTCGTTGCTCACATGTTAGGTCCATGCTATTCTCGACATCCTTCTGTAGGGACACATTTCTGTTGCTTCAATTCTCTTCTTCACCTTTGAGGGGAGATTGTCCAGCATTCACTGCCATATAGGATGACTGATATCACATAGCAGTCCAGTACTCCTTTCCTTGTTTCTTGGAAACAAAAATGTCTTTCATTAGTTTTTCAAAAACCTTCGCAGAGACATTTTTTGCCTCTTAGTATGTTTTATTTTTGGCGATTTGTTTGTATAGTTCAATTATTATTATTATTTATTATTATTATTATTATTATTATTATTATTATTATTTTCTTTGATTTCTGGCGTTTACACATTTCTTTCTGGGTCCCGCCCAGGGACCTAAGGTTAGAAATGGCGTCATGACACTTTCCACTGACAAAAAAAAAAAAAAAAAATTCTTGTACTTTGACAACTTTTCTCCCCCAGCTATGGGGTAATTAGTAGGACTTGTATCAGTAAATTATTATTATCTCAAAAAAATTCTTACAATCTATAAATGTTTTCTGACTTAATAATAACCATCAAAAGGTTGGTAAGCCATAAAAAAAAAACAATTAATCATAGATTACGCGAAAACAACACCAGTTCCCGTAGCGAAGTTAAGCAACATCGAGCCTGCTCAGTACCTGGACGGATATCTTTGGATATGTCGAGTTCCAATTCCAGTTAGGTTCATTATGTTCACGTAGGAGCAAATACTCTTGGACAAAGATATGAATCCACCTATTCCGATCCGCTATGGTTAAATTAGTGAAACTAGTATCACTAAACCATTAATTAGTAAAACTAGTATCACTAAACCATTAATTAGTAAAACAAGTATCACTAAACCATTAATTAGTAAAACTAGTATCACTAAACCATTAATTAGTAAAACAAGTATCACTAAACCACTAATTAGTAAAACTAGTATCACTAAACCATTAATTAGTAAAACTAGTATCATTAAACCATTAAGTACTAAAACAAGTATCACTAAACCATTAATTAGTAAAAAACTAGTATCGCTAAACCATTAATTAGTAAAACTAGTATCACTAAAGCATTAATTTGTAAAGCTAGTATCACTAAAGCATTAATTAGTAAAACTAGTATCACTAAAACATTAATTAGTAAAACAAGTATCACTAAACCATTAATTAGTAAAACTAGTATCACTAAACCATTAATTAGTAAAACAAGTATCACTAAACCACTAATTAGTAAAACTAGTATCACTAAACCATTAATTAGTAAAACTAGTATCATTAAACCATTAAGTACTAAAACAAGTATCACTAAACCATTAATTAGTAAAAAACTAGTATCGCTAAACCATTAATTAGTAAAACCAGTATCACTAAAGCATTAATTTGTAAAGCTAGTATCACTAAACCATTAATTAGTAAAACAAGTATCACTAAACCATTAATTAGTAAAACTAGTATCATTAAAGCAATAATTAGTAAAATTAGTATCACTAAACCATTAATTAGTAAAACTAGTATCACTAAGCCATTAATTAGTAAAACTAGTATTATTAAAGCATTAACTAGTAAAACTAGTATCACTAAACCATTAATTAGTAAAACTAGTATCATTAAAGCATTAATTCGTAAAACAAGTATCACTAAACCATTAATTAGTAAAACTAGTATCACTAAAGCATTAATTAGTAAAACTAGTATCACTAAACTATTAATTAGTAAAACAAGTATCACTAAACCATTAATTAGTAAAACTAGTATCATTAAAGCAATAATTAGTAAAATTAGTATCACTAAACCATTAATTAGTAAAACTAGTATCACTAAGCCAGTAATTAGTAAAACTAGTATTATTAAAGCATTAACTAGTAAAACTAGTATCACTAAACCATTAATTAGTAAAACAAGTATCACTAAAGCATTAATTTGTAAAACTAGTATCATTAAAGCATTAATTAGTAAAACTAGTATCATTAAAACATTAATTAATAAAACTAGTATCATTAAAGCAATAATTAGTAAAATTAGTATCACTAAACCATTAATTAGTAAAACTAGTATCACTAAACCATTAATTAGTAAAACTAGTATCATTAAAGCATTAATTCGTAAAACAAGTATCACTAAAACATTAATTAGTAAAACTAGTATGACTAAAGAATTAATTAGTAAAACTAGTATCACTAAACCATTAATTAGTAAAACAAGTATCACTAAACCATTAATTTGTAAAACTAGTATCACTAAAGCATTAATTAGTAAAACTAGTATCATTAAAACATTAATTAATAAAACAAGTATTACTAAACCATTAATTAGTTAAATTAGTATCACTAAACCATTAATTAGTAAAACTGGTATCACTAAAGCATTACTTTGTAAAACTAGTATCATTAAAGCATTAATTAGTAAAATTAGTATCACTAAACCATTAATTAGTAAAACTAGTATCACTAAGCCATTAATTAGTAAAACTAGTATCATTAAAGCATTAATTCGTAAAACAAGTATTACTAAACCATTAATTAGTAAAATTAGTATCACTAAACGATTATTATATGAAATAAATTCTTAAAATCTAAAAATTAATTTCTGGCTTTAAATAAGCTTCAAAAGGTTGATAAGCCGTAAAAAACAAATCAAATAATTATTTTAGCAGCAATTTCTCAGGAAATGTAAGAATTTTATGTACATTTTTCTTCTAGCGATTCCAGCTATCTTTGGTCATTTTCAAGAAATATGTGTTCTCAGTTTTCAAATAATGGAAAGTTTGGTGTATTTGGTTTTTACAGGTATCAATTTAAATCGTGTTTTTTTTTATGTTAATGACGTCATTTGTAAAGCATTTACAACATATGTAAAACTTGTTTGCGCTGTTACATAGATGGGACCGTCAGCTTTTAATGTTTGATATATTTAATACCCCATTTCGCAAGCCGTTTTGGGATCGAGGTTACGATAATGGCTTTGGCTTTTGCGTTTATTTTCTTACAGAGATGGATTCAAGCAATTTTACTGTTTTTGGCAATTTACGTTGTATATTTCTTTTTGTTGTATGCAAACACCGATTTTATATTGGTAAGAGCATGGTGACCTTGTATGGTATTTTGATTAAGACGAGACTTTATGGCACGTGAGTTTAAACAGGAGCCAAACATCCGCTCTCCGATACCCCACCACCCCCCACCCCTAAAACATAAAATGACGAAAATGTTGTTAAAACAAATCCTCCTTTGGTTTACAATACTTAAAAAGAGAGAAAAGGTAAAAGAAAAACAAAAAAAAAAAACATTGACAATAATGAGTGAGCGTAAAGTGAACAAAAAAAAAAAAAAAAAAAAACAAACGAAAAGATGAAAACTGTATACGTACGCGCAGACGGGAGCATGGGCGAGGATGTGCGAAAGTAGACACGGAAAAATACACTATGAAAAAAAAAATGGCATCAATGAAAAGCGCATATAAAAAAAAGAAAAATCGAGAAGTATACTCAGTCAATTGATGATAGTCCCCTGACGAGTGGACGGAGCGTTTCCCGGAGGGTCCGTCTACGAAATACTGGAGTCCGGGTTCTGAAAATAATATCAATCAGCTAAGTGACAAACCATTCACGGATTAATTCTGCCTCTGCTTCTCCCTCCAATCTCTCTCTCTCTCTCTCTCTCTCTCTCTCTCTTTTTTTATATATATATATATATATATATATATGAAATGGACAAAGTCCGGCAATTATTTTAAGACATTTTTATGTTTATACATTCTTTTTATAGATACAATTATTTAAGTAAATGCTCTGTTTATAATAAACAGTATTAAACAACATTTACCGGCCTGAATGTCCGAGAAATTTTCACAGAAAGAAATCATGTCGGAGGACGAATATTTTCTATAAAATATCCTATTGAATCGCACCCCCAAAATAATATAACGGTCAATAAATAGCATTTAACCTGTGTTTAATTTCCTTATCTCATATATTTATTTTAAGACTGTACGGTGTTTACTCATTCCCCCACGAGAATGAGATGTGACACAAGGTCAGTTTAATGTGGGGACCCGAGCACGTACACTAGGGCAGGGACAAAAATTTCCCTCAGCCCCCGCAAACGACGGTTCCGCTGGCCTTGTGCAATGTGAGGGTGCGGCCTGGGGCAGCTGTTCCCCAGGGCTGGGCACCTCTTCAGTGTAATTTTCCTCAGTTGCCCCTCTGTCCTCAGACAGAGAAGCCCCTGAGCGCACTCTGTCCAAGGACAGAGACGCAACTGAGAAATGATAAATACTGTGCATAAATTACTTAGAGTAATTTATACACTTTTTAAGACTGTACATATAGTGGTATTTAGTGGTTTTTCTAAAAGATGTTCTTGCAAGACAAGCTTGCTAACCATTACACCTGGTTGAGGTAGACAAAAGAACTAAGTATATGATGATTTTCTCATCGTATCTTAGATGTAACGCAAGGCCGAAAGTATGGAGCATCCAGTAAGGATCGAAATCACAACCCAATCGTAATCGTTCTTGCGCGAAAAACCTGCGAACCATGGCATCACGTCGAGGTACCCTAAAGAATTTAGTAGATGGTGATTTTCTAAGCGAAATACAACGCCGAAATTATGGAACACAGAGGCGAACTCACAATTCAGTCGAAATTAACCTACCGATACAAGGTTGCTATTACTCCACGTCGAAGTGCCCATACACTGGTATTTAAAGTTTTAGAATTTTCTAATTTTGCATCCTGAATTCTTATGATGGCTACAGGATATGTGCAATCACTGCTTAAATTCTATTTCCGTTTTTGGAAAAGTTTATTTTAAGTACAAAGTCTTGAAACAATTGGTAAAAAATGAAGATTTTTTTGCTCAAGATCATTCCTATCCCAACTATGAATACCTATGTCATTATTATATATGATAAGATGTATAAAGGGGGAAACAAGTATTCCTCTTAAAGTCAACCTTCTCTAAGACAAGATACCAATACTTAAAGATTAAGTAGAAAAACTCTATGGCAAAAAATGTTTGAATGAGAATGATATTGTTGTAACGGAACATACCTATTCTATTGTAATAGACTCTTCCACATATAATAAGTAGTAGTAGTAGCAGTCGCCTGGGCTCTGTGGAGTTGGTGAGTCAGTCGATGTCGGACATTGAAGTATCAACCACCACAACTAGATTGCTGCGTCATTAACTATTATTTCAAGTTCCTAACGTTTTGTACGTCGGACCCTTTTAGGACCGACTTATTGAAATACAATCCTCCACTGTGAAAACTACCCTACAACAGATATACATTAACCTGTCTGTGGGAGGACCAAATAACTGACAGAAACCCGAGTTCAGGTGTGAAGAAACCGTTGCCGGTGGTACGCTGACTGTGTGCAAGCCTGGCCAGCGCGGTTTGTGTTGGAGAAAGCCGTGTCATGTCATACTTTTTTACGTCACTCTCTCAAAATTGGTACCTTTCAAAAAGATTGTACGATTAGAAAATAAGTTTGGTTTGGTTTGGTTTGGTTTAGTTTGTTGTGTTTTACCGCCTATCAACCTCAATGGTTTATTTAATGCCGACAACTTTTTTCCTGGTAATATTTTGTTTTGTCAAAAATCTATTTCTGGTAATATTTTTTCCTCAAACATGTATGGCTCGTGATATTATTTTAAAAAATGTATTGCTGGTATTAGTTTTTTCTTCAAAAATGTATTTCTTGTAATAGGTTTTAACAAAGTATTTCTGGTATTAAAACCTATTTTACACTTTTATAATGCTTTTTACCTCAGTTTCGGGGTTAACTATTTGCCCATAGCTGAGACCCTAACAGGTGCTACCACCCCGGGTTAGGGTGGACCTGGGAACACAAACAATTAAGAGGTGGTTCCACGCTCCTCAACACGTCCTGGTCAGAGGCCTTGCTGTTGAACGTAATTTCTCGTCTTACCCAGGACGCAGTTGTAGTTTATCGTCATATCCAGGACGATAGAAAATAAGGAAATGTCTGGTATTAAATCAGGAGTGTAAAGTGAATATTTAATGATCTCCCTTCGAAATTCTCGCAATGTTCCGCTTGTTTGATGAGAGGAACGGGCAGGGGTTGTCCTTCTGGTGGGAAATGATTTTCTGGTGGCGATTTCTACGGTGTTTTGGCCAAATCTTTTGTAAATTTTCTCAACACATTTTTGTCAACTGGTAAAATGTCCTCAACATCCTAGAAAACCTTCGCAGTTCTATCTTCTGTCTTCTTGAACCCCGTTCAGCCTTTATTTTTTTCCTCACTACCCCCCTATACCCAGTCTTTTCTCTCAGTTTCACTTTCTGTAACCCCTCTGCGTACTGGTGGCATTCCCGCTTTGCTTCGTGTGAAATAATTTTTGAAAACACTCTTTACTCCTGACAGTTTTCTTTTTTGTACTTACTGGACTCTTTCCACCTTCGAGTAACCATTGTTTTGACCGAGGTATCTCTTCAGGATCGTATTGGCAAAGATAAGTTTCATTTCCAGTTATAATTTATCTCAGAAACCTTGAGAATTCTGATTCCATTTTTTAAAAATCCCAAATGTGTTCAGATCTCGTCTCTTGCTTATCTTTTGAGCTTGTTGATGTGTTGATCTCTTGACCTTGTCATATTAAATGTTGATCGGTAGACTTTGTTTATCTGTTGACCTTTTGACCTTCTTGTCATATTAAATGTTGATCTGTTGAGTTTGCCGATCTTTTGACCTTTTGACCTTGTCATATTAAATATTGATCTGTTGAGCTTGTTGATGTGTTGATTTTTTGATCTTGTTGTCATATTAAATGTTGATCTCGAGAATTTGTTGACCTTTTGACCTTGTTATATTAAATGTTGATCTGTTGAGTTTGCCGATCTTTTGACCTTTTGACCTTGTCATATTAAATATTAATCTGTTGAGCTTGTTAATGTGTTGATTTTTTGACCTTGTCATATTAAATGTTGATCTTTTGACCTTATTGATATGTTGATCTTTTGACCTTGTCATATTAAATATTGATCTGTTGAGCTTCTTTGATGTGTTGATTTTTTTACCTTGTTGTCATATTAATGGTCTGTTAAACTGTTCATCATATCTGTTGCTTATCTGGACGTAACAGTTTGAGTACTGAACTAGTAGAAAACTTCCTCGGCTTTC
This sequence comes from Acanthosepion pharaonis, assembly GCA_903632075.3. Classification (NCBI taxonomy): domain Eukaryota; kingdom Metazoa; phylum Mollusca; class Cephalopoda; order Sepiida; family Sepiidae; genus Acanthosepion; species Acanthosepion pharaonis. Next base: position 391,870 of record CAHIKZ030001519.1, on the reverse strand, counting down.
ACATTGTGAAGGCTGAAGCAATTGAGATTACTACGTTGTTATCTAATGCTTCTACTGTTAATCGCTGGTCACCCTCAATTAAATCTTGAACAGCATGAATTTTTACTCAGCTCTGTCTTGTCCTTCTTTGAAATGTGTTATCCATTTGTAGATTGCTGTTCTCATTTTTTTCCGGGAATTATCGCTATAATTTTTTTCTGAAAGTACTATTAACGACTTTAGTAGTCTAACCAATTTTTACCATAAATTTGATGTTAGTTATTGCTTCAGTTTTGACAGGATTCATGCCGCTCGAATGAGAGCTTCTTTTTTTTATTTTAAGCTGGCGTTAACTACAATGTATTACCTCGAAATACATCCGGTTTATACATGCAAGAGCAAGTCTGCTTTTCTGCAAACAAATAGCAAATATTTGCATAAGTTTCTTATGACATGTTTTCCGCCATCTTTGTTAATGTTTCTCGAATATATACTAGGGGCAATTACCTATAATGAAATACTAGTATTCAATATAATAAATAGGTATCAGTAACGAAGAGACAATACCTGTATTGGAAGTGGGCCCATATGCTTATATTTCTTTATATATTATACATAAACAGATACGCACGCACACACACACACATCCTGACACACACACACACACACACACACACATATATATATATATATATATATATATATATATATAATTATTTATCTAAAAATATGATTCCAAATCGCATATTTATGCTTTACTTTTGTATCGAGCACTATTTTTTAAAAATAATAACTAAAAATCCTAAAACTGGGACTTTGGATTATTTACCTAACCAGTTCCTTCCTATTTTCTTTATATTTTCACACACACACACATATATATATATATATATATATATATATATATATTATAAATTAATTGATTTAAAATATGGTTTTTCGTTTACAGTTCAACCATGTTTCAAAAATTAAAAAAATTAGTTCCATTTAATTTTTAATTTAATTAAATTAAATTCGGGGTTTTTAGCTTTTATTTTTGAAACATGGTTGAACTGTGTAGCGAAAAACCATATTTTAAATCAATTAATTTATAATATTAATGCTCTGTAAATTTACATCGAGCACTATTTTGTAAAAATAAAAATATCTATAAGAACACCGGATTTTATATCTTACTGTTCTTTCTTTTTATTTATATATATATATATATATATATATATATATATATATATATATATATATAATTCAATTTATATTACAATGAATCATTCGTACAAAAAAGTAGATTAGTAAAATTGATGATATAAAATGGCGAAATCAAATATAAACAAAATTTTAAAGTTACATTAACCTACGAACCACTTGATGAATGCTATGATCCTTGTTTTTTAATAACTGTAACAACAAAAACAAATCCACACACAGCATTAAATTCATTTATTTCTTGGCCATACATGAATTAATTCCCTCGAAATGTAAATAAATGTTAATAGATCTATTTTTAAATTTCATTAAATTAAACGTTATTTTAAAAATACCCATGTTTTGAAATAGAATATATTATATATATATATATATATATATATATATATATATATATATATATTATATTTATAAAATTGTTTACACTTATTAGAAAGTGCTCACTATCAGTGATAGAGCTAAAAATTCAGTTTATGGATATGAGTTTGTTTAAATTTTTTTCCACGCTTTGCGATCGTCAGACAAAGTCGTTTGTTAATAAAAATTGTATCTATTTATACTTGCTGCACGCTGGGATCGAATATATATATATATATATATATATATATATATATATATATATATATATATATAAACACACACAAACACACACACACACACATATATATATATATATATATATATATATATATATATATATGCAAATTAATTTCAAGTTATCTGTAAATTACAAAATGAATAAAATACAAGAGGAAATGTATAGAATTTCCTCCTTTTTATTCATATATATAAATATATATATATATATATATATATATATATATATTGCTTGAACATACATTTTTTTTTAAATTCCATTAAATAAATACTAATTTGAAATGTCGTTAATCATAAAATAATTTTTTTTGCAAGCTTTTTTTTTTTTTTTTTTTTTTTTTTTTTTTTGGCTTTCGTATTTTATCTTCCGTTAATTAACTAAAGAAAAAAAATAACCTTATGTTACGATGCTGGATACTTTCTGTAGAAAACCAATTTGGTTACAAGGTCACGTTAATGAAGCCTCCTTCGAAGAATAGACTTACGAGTCATGTTGTTTGAAAAAGATGTTTTAAACCATTGCGCTTTAGCAATGCCTTTGCGTTCTGATGTCGAGAAACAAATATCAGTTTAAATAAAATGAAGATTTCTTTTGATTAAAAAAAAATTCTTCATATTCTAAATACAACTAATCCAAGAAAAGCCTGTAACATTCTTCGTACCACTTTTTAAAATATCACATCTGAAGGAAAATCTTTGAAGTTAAACTGACCAAAAGTAACGCCGAAGACACACCGGAAACACAAAAAATAAAAAAAAAAAAATGGCTGTTATCGTAAGAAAAATATATTTTATTAAAAATGTTGTTTTGTTATAGCTATCGACCAATTGTAGGTGATTTTTATATTATTAATTGATTTATTTTAAATGGAAATTTTAAAAATTCTTTGTAATAATGTTTTTTGACGTATTTTTTACGTTAAAAAAAACGAATTATTATTATTCATTTATTTTTGCACCAACAATTAATTTTAAAACAAATTTTGTGGTTTTGCATAAGATTTTAAGATCCAGTAAATCTAATAATTTTAAAAAAAAAAAATGTTTAAACAATAAAAAAAATTTAAAACAACTTGACGTTTTTGAACTAATCTTTTCAAATTTTTAATTTTTAAATTGTTCTGAAGAGTCAATTAAAGTTAATGAAAATTTCATGAAAATAACTTGCATAATAAATTCAGTCGGAAAAAAAATATAAATGTTACGTCTTTCGTCAATTCTTAAAACCGTGACAAGAATACGCGTAACATAAAAAAAAATGATTATAGAACCGGTTCAAAAAATTTAGATGTTGTCTTTAAAAAAACCATTCCCCGAAATGAAGATTGTATTTTATAAAAATAAATTATAGCTTCATTTTTAAAATTCGTTATCTATATTCTGGTAGATTATCCTTTTTTCAAAAAAAATATATCAATTATATCATTCCTCGAGAGCAAAACGTTCAATTCTCAGTAAAAGATTGGAACTTATTATAATAATAAAAAAAATTTAGATATGTGGAAAAACTTTTATTTAATTTATGAATATTCGACTGTTAGTTTTCTGGGTGGTAATTGTTTTAAGTCTATTCCTGGTTTTGTTTGAAGAAGGATGATGGTTAGTTTATATATATATATATATATATATATATATATATATATATATTTTTAATATATATTCATCCTATAATTTATTATAAAAAAATGAAAAAAAGTTTATCCCAACTTTTAAGTCTGAATTACAACAGCCTCCAGATTATTAAATGGAATCTTTCTTTTTAGAAAGTGTCCTTTTTTTAGATAACGATAAATTATATATATATATATATATATATATATATATATATATATATATATATATATATATATATATAAAGAAATGCTTAAAAACTAATAATCCATGGTTAATTTATTTTATTGGAATCGTAAATACTTATCCAATTTCAGACCTTAAAATTCAAAATTTGAGATTCTATTTTCTTGATTTTTTTTTTTAAAAATATATATATATGTATGTGTATGCATGTATGTATATATATTTTTATGTTTTTTTGAATGTATGTGTATATTTACCATTATTGATTATCTATTTATTTTATCTATCTATCTATATATATATATATATATATATATATATATATATATATATATATATATATATATATATATATATATATATATATATATGTATATATATATATATATATATATATATAGATAGATAGATAGATTTCATATTATATGATAAATATTATAAAATATTAAAAAATTTGATAATGCTATTTAGAAAACCATATAAATAACATGTCATAATAAAACAAGAATTTTATTTATGATTTTTAAATCAATCATTAAACTTTGACAAAAAAATTCCCAATTTTTTTTTAAACGATTTATAATAAAATCAAAAGACTGTAGTTTTTTCAAATTTTACGTTTTTTTTATAAAATATTTTTTTAATAAAACAAATATAAGTTTTATGATTCAATTCTAAAATGGCGCTACCATTCCTCAAGTAAGATTTAAAATAGCAGTTTTAAAATTTTTGGGCAAATTAAAGAACAAGAAAAAAATTTTTTATTATATTTCATGGCCTTCAAACTAATATTATTTAATCTGCATAATAACTTCAGTTTTTTTAAATTTTTTTAAATATTTAATTGATATGTTTGAACGACTTAATAAAAATCTAACTCAAGCTTTGTTTTGATTTTTAAAATACCACTTTATCGCTCGATGATCTTCTGCAAAGGTCTTTTGATATCTCCAATGTGGACATTCCCTCAAAATAATTTTTTTTGGATTTTTTGGGGGGGTTTTTTCATTTTGTTAGATTAATTTCCTTTAGATTTATATTCCAATATATATATATAAAAAGGAAAATATTTTTATTATATTTCAATGGCCTTAAAATAATATAATTCAGTTAAAATATGTCAACGTAGTTTTTAATAAATCCAATAACCATAATAAAAATATTTGAAAGTTTAAATATATATAAATTTAATTTGCAGCTTTTTTTAGATGTTGAAAATTAATCGTTTAAAATTTGGCAATTAATTTTTTCAAAGCAATATTTTATTTATTGAGGTTTATGTGAGTTGGATGATAATAGATATACAGGTTGTCCTTAAAGTCTGGACGCCCTAGGCAAATGTCAAATTAATGATTTATAGTTTTTAATTTCATGGAGGTTTTTTTTCAACTGTCTAAGTCGGTCCTAAAATTATCCGACGTACAAAAAATCAATTGGAACTTGAAATAAAGGATAATGACGCAGCAATCTAGTTGTGGTCGTTGATATTTTCAATGTCCGATATCGACTGAAATATAACTCCACTGAGCTCAACTGGCAACCGCATTACTTATTATTTACATGGGAGAGTCTATTACAATATAATAGGTAATGTTCTAATATAACATTTAACATGCATATTTTCGAGAAATTAAATTTTCAACATTTTATTGAATTGCAATATTAACAAATAACATCTTCAATTTGATTTCCATCATTTGTGATGCAAAGGTTGATGCGCCTTGCAAAGACTCACGTGAACTCGATGCAATAACTCCTTCTTTTTTTTCAAAATTTTGGAGCATAACTGTTTATAAATTCAATCAAATTTTTATTGCATCTTTTATTTTCAAATGAAACCCCGACTCTTTTAGCATGTCCCAAAAAAAAAAAATCAAAAATTCTTTGTCTTTCGACAAAACCATTTTTTAATCTGGAGGTAAAAAAAAAAAAACAATTAAGATATCCCTATGTGTCCAATTTTGAGATATTGCAATATATATATATATATATATATATATATATATATATATATATATATATATTTAAATAAATGGAAAACTGTTTTATTTTTATTTATTTAATGTTTTTTTATGTTTTTAAATTCTTTTTTATATACATTCATGTTTAATAAATTCTGTTTATAATAAACAATATTAAAAAAAAAATACCGTATGAATTTGTATATTTGTTTTAACAAAATTTCATTAATTCGAAAATTTGTAAAATGCCGTCAAAGGATATTTATATTTTCTAAAATAAATTTATATAATATAGTATAACATAAATGTTATTTTTTAATTAAAACTGTTTTTATATTATATATATATTTATATATATATATATATATATATATATATAAATATATATATATATATATATATATATATGGTGTAACAGCAAAATTGTCCAAATCGTGTAACAGCATAATTATCCATCCTACAAAATGTTTAATATCTAAAAAAAAAAAAAATTAATTGAGTTTTTTTTTTTTCAGGTTTTCAGATAATACGCTTAGCCATCTTGATACCATTGGTCGTAAGAATAACTTAAAACCCCTTTGTGTTATTCTGCTAGAAAGGTTAAAATCATTTTGTGTTAGACCCACTGTCTTCCCAAATGAGCAATGGTGAGAGGAAAAAAGATCATTCAGATCATTCAACGGTACCAACATTCATACTCTGGCTTCCATCTTCAAAGTCCATTCAAGAACCATCAAGAGAACGGTGAATAAGTTTTTAAAAAAGAGGTGAACAGTAGAGAGAAAACCGGATCAGGAAGTCACAACAGGAAGAGAGATCAACATTTCAACTTAGAGCTAAAGAGATCAATTAGAAAAGATCCAACTCAATCCATAAGACGTTTGGCACGTGAGAGAGGAGTTTTCAGCTATGACAGTCCAAAAAAGCAGTGAAAAAAAAACTTGAAAAATGAAATCGTACGTGAAACCTGTGAGGCACCTTGTTACTCCAGGACAGAAAGTTAGAAGGTTAGAGAGGGCGAAGATCATCTTGAATAAGTTGGAAAATGATCCTGAAATATATATATATATATATATATATATATATATTATATATATATATATATATATTCTTTTTATTTCAATCTTTCATGATACTTCCGATCCTTAGCTATGATTAATTAATGATGAACATGTCATTTTCGTTTATGATCGATTTCATCACGATTCTTCTGTTAAGCTTGGAGAGTAATTATACATTCTTATTGCTCAAAGTAGAGTCCAATAGTGTTATAAAAACCTCGGAGAATTCCAGTAAAATATCTTTAATCATTTCTAAGATACAACAGTTCAAAGCTTAATCTAACAATTGGACAATTTTGTTACACGATTTGGACAATTTTGCTTTATATATACTATATATATATATATATATATATATATATATATATATATATATATATATATATATATTTATATAGATACTATTAAAACAAGAGAATATTTACTATAGATCCAACCCAAATCCAGTCCAAAAACATAGGATAAATTTATATATATATATATTTAAAAAATAGATATATTTAAAGTGACATTTTAATATGTTATATATTTTGAATTTATCTACTTGATAAATTTTAGGTAGCAAAAATCCTTCATCTAAAAAAAAACATTATTATAAATATTAAAAAATATTTTCGACTTTTTCCATATAAAATTTTCCACCCTACCACCATTTTATAATATAACAGATGAAACGTTTACAAGATCTCGCTAATCTATCGCTATTTCCATGGCAAATGTTTATTTATTAAAAATCTATTAACTGTATAATCCCAGCTAAATCCTTTACTATACGGTATTATAAAATATAACCATCCTCGTTCCCAATATATTTATATATTTTTAAGTTTTATATATATATATATATTATAAAAAAAGAACAATTGTTGCTTTGTGAAACAGAATCCCAGGCGGATAAATTTCTCAACCATTATAAATGTTAACCTTTTAATGTTTTTAGGTTTAAAAATTATTTTTTTGTTTTTATCCGCATAAATTCATGCCCCTTAGTCGTACTACTAAAAAAAAACAACCACTATTCAGAACTGTCTAAATTAAATTCTCTTTTTGTATAAATATCAATGTATAAAATGAAAATTTTTAAATGCATGAATCATCTGCAGGAGATAAAAAAAAATTTAAGTCAAAAAAAAATAAAAATAAAATAGTTTTAAAGAACTTTTATAAAATATAAAATATAGTTGATAAAAAATATATTTTTCGAAAAGGCGTTTTTTCACAGTTTTAAATTATTTGTTTCCATGTTTGTTAATTCCTTCGGAAAAATTCCTTTAATTCAAAAGCTTCCAAACAAATTTTTTTTATTTTTTAGAATGAAAATTTGCTCGCTTTATATTTTATTAAAAAATCTTTATGAAAACATTGAAAATGATTTCAGATATTCATTGGCATGGCAAAAATCAGCCAGGTTAGAACGAAAAAATAACGCAGTTTTGAACAGACGATGAGAATCAGAAACAGATAAAGATCAATAATAATTATATATTCATAATGAGGAAGGATGGCTTGGAAAATTTTTGATTTTATTTATATGGATATACCAAATATAATTGATCTGATAACAATAAATATATCCTCCTGATGAGGCTAATTATATGATGAAATGGAACGGACAGTTGAAGGCTGATAATATATACAATAAGAATATGCTAAGATAATATAAATATATATATATATATATATATATAAAAATATATATATATCCAAATATATAAATATATAAAAATATTATATATAAGAATTAAAATATTATATATATATATATATATATATATATATATATATAAATATATATATGCTTTCCTATTTTGATAAAGATGGTAAAAACATTCTGGAAAGACAAACAGAAATTTTATTTTTTTTTTTTTTTTATATATATTTTTATATTTTTTTATAAATCTTTTGCAAAATATAAAAACTGCAAATGAGTTGTTTTCAGTATTCTATGATTCAAACCTTTTTTATAATTTGATATATACATATTATTTAAAAATATTAAATATAAAAAATACATAATTCAAACTGAAAATTTTTTTTAAAACTTAACAACACATGATAATGAATAAAAAAGATTAAAAACGTCGACTTAATCAAAAAAACATCTGTTTTAGAATTTTTGTCACTTATTGAATAAATATGCATATGAAAATATATTGATAGAACAAGGTTTGTGGACGCTAAACAAAATCCAACGATTTGCTAAAAAAAATACGGAATATCATTTTAAAAAATATAAACAGTCAACACTACAAGGGTTTACCATTTACAGCCCTTCAAAAAATTATATTATAACATAGTTCCTTTCCTCGTCTTTTTCATCTTGGGGTTATATTTACGCCCTTTCTTTCCGCTTGTTACGCTTTTGAATGACGCGTTAAAATGGGTGTGGAATTAAAAGTGATAATGCCGACTCTCATAGAAAAATCGTTCTCGACTAATTTCATGCTAAAATGTATCTAATCATGCATCAACATTGTTTTTTTTTTTTTTTAAATAGCAGAGGAAAAAAAATTAAATTTTTCAGAATTAAAATCAAGATATTATAATTTTGCTGAGACAAATGGATTTTAAATATCCCATTGATTCCAACTATTTTATTAATCCTTTTTATTCAACTATTTTTGTACATATATATATATATATATATATATATATATTTATAAATATATAAATATAAAAAATTGAATATAAAATCCTAATATGCGATTATTAATTTTTAAATATATATATATATATTTATATATAAAAATATATATTTATATATATAAGATATAATGCTAAAATAACGTACATAATAGTTTTAGATCAAAAATAAAATTTTTTTGTTTTCATTCAAAAAAATCAACTTTTTATCAATTTTCATATATATATTTATATTATTTTTTGATATTTTTTTTATCATATTTAAATATATAACGCTATATATATAAAATATTTCTGTTATCTGTTTATATATTATATATATGCTTTATGTCCATCGTCTTTTATATATATAATTGTATATATATATATATAATTATGTTTTATATTTATATGTCCTGATGATGGTCTTTAGATTTTTCTGAACGTCTGACGATTGACAATTAAACATTAAAAAAATAATTTTAAAAATTTTAATTTTTTTTTTTATTGTTTTTTTTCAGTATATTTTCTTCATAAAAGAAAAATTTATCTTATATCCATATATTTGAATTCACACACACACACACACACACACACACACACACACACACATATATATATATATATATATATATATATATATATATATAATATAAATTTTATCATAAATATTTTGCTTCATATATATATATATATATATATATATATATAAGCCATTAATAAACAAAGAGTTTATTTCTTCATATATATAAAAAAACTTTTTAACGAATAAATTTTGATCAGACTATATAATAATGCTCAATAAAAAGAGAGAACATAATTAATTTCAAAATAAAAATTGTCTGAATTGATTTCAAATAAATAGTCTTTTATTGTGAATGCAGACATCAGGCATGATTGAATTTATTTTTTTTTTAAGAAATATTCTAAATGTTTTGAATATTAGTTTTTTTTAAATTATATATTTTCATTTATATTAACCATATATATAAATTTATATTTCATTCGAGAACTCGAAAATTTTGATGGTTTTGATGTTTTTTTTTTTCAAGATATAATTGAATTGATTTTTTTTTTTTTAAAAATATAAATAAATAATTTTTCAAATATAATAAACAATAAAATATCTTTTGATCGAAAAATATAACTAATATTTTAAATAAATAAATATTTAAACTTATAAATAATTGTATATTTCTAAAATTTTAAATTCACATTTTTCTTTATTTATTTCAAAAAACCTTTTTTCCAAATTTAATGATTTAATTATTTATTTGCTTTATATGTATAAACGCCAGCAACAAATATAGATCTCTTAATATCTAGTTATCTCAATTTATATAACACACAAATTTGAAATCTATATATATATATATATATATATATATATATATGGGTATATATAAAATATAAAAGAATAAGTAGGATGTTGAGGATACCGTTTTAACCGAACATATTTTACATTTTGTTGAGCTGTGATCTTATTTTTCAAGGTATGTTTAAATGAAAAAGAAGAAAGAAGAAGAAGGAGAGAAGAAAAAGAAAAGAAGAAGAAGAAGAAAACCTAAGAAGAAAACTATCATAATTGTATATAATTTTTGTTTGTTTTTTTTCTTTACATTTTGAGTTTTTCCTCTTTAATATAGCAACAATGTATATATATATATATATATATATATATATATATATATATATATATAGATTAGAGAGAGAGAGAATATCAGAGAGAAAGATAGTGGGAATAATTTATTTTTTTTTTTTTTTTTTTTTTGACTGGATTCTGGCAATGGTGACGATGGAATTACTATTTTTGTCGTCACTAATTGAAGAAAATTGTAAACGGAGAATGCTTTCCCCAATTTACCACTCAGCCATTCTTCTCGAACTCAGTAATGGCGGCGTAAACATTTTATTAAAATATATGGCGAAGCGAAAAGTAGATTTATGTTTTCCAATGGAATTGATGCGAAACGAAGGCGGGAACTATTTGAATATAGCTGGGACCCGAACAAGTTCTACCACTCTGGGTATATATATATATACCTATAATAATTATATTAAGAGGTGATGCCAAAGCTCTCCTCAAAACCTCCCGATCAAAGTCTTTCTGCCAATGTAAGAAATCGTCAAAAGAGGACGGAGCAATAAAAGAAAAAAAATCAAGTAATCAGTAGATAAGAATTGACATTGTATTTAAACTTCCGAAGATCATATAAGGCTGGATTGCAAAACGTCGGGAGAGTGTTCCACCAGCAAAAAGTGCAAGGGAAGAAACTGTAAGCATAGAACTTACGGTTGCATCTAGCCAATTCAGCTGTAACTTGATTGTACTACACTTAAATTGATAAAGCCTAGGTACCATAGAGGAAAGTGATATTTATTCTGTTCTCTACAGAAATGTGGCACAAGGCCGAAAAGAGGATTAGGGAAAGGACGGTCTTCTTCTGTCTTGACTATAACTTAGCTAGCCACAAACACTGACCCAGTCGTACGAACAATATTCCTTGCACCAAAACAACACATTCATACGTACCTTTCTTACTACAACCACCATAATACCTCTTTGTCTCTATGAAAATACTAACTAAAATATATTTACAATTCATTGTCTGTGGGGGGAATAAAATAAACAATTCTTAAAAACTAGCCCCATAGAGGAAAGTTCATCGCAGCAATTACCATGAAAGTATTTATAGAAAAGATACAGGAAAGCTACATTACGGCGGTGGGAACGTGACTGAAGCCGAAATGCCAGGTCAGGACCAGTAACATTGCAGATTCTTCCTTGCATTTTATCAAGAATCTCAACAGATATAGCAAAAATATAAGGCCAGATTGCGGCAGCAATATTCGAAGCATGGATAAATGATAGACTTATAAATATGTGAGATAGCTTCTGAAGAGAAAAAATTGTCTAGTATGAAACAATGAAACAACTTTCCTGGCAGCAGACCTAGCAATTGATTCATGTCAACCGCGAAAATTAGTCTAAGAAAGCGCAACGAGTCTCTCTCCTAGAGGTTATCATCAGCCATGCTGACGGAAAGCAGAAAGTAGACTCTCATATTAATTATAGAGAGATGTTCTGCTTTTGGAGACGTCAAAATTAACAAGCCATTCCTTGCCCCAGTTAGCAGAAGCTCATAGGTCACTTTTCGTTCATTTATAGATTTAGCCATCACAGATAAACTACCCTGCACATAGTTGATGCTCGACTCCGTGAGAGCGTCTCACTGCACCTTCTTGGCCCCACGTCTTCAACTGACTTGAGGTGGGGCAACAACATTGAATCAATAGCTGCATCTACTGCAAGGCAAGTTGGTTCACTGTATCGTACCAGAAGGTTTTTCAATCAGAGTCCATCTTACACATCTACAAATCTATCATTTGTCCGTTGTTACCACATCTGGTCTGGTGCCCCTGCCGTTCATTTCGACGTTCTCGACAAAATCCAAAGAAGAATCTACAATATAATCTTTCCAGATTCAGTCACTTTTTCACAGACGTGATGTGGCTTCCCTCTATCTTTTCTACAAATATTTTCTGAAAAGCTTTTTTCCCTTGGTGCCCCAACTACATAAATCTAAGCGTGCTGCTAGATTGGCATTTAGGTCCCACCAATTTACTGTCGAAATAGTTAAATGTAATCGCCACTTCTACTGCAAATGTTTCTTTTCTCATACTTCCTGGCTGTTTAACTCTCCTCCTCTTACTTGCTTCCCTGAAAAATTTAAATGCAACGTCATTCACCATCTTCTTTTGCCTTGATACTCGTTCTTCTTTTATCCTTTCCTCGGCCCCCAATCTTTATTCTCACTTTCACTCTCAGTAAACTCCTGTGTGCTAATGGCACACCGGCCTTTCTTGGAGTGAAATACTTAAAAAAAAAAAAAAAGACACAGGAAAGCCACATTACGACAGCGAAGCCCAGATGCCAGGTCAGGACGAGTAACATTGCTGATTATTCTTTGAATTTTATCAAGAATCAATGAATATATAGCAGAAGCACCGGACTGTGGCTGTAATGTTGGACGCATGGTAGACTTATACATATGTCAGATAAATTCCGGAAATAAAAATTGTCTAGCACGACTCAGTGAACCAACTTTCTTAGCAGCAGACCTAGCAATGGATTCAATATAATCTTTGCAATTCATATCCTTTTTTTTATTTTCGTAGCCTGTTAGCGGTTATAATGTTATGTTAGGCTTGGGCTGCAGGCCGTGATGTCATTAGAAATTCTCCTCGACGGACTCCAACGGACTGGTATTTACCTGTCGCATCACTGCGGACTAGATGCAACATAAGGTCAAGTTTACCGTGGGGAACCGGAGTGTTTCCACCGGGGCCACTGGTCAAAATTTACCCAGCCCCCGCCAAAGCGTGCTCGTGTATAGAACTGATTTGTTTTTTCTCAGCCGAGTCTGTATCCGAAGACAGAGCTCGACTGAGTCATCCTCCGCCCGAAGACAGAGGTCTTGTCTTGTCGCGAGCCAGATTGTCTAACTCCAATGGACTTCCTTGACTGACTTTAAGTTCTTTATTTAAGGCGTCTTACTTAGTTCATTTGTGTTACCGTGGGTGTCTTCTTTACTCTATAACATAACCGAAACGTAAATTAAGTAATTTTTTAAGTAATTAATGGACATGTTTTTTTTATTTCGTATTACTATTATTAATTATGAAAATTATTACTTAATAATTAATAAATTATTTCTTATTACTAAATAATTATTTGAATTGCTTACACGTGTTTGAGGAGACACACGTGTTTCTTTTCACAAAAAAGTGAAATTGATATCTACCAACGTCGAATCTGCCCCTATATATATATATATATATATATATATATATATATATATATATATATATATATATATATATATATGAATGTATGTATATATATTATAGCTGGTCACTTGTATTCGAGGATATCCGTCTACTAGGGCAGCTAGCCAATGCGCTCGCTCAGACACACACAGAGCCCAACTGTGGTCTATTCTGCAACTATGCTGAGCAGACCTTAGTTACAGTTTCTGGGAGAGAGCATGTTATCTAACGTGATCAACAATTTAAATAAGGCCAGCACACTCAAACCCTCGGTCACGATGACTTGTGACTTCGTGCTAGCACAGCTATCCACGGCCCACATTGGGTCAACCCGTGGTATGGTTTTCAGGCATTTTCCAAAAGGTGCTGCATGCAGGGATCGAACCCTCCAGTCCGATAACATCAGGAAGTCTCCTTCTTGACAAATCAACCATGGTGAGATTCGAAACCGGGTCTTATGATCAGTAAGCGATCGTTCTTAGCAGTCGGTATTGATATATATATATATATATATATATATATATATATATATATATATATAATTATTATTTATAAAAAAATTATAACATAAGTATGTTATAAAATCACTACAAAAAATAGCCATTTTGTTTCAACACACTCTATGTCTTATCAAGTGATGATGTTGAAAATAAAATAAATGGTTTAAAAAAAAATATGGATATATATATATATATATGTGTGTGTGTGTGTGTGTGCCTGACTATTGCGTTTAGCATGAAACAGCCTGTCGCCTTTGAGTGTTGACTTGATGTTCACTTTTATATTTATATTTACATACGCTCTATCTCTGATATTGAGCACTTTATCCCATAAATATAGCACACCTTAAAAATATGGTGTATCAAAAACCCTTTTACAAACTTTGGGAGCGAGCCCCTCACACCAAATCAAGGCCAAAAGTTCATATAAACATATGTCCCCAAATCCTTCGTTTTGAGTAATTAAGTTTCATTTTTACGGTAGAGGCTTTTAAATGTACAATTCAAGATTCAAACCAAATATACTTTTACAAACTTTGAGGGTGGGGGTGCCTAATTCTACCGTAAACTTTCTTTAGCCTGAATAACTCAAATAATGTTTAACTATGCGAACATTACGATAAACTAATATATTTTCAATATATGTATAAGTAATGTTTAGTATACACCCAGCACCAAAAGATTGCGTTTGGCATGAAAGTCCGCGTCGTGTGAATGGTCTGGAATAATATGTATATTTATTAATATAGAAACTTTAAAGCTCTTTTATATACACTATTTCTATAACACTAGCACTTTATATGCAATTCATATATATATATATATATATATATATATATATATATATATATATATATATATATATATATATATATATGGGTTTTCTTTTGAACGGGACTTTCTTTTCCTCGCTGCAGCCTAGGCTCTTTTGATTGCAACCTGGTCCTCTGTTGGCAGAGATTTCTTTTTTACAATGCATACTGCTGCGATAGGCAACCATAAACTACAGAAAAACTCAAAATTGATCGCTGCATTTAAGTATTGCATTGATATTTAAGCTTACCTTTTAAAAGTTCAACGATAATTCATTCTCCTGCTTCCACTTAATTTAAAGACAATTTGATGTACTTACGTCCTTATTTTCCGTACAAACCATTATTTTTTATTATTATTTTATGTTTGACTTTCGCTGGATTTTGCAATTAATTTCGATTATTCCCAAATTTATTTCAAAGTTATAAGAATTGTTATCGTACAAAAAAAATAAATAAATAAATAGATAGATAATGTCGCAAACAATCACGTAAAAAAAAATAGCAGTAATGAAAAGTTATCTCTGTTTAATTGAAAAAGTGTGACACAGTGACACACTAATATTCGCATTATATATATATATATATATTGTTTATAGGTCATTTTTATAGATACAAATATTTAAGTAAATGCTCTATTTATAATAAACAATATTAACATTTAACAGGGCATTTACTTAAATATTTGCAGCTATAAAAATAACATATAAACAATAAATATATTAAAATAATTGTAGGATTTAGTCCATTTTATAATCTCTCTCTCTCTCTCTTTCTCTCTCTCTCTCTCTCTCTCTCTCTCTCTCTCTCTCATACATACATACATACATATATATATATATATATATATATATATATATATATATATATATATATATATATATATAAAAAAATTTAAACACTAATATTCCATGGAATATTAGTGTTTTAAAAAAATTTTATTATATTCATACTCTGTCCTGGATATTGAGTTCTACCTGGATTCTATCCTCTTGAAATTTATACATATATATATATATATGTGTGTGTGTATATATATATATATATATATATATATATATATATATATATATATATATATATATAGTACGTGATTGAGAAGTAACTCCCCATGTTAAAATACTTATAATTTATATATTAAATATAATTTTGACAAGAAATGGATATAAGAGGAAAGCATCATGAGGTTTTATTTAAATTCGATATGGGCACCAGATTTCTCTTCGAGATTCTCGATGATAAAAGGAATCTCGACATCTGATTTCACCAGGAACTCTTATGGTATGGAA
Source organism: Acanthosepion pharaonis (assembly GCA_903632075.3). NCBI lineage: Eukaryota > Metazoa > Mollusca > Cephalopoda > Sepiida > Sepiidae > Acanthosepion > Acanthosepion pharaonis. The sequence continues at coordinate 375,219 of CAHIKZ030001519.1, read as the reverse complement.
GACATAAGTTCTTGTACTCGCCCTTCAAGTTCTTCCAAAGTCTTGGTTTGGCATAGCAGACTTGCTCCTTTAACTAACCCCAAAGAAAAATGTCACAGGGTGTTAAGTCAGGACTCCTGGCTGGCCACTCAGACATTAAAATAGGGAGTTTTTCAATCACTTTGTATATATAAACTTAATAATATACATATAATTAAAAAATATAAGCACATAAACCCGTGTGTAACTTTTCAAGCAAAAGAAATAAATGCTAGCAGATGTTTTAAACAGAAAGACGAGTGATATTAGCATAGAAAAAACATTGTATTGTGGTGGGGGGACGTTTTTCGTCTCACACGTTGAAGAACGCGTGCGAGTGAGTGCCTCCTCCTGCACATGCATTCAGTATATGCAACTATTTGCAGGCGTTTGTATTCCTGTCTCCGTGTGTCGACATAGGCATCAACACGTGAGAATTACCTGCGTGTACGATGCAAGCGGAAGTCGTGTGTAAAAGAAACTAGCAGATTCCGTCGCATTATAGCAGGAAGAACAGGAACTTCTCTTCCGGTGAGTGGGTTATTATGATAGGTTCTCTCTAACTCGTCTCAGTGTCCGGTGACAGCCCACAGCTGGAGCCAATGGAGTGTGGGTAAGGAAGCCGCATAAAAAAAGGAGACTTTCGTTGTCGACTGTTGAGGTTAACGGCCAGTTTAAGCGCTGTTTTTTAAATGGTAGGCTTTAAGCGGTCAAACAGAAAGCGGGGAGGCTGAAACAGTTATTAATGGAAGGATGTATAGAGATTGACTGCTGAATGTTTCACCGGAAGTAAGTACACGCGGTAGGCTGATATCTAGCCGGACAGACCAGCTGCTGTGAGACTCGTTGGCTGCTGTCTGGATGTATGTCTGGAGGGAGAGAGGTTGACTAAAAAACACATTTGTCCGCTTTAGATGATGATTGAAATATGGAATGAGCGGGAGAAAGAAAGAAAGAAAGAAAGAAAGATGTTGATTGAAATATGGAATGAGCGGGAAAAAGAAAGAAAGAAAGAAAGAAAGATGTTCATTGAAATATGGAATGAGCGGGAAAAAGAAAAAAAGAAAGAAAGAAAGAAAGAAAGAAAGATGCTGATTGAAATATGGAATGAGCGGGAGAAAGAAAGAAAGAAAGAAAGAAAGAAAGAAAGAAAGAAAGAAAGAAAGAAAGAAAGAAAGGAGGTAAAGATTGAAATATAAAAAGAAAGAAAGAATTTAGAAATTGAAAGAGTAATTTATAAAAATAGAAAAATTAATAACAAGCGAAAGACAGAAAAGTGACAGATGTTGGGGGTAAAAGAATGAAATAAAAAAAGAACGAAATAAGAAAGAAAGAAAGAGAGAGAAAAGAGAGAAAGAAAGAAATGAGGAGTTGAAAGAATAATTTATAAAAAGTGAAAAATGAACAAACGAAAGACAGAAAAGAGATAGATCAACGCGGCGAATGAAAAATATATAAAAAGAACGAAAGAAAAAATAAGAAAGAAAAAAATGAAAGAAAAAAATGAAAGAAAGAAAGAACCAGTGATAAAGAACATCAACTGTAATATGATACAGCGTCACAAAGAAAGAAAGAAAGAAAGAAAGAATGAAATCCGTTTATCAACAAAGGAAAATTGTTTAGAATGAATTTCCTTTGAGAATGAAAGACGAACGGAGTTGCCGTACAAAGTGTAGGTCGGAAGAATATTATATATATATATATATATATATATATATATATATATATTATTTTACACAAGTTCAAAAGAAAATACGATAGTGGATATTAAACTGGAGCGTGTTTGTTTATAAAAGCGCTTATCAGTCAACTCTCCACATATATTCTTGGCACAAAAAATATTCGCTTAAATAAGAGAAAAAGTGTACGTTATTTTTCATTACTCACCAAATCAGACGAGAAGAAATATTAGTAATTCTAACGTTTTGACGAATTGCATGATGTCTGAAGCCGTCATTATTTTTGCTCACAGACGCACAACGTCGTAATGAAGGATCAGATCTTGGGTTATATTTTTACGGTAGGGGGAGGGCCCTAAATAACGTGCATGTCTGTTTATTTTAACAGCTGCGGACGGCTAATAACATTGCCAACACTCTTTCTCATTCAACCATCGTTTGTCGTTTAAGAGATTACTGGTGGACCCGTGTCGTCAAAAATAGCGGCAATTGTTAGAAGATTTTAATAGTGTGATGTCTTCAAACAGTGTATTGACATTTAATGGTGGTGGTGTATGGTATGGTCGCAATATGATCCTCCGAAAATTACGTTGTGAAAACTTTCTAATAATAATAATAATGACTGAACAATATATGTCATAAAATATGGATAAGCTAGTATTAAGACAAGGTTCTACTGTACATAAAGTGGGAGATCAATTTTCTAATGTTATCAAGTAACAAAATGAACCTTTTAGAATTACGATATGAAAGCTTCATAATAATAATAATAATAATAATAATGACTGAACAATATATGTCATAAAATATGGATAAGCTAGTATTAAGACAAGGTTCTACTGTACATAAAGTGGGAGATCAATTTTCTAATGTTATCAAGTAACAAAATGAACCTTTTAGAATTACGATGTGAAAGCTTCATAATAATAATAATAATAATGACTGAACAATATATGTCATAAAATATAGATAAGCCAGTATTAAGACAAGGTTCTACTGTACATAAAGTGGGAGAGCAATTTTCTAATGTTATCAAGTAACAAAATGAACCTTTTAGAATTACGATGTGAAAGCTTCATAATAATAATAATAATAATGACTGAACAATATATGTCATAAAATATAGATAAGCCAGTATTAAGACAAGGTTCTACTGTACATAAAGTAGGAGAGCAATTTTCTAATGTTATCAAGTAACAAAATGAAGCTTTTAAATTACGATGTAAATTTTCATAATAATAATAATAATAATGACTGAACAATATATGTCATAAAATATAGATAAGCCAGTATTAAGACAAGGTTCTACTGTACATAAAGTAGGAGAGCAATTTTCTAATGAAACAAAATGAACCTTTTAGAATTACGACATTCTTTTTTATAGATACAAATATTTAAGTAAATGCTCTGATTATAATGAACTGTATTAACGACATTTACTGGCCTGAATGTCCGAGAAATTGTTATAGAAAATTTGCGTCCTCCGACAGGAATCGAACCTTTATCCTATATGGATGTGCTTTTTCCGATTTCAGGCCGGTAAATGTTGTTAATACTGTTTATTATAAACAGAGCATTTACTTAAATATTTGTATCTATAAAAAGAATGTTAAACATAAAAATGTCTTAAAATAATTGCCAGACTTTGTCCATTTCATAATGTGATTCCTAAATATGTAAAAGATTCAAAAGATTTTATTGATTCACCCGTGACAGTTTGTATTGGGCCTTTCTGGTTGAAGCCTATGAATTCAGTATCTTTCTCTGTCTCTCTCTCTGTCTCACTCTCTCTCTCTCTCTCTTTCTCTCTCTGTCTCTCTGTCTGTCTCTCTCTCTCTCTCTCTCTCTACATATATATATATATATATATATATATAATTATTTATTTAAAAATTATAACATAAATATGTTATAAAATCACTACAAAAATAGCCATTTTGTTTCAACACCTCCGGTCTCTTATCAAATATATATATAGACAAAAACTAAAAATCCTTGAAGCATTATACATCAAACAGTTGAAACCCAACCTAAACAAAATCAATTATGGCATCTCTACAAATATTCTTAAATGACTATAATTGGTAACAGAAGCCATTGGTTTATACCAACGGCTTTCCATACTTCTCCAATTCACTCTCGTGTGGTCATGTGTGACGTCATGAGATGCGGTGCGAGTTTCGCTTCTAGCGTCTTATATGCGCGTGTTTATCGTTGCTTAGAAATCATCTATATAAACAATGACAGACTATCATCACTGTCGTGTCTGTATATTGTTTAATATGTTGTAATTGACATCTTTGATAATGGCTTATGTAAGCCGAAAGCTTAGATTGTATTAAAAAAAAATATGGATCAATATTGTGAATTTCTTTCTTCGTTCAACGATAATGTTATTAAACTTATCAGACGTTACGAAAAAAAATTACATAAAATAAATAGACAACACTTGTCTATATTATTTAATAAAACGTGTATAAATATATATATATATATATATATATATATATATATATATATATATATATATATATTCATTGAAATAATTATATATATAATTTGTGTGTGTAATATGATATATGGCATAGTATAAATATAAATTAAATTATATAAAGTGACAGGACCCAAAGAGATGTGCGTTCGATACCTGGTTAAGACAGTGGAGAACTTGATAAATATATTTAAATTAACAGGAGATAACTGATAACTGACATCCATTAGACATGGCACGGGGAACTAGAACAATTTTTATAAACGAGCGAAATATAAGGGTTCAGTTCAACATTACAACCATCTGAAGAAGGCCGGAGTTCTTACAACGGTCGAAACGCAAACATCGAAATATGTCAACAAAGATGAGGATAATAGTTCGGATAATGTAAATAGTGCCTATGAATTCAGTTTCAATTCTTGGCATATAATCAAACATATTTGGACATTTTCTAGATGATGTATATCGAACTGTACGGGTAATGGTATCTCAGTGATACTACGGTCATTTCCATGTTGTTTTTTCATATTTGGAAGTAAAAAAATATAAACAAACTCTTGAATGTCTTGGTGATGAATTAAATATTAGTTGATTTTGTTTGTTGAATATTTCCTCGCATTTCTCAATACATAGTGAAGGGTTTGATAAATAAAAAAAAAATGCAATTATGTTTTTCACCCTTTTGAGGATTTTTATTTGTTGTTATAAGCTGGTTATTTTCATTTTTTTTGACTGTGGAATGTACAGAAAAAATTTTTTGTAAACCTATTGTTATTTTATATTATATTTATCATATATATATATATATATATATATATATATATATATATATATATATATATATATCTATATAACTGATGACATGTCGTAACTCATGGTTGACCTCCCTAAAGCTATTAATCAAACTAAACAGCCATTAAACTTGCATTAATAAATTAACTTCATAGTAAAAAAATTAACTTTCAGATGATTCTTCAGGACGTTTACTGTCTATTTGTCTAAAAAAAACATCCTTTGATAACATTGTGCTTGCATCAAATTTACTTTGAATAAATAATATGTAATTAGAATAATTTTCTCTCTTCCTTTAATAATGGCACCAAAGAGCCTAGTTTGTGAATATGAAAGCATCCAACTGAAAATAAATAACAAAAAGTTGTCTAAATTCATTCAATGAAAATGTTAATATCATTTATATATATATATATATATATATATATATATATATAAAAACATATATATTAAGGCAGGATAAATGTGATTGTTTGTAACGTTTTTTTTTTTTTTTTTCGGCGGAATTGTACCAAAATTTAGAGATATGAAGAATTGAATCCAATTGTTAGAGAAAGGCCAAGACCGACTTTGTATTTCCCAATTTTCCCACCAATAGTGGAAAAATAATCGATTTTTTATACTTGGAACGAAATTTTTCATGTAGTTTACTCAGATATGCCATTGTGTAACTTAGTTAAGTGAGAGCCTATAGCTGACTGCCACGAATATATATAAAGATTCTATTATATATATAGATATATAATGACTATATATATATGTTAATTCAGCATGCTAGCATTAAAAAAAATCGATATCTGCTTTCGTCAAAGTGATCTTAAATCTTTGGCACTTTATTTTAATTGGCTCATTCGCTTGCTTTAATTCAACGTTGATTCTGATTCCGCAGAATTGGGTTAGATGTGAAAAAAAAAATTTGTTGTTAACATTCTTTTTCATTCGGTTTTTTTTGCCGAGTTTTTACGAGTCCTTTTTTAAAGCTGATCGTTTTGTGTTTCATTTTGTTTAGTTCTTTTTTCGTAAAATATTTAATGTTTAGTTTGGAGCTTATTTAAAAATTGCAAACATTGAGATAGGCATAAAGTTTCCCTTTCATGTAGCAACATCAAACACGGCAAATTTCACTCCTTTAAAAACATGCAAGGAAGGGCAAAATTAAATTTTAAGTCAAGTGATCCATAATTTTTCATGTCATAATAGTAATTTTTCACTAATTAAGCATTAATACAAACCATGCTAAATTGTTTATATATATAAATTATATATAAATATATATAAATATATACATATTTATATATATATATATATTAAAGTCCTTAAAGAACAAATTAAAAATCCACTCTCTCTCTCTCTTAAAATTTTATATATATATATATATATAACAGCTTAAATGCGCATTTGATTATTGAACGATGAGATATTAAGTACAACGCCCATTTAAAATATATAAATAATTATACATACTTATATTTATTTATATTTATATACAACTTCATATATATATATATATATATATATATATATATATATATATATATATATATATATATATATATATATATTTTTGTAATTTTATTTAAGTTTGTGTTGTGTTTTATAATAAACAGTATTAAAAAACATTTAAATGCATGAATGTCCGAAAATTTAAATGAAAAATATGTGTTTCCGAAATGAATGGAACTTGTAGCCTGCACGAAAACGAACGTTAACTGAAAAAATGATTTATAACAAAAAAAAAAATCATTTCATGGACACATTTTATTTTTTTTAAATTTTCTCACTTGAAATATTCCAAATATTTTCTCTAGTAAATGCGAAACTGGACGTTCAGAAACTGTGCAGTTAATATTCTATTACACTTTTTAAAAAAACATATTTCGGCTTAATATTTTGTATTTCGTTTTTAAATTTAAAATCGATGAAAAGATATTAATACCTGACGATGAAGGAAAAATTTCTTCAAAATACTTGTAACAGAAACATCTAAATCTACCATTTAATTTTAAAAAAAAATGATCACGTCATTCAGACAGAACTGTTCGGAAGTTAATATTTTATTGAAATAGTTAGCGAAAGTCATTTTTCGCCATTAATTACATTAACTTTAAAATTAATTCTTTGTTCGATTCATTTTTTATAATATATATATATATATTTATATATATATATATATATATTTGAAAAAAAGACAGACCACGTTAAGATTCCATGTAATTCGTCTTATTTCACCATAACCCCTTTAACAGGGTTCTGGATCATCAGAAGGAATAGGGCAAAATATATATATATATATATATATATATATATATATTTATATGTGTGTGTTTGTGTGTGTGTATGTATGTAGTATGTGTATGTGTGAATAACAATTTGTTTGTTGAAAAAAAAAAATACACAAAACAATGATTCTTAATATATATATATATATATATATATATATATATATATATATATATATGTATATAATGTGTGTGTGTGTGTGTGTGTGTGTGGATAAAAATTTTTTTCTTTTTTTTTATGAATTAACAACAATGAAATAAAAATTATATATAAATCAACTGAGTGTGTGTGTGTGTTAACGGTTTGTGTAAATGGATAGATAATAATGAAATGTATAATTTGTATAACGGAACAATGGAAGAATGTGATTCATCACTATGCTGAGGTCGAATTCTAATCGAGTTCTTTGCATTCAGTTACGCGCAAATAAACTCATATTTGAAGTGATGCATCCGATTCTTTACTTCGACTATGAGTAAATAGCAGGGCAGACTGGGTCCTTATAGCCTTGGTTGGCAACCACTCTAAGAGAAGGAAACTCCTAAATTCAAAACCTAATGAGGGTCGTTTGAAGACCTTGTCACACATTGTTTGCTCTAGTTATTTGTATTCGATTCTTCCGATAATTTTGCTTGGCTCTGAACAGACACCATGATAATCGAATTATATTTACGTATAATCTGTGTGTTCAGTTCTAAACACTGCGCGACTGGACGCTCATAATTTAGAAAATATTTTTATTTGATATAAATATGTTCTTTGTCCCTTACGAAGCATTTTTCGTTATTTCAATGTGTCTTTGAATTTCTGAATCGCATTTTCCATTGTCTGTCATAACACTTAGGACAAAAAAATTTGAATGCAATCTTTCATTTATTTTTTTTCAATATCCTTTCAGGACGTAGGCGATCATGGCTTAATACTTCCCCTATATAGGCTTTGTAGCTCTCAATAAGTTTTGTCCATTTGCTATCACCCCAGGCTATGTTCTGCCATCCATTGTTTAAGCCTTTCATATATCATTTATTGCTTTCGTTGTAAAATTTTTTCTATATTCGACCTGTGAGTATCAGATTCTCTAGGCCCTCCTTTTCTCATTACGTGTCCCAGAAATTTCAACTTTCCTGATGTTAAGTATAAGCTTCCTCTTTGTTTACATCCTCTCCAAATGGTTGCTCACACGCTCGGTCCATGATATCCTTAGCATGTTACAAATTCATGACGGTCGTCTTCGAGTATAGAATCCAGAGGTTAGCAGTGAATATTTCGGAGACAGTAGGAAAGCGTAGTTCAGGTTCGCAGTGGATATCGCAGCAAAGTAGCAGAGCGTAGTTCTTTCTTATTCATCTTCGCCTGACAAGTTGGCACTGGTCATTCCGGTAGGATAAATAAAAAATGGCCGCCTTTATACACGACGGACACAATGTCCTGCGGCTTCTGATTGGTTAATCTTCTATTGGTAGACTATAAAGGGAATTAAGTCATATGTATATACACAAAAAACTGTAACATAGCATCCTTTAGTAGAACCATACCGCCGTAGTCTCAACTTTGAGGAGACCATCCAACAGTCACTGGCGTAAAGGAGGACAGATGTCACGTAGCAGATTAGTATTCTTTTCTTTATTACCAAAGAAATCCTCCTGTTTCGTATTACTCTGCCTAGTCTTTGGAATGCGTCTTTGGCCATCCCAATACATATACGGATCTCAGCGTCGCACTTGCCGTTCTCTGTCAAAACAATTCCCAGATATTTAAATTTCCGCCCCTGTTTGATTTTAGTTTTCCCGACCTGCAAATCGCATTTCGGGCTCATCCTTTTACTGATGACCATGCATTCTGTTTTCTTGTAATTTGTGCTTAGTCCCTTCTTCTTGCTCTCCTTCGTTACCTTCTCTAGGAGGATTTATAATTTCTTTTCCGTGTCCCTATAGATATCTCCTGTAAGAATTGCTGAGAGAATATATGAACCAAAGACCTGCTTGATTTTAGTGTTTTTAGTACCCCCGACCTGCAAATCATTCTTTGACTGGTGATTCTGTCTTCTTGTAGTTTATGCTTATTCCTTTCTTCTCGCCCTCCTTTGCTACTTTCTGTAGGAGGTTTTGTAATTTCTTTTCCGTATCTGTTATCGGTACTGTGTCATCTGCGTATCTTATGTTGTTAAGATTATGGCCGCCAATGACGAATCCCAGCAGGATTTCCAATTCTCTCAGAATTGCCTCGCTGTATAGGTTGAACTTCCTGGTTAAAAAGATTGCCGCAGATGGTGGAACGTTCGTTCCGTTCGCGAGGAAAACATAATGAAGAACCTATCTTTCGCCTTAGCAAGTTTTCCAAATTAAACTCTGAAATTCACTATAAATGATACACTGTCATATAAAAGAGGTGATAAAATAATTCTACAAGACGTTTTGTGCCATTCATGGTTGATTATATCCTGTGCGGTCGACTCATAGTTCATAGCGATGAAATACGTAATTACTTTTCGAAGACCCTTATAAATTAAAAAGTATATACAATAATCCCTCGATTTGTGCTCCTAATGTGTACATTAACAGATGCGCACTAATCGTAAACGGATTAATGGAATATAATAACTTATAGGAAATTATGTAATTTGTACCTCAAATTTTAATCTCATGCACAATTAATTTCTAATTTGCGTACATTTTAATAGAAATATAGGTACAGTAGTTACATTAGTCGGACTATTGTCCTCATCTTTGTCGCCATATTTGTCACAACGTTTCGGCCGTTGTACGCTCCGGCCTTCTTCAGGTGGTTGGAATGTCGAACTGAAACATTTATTTCGATCACTGGGGTAGACTGTTCTAGTTCCCCGTGCCATGTTTGATGGATGTCAGTTATCAGTTATCTCCTGCTAATTTTCCCTCTGAATGTTCTCCACTGCCTTAACCGGGTATTGAACTCACATTCTTTGGGTCTGTCACTGGATCTAACCAACGCCTTTATCCTCTCTGCCATGTGTCCTTGAGACTTGAAGAACCACCTGAAGAAGGCCGGAGCGTACAACGGCCGAAACGTTGTGACAAATATGGCGACAAAGATGAGGACAATAGTCCGACTAATGTAAATACTGTACATAATACTTCATCTCAGAAATATAGACAAACTCAGAAATATAGATACATAAAAAGGCACGGTGGAGTAGTGGATAGCGGCTCCGATTGAGGAATTGAAAAGCCGCGTTCGAATTCCAATCGGATCCATTACATTCACTTATATGCTAATACCCTTGGGAAAGGTATGAATCGTTTTCTCCCCCCAAGCTATGGATAAACAGCAGAATAGACCGGGTTCTGTAGCCTTAGATGGCAGAAAGAAAGGCGGGAAAAAATTGCCTCGTCAGTGATGTATCTGAAATATACATGATCGCTTAAGCATGTATCACGCATGGCACAATACTGAATAGATACATGTGAGAAGATACAATAAAAACGCTATGAATTAATGTTTATTAATCTGATTGTTTTGCCACATGGTATTTTTCTGTTTTTCATATAATTGGCGCTACCGAAAAATTACCCCTTCAAATTTTTCAAATATATAATATTCATTAACATGAAAATTTTATTTATAATCTTTCCATAGTAAATGCATACATCTTGTATATTTCAATATTTTTTATTTAATGTAAATTTCTGTATCTAATTAAACCGTCCATGTTTTTTTTAAAAAAAAAATCAGAAATTTCCATTTAAGACCTTCAAAATAAACATGAAAAAAATCTAAATATTCAAAAAGTTTTAATACAGACAAATATTCAAATATATATATATATATATAATTCCAGTCGAATCCACTGCATTCACTTACGTGCTAATACCCTTGGGAAAGGTATGTATCTTCTTCATCTCCCTCCAGCTATGGGTAAAATAGCAGGACAGACTGGGTTCTATAGCCTTGGATGGCAACTGGTCTAGGAGAAGGACAACTCTGAATTCAAAACCTGCAGAGGGTCGTTTGGGAACCTTGTGGCATGCATTCATCCATGTGCACCAGGTTTCTGTATTCGTCCCTTGTTCCAAAAGTGTGGCTGGTCCTGCACAAGGACTTTCACCACTATAAACAAATCTCATGTGCCGGTGTCGGGACGTCGGTTTCCTGGGGACTTATCGGCCTGACCCTCATACGTCGAACGCGACGGGAGAGTCGATTATTATATATACGTCTATTTTTTTAACTACTGTAATTACTTAGATAGCCTAATAATTAACAAACAAAATTGTTACCCATTTTCCATTTTTACATTTTAGAAAATTTTTAATTAATCGGTAACTATAAAAAATCGATTTTCAATTACTATGGTTAAATTGAAGAATGTTTTACCACACTAATCGAGTATTATATATGCACTAATGGAATCTTGACTATATAAAAAAATTTTCTCACTAATTGAAAACGCATTAATCGAATATCAAAATAATGAAGGTTTTTTTTTTATATATATATATATATATATATATATATATATATATATATATATATATATATATATATATCATTCAAGATAGAACTTTTCATTCTATCAAAGCTCGCCAATGGGACGACTAGACAACTGAATGTCTCAAGCCCGGATCGAAACTCAACTGATTTGGTGTTAGTCAGAGGCTCTACCTCTGAGGCATCTTCATACGACAGAGTGAACCCGCTAAATCTAGCGTATTGTTTTTACAAACGTACAATTTTCCAAAGTTGATAGGTTTCCCATCGTCCGGTTCACACTTCTCCCCTGTCTTTTGAACAGGAGTAGAGGCTTATCCCTTGTTTTGTGTTCAGGATTGTGTTTCTGGTTCCGTCAGCTTCAAATCCTAAAGCTTGTCCTTTCCTAGGCTAATATAACAATATAACTTCAAACATTAATCGTTAGTATTTTAACCTGAAAATTTTATTTCTAATCTTTTCATAGTGAATGTATACATCTTTTATATTTAGATATTTTTTATTAAATCTAAATTTCTGTATCTGATTAAATCGTCCATCTTTTTTAACAAAAATCAGAAATTTCCTTTAAACCTTCAAAATAAGCAGGAAAAAAAAAATCCAAACACATTCAAAAGTTTTTAATAGAGACAAATGTATTTTTTGGTATCGGCTTATCTTATATATATATATATATATATATATATATATATATATATATATATATATATATATATATATATATATCCGGCAATTTTAACACTAATGTAATTACTTAGATAAAATAATACTTGACAAACTTACCCATTTCCCATTTTTTAATTGTAGAAAATTTTTTAATTAATTGGTAACTATAAAAAAAATCAATTTTCAATTACCATGGTTAAATTGAAGAATGTTTTACCACACTAATCGAGTATTATATATGCACTAATGGAATTTTGGTATATAAAGGTTTAGAGCACTAATCGAAAACTGACTAATCAAAAAACTATACTCCGTCCGTATAGGATGTATTTTAAATTTTCGTGACTTATTCTTTCGGGAAATAAAAATGTTTTCGAATCCGTTCTCTGATCGATTATGAAACTTTCTTTTTCTTCTCGGGACGTAGGCGATCATGGCTCTCCACATTTTCCAGGCGTTTGTAGCTCTTAATAAATGTTGTCTTTTAAACCCTGTTCCGACATTCATTTATTCTAGCTCACTAAGTATATCATATGCTGTTTTCCTCTGTCTCTCTTGCCTTCAATCTGCCCTGGAGGTATCAGATTTTCCAAGCCTTCTTTCTTCATTATGTGCTCTGAAACTTCAACTGCCTTTTCCTGATGTTAAGTATAAGATTTCTTTTTGTTTCCATTTTGTCTAAAACTTCGTTGTTGTTTACATGTTCAGTCCTTGTTAACCTTGGCATCCTTCTGTAGCAACATATTTTCGCCCGGTTCATACTCCTCCGCGGTATTTTGAACAAAAGCTATTTCCGGTTCGTACTAAAAGTATGCTTCAGCTCTGTATTGCTAACGTCTGCGCCTGGACTCTGAAATGTTCTTCACTTAGTTTTTTTTTTCTATCTCTTCCACCAATAGAAGTTAATAGGTTTGCCTATCGCCCGGTTCACACTCCTCCCAAGCCTTTTGAACAGGAGTAGAGGCTTATCCCGTGTTTCGTGTTCAGTATTGTGTTTCTGTTTCCGTCAGCTTCAACTCTGTACTCCTAAAGCTTGTCCTTTCCTAGGCTAATATAACTCCAAACAGCAACCCTCTACCTTGACTGGCTCTTGTGTCCGGTTAACATTAGTGAAAAAAAATTAAAATAAGGAAACGATCAACAGTATAGAACAATGCCATTCACTATAAATCTGGATTTGCTTGGAATCAGACGATAGATTTTGTACTTAATGACCTATTATATACAGAAAATCAATTTTGTGTCCCTTGCCGCCAATGTTATTCTGTCGAATACACTGAAAATAGCATCGTTTGCTCGTTGGCTATAAATCAAGGCAGCACCATAACGATCTTAGTTGTTATTTGTTACTTCTATCAACGGAATACGGGCTTGGATTCCGGATAAAAGACGTTTCTCCTCAGCGTTTAAATACGGTGCGCCCAGGTGCGTTTGGTTGTTAGAAAACACTTTCTTTCATCTGATTTTATCTTCAAAGACAACAATCGTTTATGAAGAACAAATACTTGGGAACGGCTTAAATTATTCCAGCTTTCTCCTGTCGCAAAATAAATATTTATGCAAGAATTTCTCAGACTAAGATTCAAGGTTCGAATCTGGAATCAGATAATGTCAATTGAGGTTTAAGAATTTTTTTAATAATTTAAGACGAAATGTAATACCTTTGTGACTTATCACTGATATATATAGGAAAGAAACGCTATTTCCAACACAATTACATACCCACAACATACCATTCTTTATTTTCTTCCTAACAAACAATATATACAAACAGGCCAAAATTATTCTACAACACGACACCGTTTAAATTAAAATGTCTATTGGTTAGAAATTAAAATCACTGTATGAAATATTTGGCCAATCTGAGAGGACAAAAACACTATCCTCGAGCCCATTTTAGGGGTAAAATTCTTATTGTGTCGCCTATATAATTATTTACGAATTTGATTGATCTGGAATACAATTCCTTAATGGGCATTTAAATTCGGAAATTTTAATTCGTTTGACACGAAGACACAATCTAAAACCTTTCTGACCATAGCTCAATTAGATCTCATTTAAATATTCATGGAGACCTACCGGACACTATTCGTAACATACTTGTCAACAACACTAATATAATAGCATCATCTACATGCAAAAAAAGCTAAAAATAATGGAAGTCTTATTAATAAAAAATTAAAAAATACCACTTAATAATATCAACTATGAACATGGACACAATATCTTGACCGTGTTTTAAAAAATGAAAACATTATATAGATGCAACAAACTATTTCTTATTTAACTGTTAAAATATTCCATCTTTGAAAATGGCTAAATGTTGAGCCGAAAGCGCTCGGATAAAAAGAACATTCAGACAGTTTTTATATAATTTATCATCTGAAAAGAAAAAAAAATATTAGATCGCATGGGAAATTGTATAAAAAACTAAATCAAAGCACCTTGTCTGTCGTATTCAATGAAATATATATATATATATATATATATATATATATATATATATATATATATATATATATATATATATATATATATATATATATTTTTTTTTTTAAAAATAAAAAAAAAAATACTAAAGAACTTATAAAATATTAAAAATAACATGTTTTTTCTATATATTTGCACGCACAGTGAACTAAAATACGTATACATCGTAATGACGTTATTATAAATAAAAAAATTTACCACACCTAGATACAGTGTCGGCTCAAGGTACTGGCAACAGGGAAAAAGAATGCCGAAAAAATCAATGCCGAGGGCGTCATCATGCCTCCATGGAGTTTGGGATCTTCCAAAACAAAAGCTTATAAAATTATACTTGCGGTTGTCCATGATTCAAGACAGATTAAATTATTTGGTTATGAAAAGATTTGCAGAACTAAAAAATAGAAAAAATATATTTTATAAGATTTTCCAAGCGTATAACTCAGATGTGCATGGGAAGGTCCAAAGTATGGGGCACCAAGTGAGGATCGGACTCACTGCTCAGTCGTAATTGTTCTAGCGAGACAAATTTGGTAACCATTACACCACCTCGAGATGCCCAACACTTTAGGTAGGATAGATGTTTTCTTTTGCTTGCATTACGTTTTATATTGTAAGAAAATTGTTCTTCTACATGTTCAGTTTTTTTTTTTTTTTGAATATATAGTTTTAAAATTATAAAATGTAAAAAATATACTTTTCAACTTTATTTGTTATAAATAAATCCTGTCTAAGAAAATGAAAAAGGCCACTTTTATTATATTCATTATATTTTTCTAGTATAAATGAATAATACTATGAAGGTTCAAATAATATTTTCTCAGATCGTTTTTATACAATGATATGGCACAAATATGGTACCAATCTCTAGCACACTGGGAAGACATGTTACGGAAATGATGACAGTCATTAGAATGTACTAACAGTAGAGCCCGGCGTTGCCCGGGGATGTAACAGTAAGAGATAGATCAAGTATCCACCATCATAAAGACTGAAAAATAAAATTGACAAAGATTATTGTTTAAGGTTGACGGACACGCATGTCTTAATTATGTTTTTTTTTTTTTTTTTTTTTAAATTGGTCAAACCCAAACTCAAACAAAAAATATTGTTTTCAATCGTTATGAGTCTACCGATTAAATAGAATTTTATTATAAACAATTGTCTTGTAAATGGAATTTTTAAAGCATTCTGAATGTAAAAATAAAAAAAAAGTGTGCAAAACAATTAAAACACTACCTACCAAAAAAAAAAGTGAAGTTTTTTTGAAATTGATTGAAAAATGTAGGAAATCCGATCCCATATATAAACGAACACACACACACACACACACACACACACACACACACACACATTTTACAAACAATAAAATTTTTTATTTATTATAAATTTTACAACCTATATGAGTTGTCCCCTTTCATTAATGGCTCTTTATCGTGTTTTCAAATAGATTTCGTGCAAAATTACAATTGTGTTTTTCCATTTTGATAAACTCAGAACCACCGCGAGGTAGTTTTACGTAGTCCTGTGAAATTTTGTTGAAATCGGTTTGAAAAATGTGGACATCCGATCAATATAAAAACGAACAGAGACACACACACACACACACACACACACAACCTGGGTTTTATAATAAGTATGATAAGGCATCATATCTTTATTTAGTGAAGATACTCCCAAAACAACACTGAAATAGGACAAAACAAATAACACACATAAAAAGAAAACAAAACTGTTATGGTAATTTACGCACGCACGCATGGACTCTTCCAGCTATAAATAGGATTTGGTAAAAATGTTTTAGAGAGGTTTATCAAATTCCAGCAGTCGGACCGAACATTCTTGCTGTAACACTCTCGTAATATGTTTGTATTACTGTTTCTGTAATATATTTGTTTAACTCAGTTCCTCTCTTTGTGTCTTTATTTCTGGTCCTAAGAAGACCACAACAAAAACAAAAAGAACACACACACACACACACACACACAAAAAAAAACAATAGTCACATTTCATGCTAGACTACCAGGATATCTTGGTCTTGTTTTTTTTGTTTTTTTTTTAACATTTTTCATTTTTAGTTTCATATTTATTATGGTTACATTTTTCAATTACTCACTCAGATTAAAAGTTAATTGCTATACAGCTAACAAATGTAACGTGATGAACAGCAAAAAGTAAACTGAAATACATATTACAACACCATGATGTAGTTTTTAAGCGACTGTATTTTATTTTATACATCTATGACTACCAAAAGGCCATTTTATGGATATATATATATATATATATGTATATATATTTCATTTAAAAATAAATATATATTAATAAAATTATGTAACTTTTTATTATATTCATTATATTTTTTCTAGTATAAATGAATAATACTATGAAAAAAAAAAAATAATTTTTCTCAAATTGTTATTATATAATGATATGGCACAAATATGGTACACTGAGAAGACGTGTTACGTAAATGATGACTTCCCTTAGAATGTATCATGTCCCCATGTTTAGTACAGATAGTCTCAAAATGGACCCAAAATAGGACACATCTAAAGAAAATTGGGAGGGGCTTCCCCACTCCCTCCGAACGCCGCAGCTGGATTGGAAAGCTGACCTGTCCCTTGCATACTGAAAAAAAAAATCTACTGATACGCTACATCAGATACAGTGAATTAGTCCTGAAAATTTAATTAAAATTCGACATTTATTTGATTTTTGCAAGAATTTCCAAATCAGTGTGTTTTTACCACCAAAAAAAGACGCTAAATTTTCCTATACTAACCTTTTAGCAACACCCACTGACGCAAGAAAAACAAGATTTTTAACCAAAATTTAGAACGTGCTCGAAAGTATTAAAAAAAATTAATAAAATAATAAAAACAATATTTTGGACTTCCCACTTAATAATAATATAAATATTTTATGAGTAACATTGTATGCTATTTTTTCAGCGAATTAGTGAAGGTACCTATATATATATATATATATATATATATATTAAGAAATGGACAAGGTCCGACAATTTATTTATTAAAGACATTTTATGTTTAACGTTGTTATTTCATAGATACAAGTATTTAAGCAAATGCTCTGTTTATGATAAACAGTATTAAATAACATTTACCGGCCTGAATGCCCGAGAAATTTTCATAGAAAATATTCGTTCATTGACAGGATTCGAACCTGCATCCTATACGGAACCGTCATTTACGCTGACGTGCCTTAATAGTCTGGGCCACAATGAACCTTATGGTAGACAAGGTCGAATTTACTGTTTATAAACTACAATCTTCCATGAATCTCGTACATTCATAACTGCTCTGGCGTATCGAATGTAAACAAATGACGTCATATGTTAAGAAATGGACAAGGTCCGACAATTTATTTATTAAAAGACATTTTATGTTTAACGTTTTAGTTATTTATAAATATAAGTATTTAAGGAAATGCTCTGTTTATGATAAACAGTAATGAATAACATTTACCGGCCTGAATGTCCAAGATTCATTTGATAGAAAATATTCGTTCATTGAAATTTATCATAAACAGAGCATTTTTAAATCCTTCTATTTATGAAATAACAACGTTAAACATAAAATGTCTTTAATATATACATATATATATATGAAATGGACAAAGTTTGACAATTATTTTTTTAAGATATATTTTTATGTTTATACGTTCTTTTCATAGATACAAATATTTAAGTAAATGCTTTATTTATAATAAACAGTATTAACGACATTTGCCGGCCTGAATTATTATAAACAAAGTATTTATTTAAATATTTCTATCTATAAAAAGAACGTATAAACATAAAAAAAAAAGTGTCTCAAAATAATTGTCGGACTTTGTCCATTTCATAATGTGTGACGTCATTTGTTTACATTTGAATACGCATCGAGCAGATATGAATGTACGTGAGAGAATCATGGAAGATTGTAGTTTAAAGACAGTAAAATCGACCTTGCTAATCGAACGCTCCTCTTTAGCCGAAACGGTTAAGGTACGTCAGGCTATATGTCGGTTCCGTATAGGATACAGGTTCGATTCCTGTCGGAGGCACATATTTTTCTATAAAAATTTCTCGGACATTCAGGCCGGTAAATGTCGTTAATACTGTTTATTATAAACAAAGCATTTACTTAAATATTTGTATCGATGAAAAGAACCTATAAACATAAAAAATGTCTTGAAATATATATATATATATATATATAAATAAGTGTACATTGAGGTCAACACTCAGAGGCTCTGAACGTTAACTTCAATGTTCACTTTTATATTTACATACGTTCTATCTCTGATACTGAGCACTTTATCCCATAAATATAGCACACCTTAAAACTATATTTTCTTTTTATATATATATATATATATATATATATATATATATATATATATATATATATATATATATATATATATATATATATATATATACTCTACAGTTCAAAAAGTTTGAACCAACCCCAAGAATTAGTATGGGATGAATTTGGAACAATGAAAAAAATGTAAAAAAAAAGCTCTTAGAGTCCTTGAAAAAAAAAATGAAATCAATTATCAAACTTATACTTTGAGAAAATTTGGCATCAAATGCCAAAAATTTGCATTTGTACTGCAATAATCAAGGATAAAGGAAAATATTTGGACAAGACAAAATTTAATCATATTTTTTTTTGTTTTTGCCATAGTAAAATTCCTAAGAAAAAATCCTGCCTCACTTTTTTAACTACGTATAATAATTTTCTCTTATTTAAAGTGCAAAACAACTACATCTATATATATATATATATATATATATATATATATATATATATATGTGTGTGTGTGTGTGTGTGTGTGTGTGTGTGTGTGTGTTTGAACGCTTCACTTGCAGAGCCTTGTTAGCTTAGCCATTTGATTGGAGTATAAAATGTCATTGTGTTTATTTTGATCAGGAGTAAAAAAAACTATTTTATGAGGGTAAACGCCCAGTCAATATGGCCTTTAAGAATATGGCACACAATAAATGTAAAATTTGTGGTGAAAGTATCAAACATGTAAAAAAACAAGAAGAAAGAAAGATATATTTTTATAGGCACAAAGACAATCACACGTGAATGACTGACCCAGCAAAAAAAAAAAAAATAGATTGATCATCATAAGTCCCTCGTTATTTTTGCCAAGAGACAAATTGACGGAAGTTTATTAAATAATCATGTTTAATTCTTAATCTCTAGCTGACACCCTCCACCTAACAATAATGTATGGCGACTTATGAGACTTCAGCTTATGGGTAATGTCTTAAGAGATTAGTACGATTTCTTCTATATTGCGCGAACGTGACCTTACGAGAATCTTTTTTTAATAGGGCGGCTCCCAATTTCTAGCGGATACTTTTTTTTTTCTTTTTCTTTTTCTCTTCTTCCATCTCTTCAATCTTACATCATTTTTTCCCCTTCCTTCTTTACTTATTCGTTTTCTTTTCTTTTTCTTTTTCACTTCTTGCATCTCCGCCATTTTTCATCAAACCCTCATTGTTTTTTTTTCTTTTTCTTTTCTTTTTCTTTTCTTTCGTCTTTCATCATTGTCTTGTTTTTTTTCTTTTCCTTTTTTCTTTTTTTCTTTTCTATTTCTTTTCTTTTTCTCTTCTTCCGTCTCTCCCATCTTTCATCAATCTCTTTTTATTCTTTTTCTTTTTATCTTCTTCTGTCTTTTATTTCTTTCCTCATTATTTTTTTTCTTTCCTTATTCATTCCCATTTCTTTTCATTATCTCTTTTTCTGTCTCTCCCATCGTTCACCACTTCTTTATTGTTTTTCTTTCTTTCTTTTTTGGTCATTTTTATCTTGTCTTTCCCTGCTTTTATCCTTGAATCGTTAATTTTTGTTTTTCTTTTCTTTTTTTTCTTATGCCCCCCCCATCATTCATCAGATTCTTATTATTTTTCTTTTTCTTTTTTATTTTACTTTTTTTTTCTAACGCCCCCCCCCACATCTTTCATCAGTTTCTTATTGTTTTTCTTTTGTTTTTTTTCTTTTCTTACGCCCCTCCATCTTTCACCGGTTTCTTTTCTTTTTTCTTTTCCTTTTCTTTTCTTACGCACCCCGACCCCGTCTTTCACCGGTTTTTTTTCTTTTTGCTTTTCTTTTCTTTTCTTATGCCCCCCTCTTTCATCAGATTCTTATTGCTTTGCTTTTCTTTTTCTTTTCTTACGCCCCCCCCCCCGTCTTTCACCGGTTTCTTTTTTTGTTTTTTTCTTTTCTTTTTATTTTCTTACGCCCCCCCTTTCATCAGATTCTTATTGCTTTTCTTTTCTTTTTTTTCTTACGCCCCCATCTTTCACCGGTTTCTTTTTCTTTTTTCTTTTTTTTTTTTCTTTACGCCCCGGTCTTTCACCGGTTTCTTTTCTTTTCTTACGCCCCCATGTTCCATCATTTTCTTATTGTTTTCTTTTTTCTTTTCTTTGTTCCCCCCCCACGCCATCTTTCATATTTTTCTTATTGTTTTTCTTTGCTTTTCTTTTTCTTTTCATTTTCTTCTATACGCCCCAATTTTTCATCATTTTCTTATTCTTTTTTCTTTTCTTTTCTTTCTTTCCTTTTTCGTTTCTTATGCCCCCCAACCACCATCCTTCATCATTTTCTTATTGTTTTCTTTCTTTTGTTTTCTTTTCATTATTATCCTTATTATTATTCATCAGAAAAAGTTACCATTTCTGCGCAGCTGTTTTAGCCTGTCCTCTTCAGCCCGGTGACATACTTTCGTTCAAAAAACAAAATGGACGTCAAAATCAGATCAAGGGGAACACAACGAAAGCGAAATAGAAGAACAAGCTGTTGCTTACATGGAAAATAGTTCTGTCTACACGCACATTGAAGAAGGAATTTCTGCCGCGCTGAATATTTGCCATTGGCACTTTGATTGGCTGGTGGAAATTGTACCGTGTTGTTTACGCCTCCGCTGAAATGTTCACCGCCCAAATTCAACTGTTTCCTCCCAGCTGGACCGAGACAACAGAAATCGAATCTCGAACGAAGAATTTAACATTCTTAGAATTCTTACATTTTAAATTCCACAGGCAGCTGAGAATGGCAATATGGCGCTAGAAAATTATTTTCTTCTTCTTCTTCTTCTTCTTCTTCTTCTTCTTCTTCTTCTTCTTCTTCTTCTTCTTCTTCTTCAATAACGACAACAACAAATAAATTAAAACGACGTCTTCTGCAGCCTCAGCAAACAACGTCGTCTTTTCTTCATCTGGCATCAATTTAAAAAAAAAAAAAAAGATGACACGCCATTATTGCCTTTGACCAACAACTGTTTAATTTGTTTGCGTTTTCAGACGATAGAGAGAGAGAGGGGTGTGTGGAAATACGAATAGACAGCCATGCATACATTTTTATATTTGAAAGATAGATAGATAGATAGATAGATAGATAGATAGATAGATAGATAGATAGATAGATAGATAGATAGATGAACAGACGGTCATACATATAAAAGCTTAGCTTTGGGACGTTTAAATTTGAAAGTCGCAGATAGATAGATAGATAGATAGATAGATAGATAGATAGATAGATATAAATAGCTTACATTTGAAAGGCTTAAATTTGAAAAACATAGATAGATAGATAGATAGATAGATAGATAGATAGATAGATAGATAGATGAACAGACGGTCATACATATAAAAAGCTTAGATATGGAAGGTTTAAATTTGAAATTCGTAGATAGATAGATAGATAGATAGATAGATAGATAGATAATGAATAGGTTGAGATAGATAGATAGATAGATAGATAGATAGATAGATAGATAGATAGATAGATAGGGAATAGGTTGAGATAGATAGATAGATAGATAGATATGAACAGACAGTCATACATATAAAAGCTTAGCTTTGGGACGTTTAAATTTGAAAGTCGCAGATAGATAGATAGATAGATAGATAGATAGATAGATAGATATAAATAGCTTACATTTGAAAGGCTTAAATTTGAAAAACATAGATAGATAGATAGATAGATAGATAGATAGATAGAATATAGATAGATAGATGAACAGACGGTCATACATATAAAAAGCTTAGATATGGAAGGTTTAAATTTGAAATTCGTAGATAGATAGATAGATAGATAGATAGATAGATAGATAGATAGATAGATAGATAGGGAATAGGTTGAGATAGATAGATAGATAGATAGATAGATAGATAGATAGATAGATAGATAGATAGATAGATAATGAATAGGTTGAGATAGATAGATAGATAGATAGATAATGAATAGGTTGAGATAGATAGATAGATAGATAGATAGATAGATAGATAGATAGATAGATGTGAACAGAATTAGATAGACTGATGAATGCAGCTCTGTCTTTACGTACAAAGGATAATTGTCGGCCACTAAATAGTCTCTGTGTGCACTCGTTGGAAATTAGAGCAACTCCATTTCTACTGCAATCCAACTCACCACGCATCCATACACGAAGATATGTGCGTAAGAAAGAACTATCACGTAAAGCCATAACTTTTCTAAGAATTTGATACAAAAGAATCAACTCCTTGAAGAAGGCGTCATCATTATCACGAAATTACATTAAAAAAAAAGAAAGAAAGAAGGTTTGAAACTAGGTTTTTAATGTGTTGTTACATTTGAAACTCATGCGAGTCTAACCGAGTTCTTAAGAAATGTCTATAAAATGGATTGGTCAAAAATACCAGGAAGTTTTCGCCCTCCTGACTGGGAGAAATAGACGCTAAAGGCGAGTGACGTTCGTGGGTGACGTATTACGGTAAGTGTGAAAGAGATGCAAATAGGAGTTAACACCGTATTTATCACGGAATCATTTCTTGGGCTCCTACTTCTTTGTACTGCGTCGCTTCATTCCCTAAGCGATCATGGCTCTCTACATCTTTCTTTCTTATGTGGCTCTTACCAGTTTTTCTCCCTTTACTAAGGTCCTCGCCTATTGTATTTATTGTGGAACTATTCCTGGGATTTCTTCTTTGTACTGCGGCTCTTCATGCCCTAAGCGATCATGGCTCTCCACATCTTTCTATCTTATGTGGCTCCTAGCAGTTTTTCTCCCTTTACTAAGGTCCTCGCCTATTGTATTTATTGTGGAACTATTCCTGAGATTTCTTCTTTGTACTGCGTCTCTTCAGGCCCTAAGCGATCATGGCTCTCCACATCTTTCTATCTTATGCGGCTCTTAGCAGTTTTCTCCCTTTGCTAGTGCACACGCCCACTGTATTTATCGTGGAATTCTTACTGGGATTTCTTCTTCTTCGTGCTGCGTCTCTTCATGACCTAGTTGATCATGGCTCTCCACAACTTTCTATCTCATGTGGCTCCTATTTCTATGTCTTCGCCCCTCGTTCCATCAACCATTTACACAAGTTCGTCAAGTAAGTAGTTCTGTGTGCTCTATTTTCTCTTTAGCCCTCAATATGCCCTGTGAGGGTTAAGTTTTCCAAGCCCTCCTTCCTCATTATGTGTCCAAGGAATTTCAGCTATCTTTTCCTGATTCTGAGTAGAAGTGTTCTTTCTGTTGCCATTTTGTTTAAGACTTCCTTGTTGCTCACTTGCTCCTTGACTGAAATTATTTAATCCTTTATTGTATGACTACCAGTTATTTAGAGGTGGGGATTGCCTAAAATGTAAAATCCGCAAGCCCTCAGATTACCATTAGCCAGCCGTTAGATTAGGCAAAAAGATCAAAACACTTAAGAAAAATTTGTGCAGTAATGATTTGATTTGATCTGTTTGCTTATCGGTACATCAACTCCTTATGGGTCATTTAATGCCGAAATTAAATTTTCTTGTGAGCCTTGAAGTAATAACAATATGGTATATGTTATTCTGCTTTCACAACTGAATACATGGTAGATGATTCTCTGCTTTTTTGGATATACATATTTGTGTGGACATAATTACTAGAGGCAGTGATATGTGTTACAGATGAAGTTATATTTTGGAATACAGTTCCATTTCTTTAAGAAAAGGAGAGAATTCATACCTTTCTCAAGTGTATTAGCACGTAAGTGAATATAATGGATTCGACTGGAAAGTCAGTCAGTTATGTGCCATGCGTGATACACGCTTAGGCGATCATGTATCTTTCTATACATGACTGACGAGGCAGATTTTTTTGACTGCGGTAGGTTGTCATTTTTTCCGCTGTAGACCAGTTGCTATAGAACCTGGTCTGTCCTGCTATTTACCCATAGCTTGAGGTGAGGAGAGGAGAAGATGATTCATACCTTTCCCAAGGGTATTAGCACGTAAGTGAATGTTATGGATTCGACTGGAATTCGAACTCTGTTCTCCGATTCCTCAATCCGAGCCACTATCCATTACTCCAAACCTAAACTGAACTTAAAATTCTGTGTAATCGGCTCTAATTTTTTTATAAAATTCGTGGATATGATATAAGGAATAATTTGCAGTGAAAAAAAAAGCAGTTTTCGACCTTTTATTGAATACGCCCATCCTCTGCCGAACACGCCCAGGGTCTCAGGTCTCATGACTGTTCCAATGGTCTTTCTGTTCAATTTTAGTTCATAGCAATCGTACATATTGATGCTGTTTGGTCCATTGCTGTTTGGGCCTTGAGGGTGTTAATGAAACCTATATTCAGTTTTTTTATTGACCCCGTCGCTGGACGGCTTCCTCCGGATGACGTTACATTAATTGCTTTAATTGAAACAATTTTACTTATGCCATTTTATGGCATGGGAAAATCTCCCAAAGAACCGATTTCGCTTAATAAATAAAAGTAACAAATTCAAGACAAAAAAGCCAGCAGGAAATGTCATGGTCACGGCTTTGGTGTTTCACAAATGCATGACTGAATATCCTCAGAAGGGCCAAAGAATTAATGCAGAATGCTACGCTAAATTAAAGGAGTCTTTGAAAGAAAAATGGAGAAGGAAACTGTGGAAATTTATTCGCATTTTGCAGGACAAAACACCTGATCACAGGGTTAGCAAAACGATGGATGTTTTGAAGAATTTGTTGGTTTGAGTGCTTCCGCTTTACGCACCAGATCTTGCTTCGTCTATTTCCTGTCGCCACACCTCAAAAGGAGTTTGAAAGAGAGGGAATTTTTGGATGATTCAGCGATGTCAGTAAGAGAAGCAAAAGAAGCAGATAATTATTTAAATGAACAAAATTCTTTTTTTAAGTGTTAAAGAAACTTGAAAAAAGATGTATTTTACTGCCTGGTAAATATGTGAAATAGCATGTACGTTTTATTTATTATTATTATTTTATCCCAAGGAAGGGAATAAAGCCGCTAAGTTGCAAGGGGGGTTACTGAGTGTGAAAGAATATACGAAAAAACGTCATTAAGGAGAGAGACAAAGGAAATAGGAATTAAGACGACAAAAGATGACGCTTGCATTGATTGTCTTTTTTACGGTTTATCAACCCTTTTCATGTTATTTACAGCCAAAAAAAACTTTTACATTGTACGATTCTTTTTAGATAATAATTGCTTAGTGATACAAGTCTTACTAATTAACCCATAGATGTGGGAGAAGAGGTAGATTGATACCTAATCAGAATAACTTCCTCTTCAGTCTGATGCCAAAATTGTTCATTTTATGGGGCTTGCATTAGGTGAACATTTAGTAGAAAAAAATGTCATCAGTTATTTTTCTTGACACTCGTGGATATTTTTGTTGACATAGGAATGTGTCTAATTTCCATACGCGTCCTACATACCATGTAATACAATATTTCCCAAGCTACATACACGTCCATTCTTAGAATATTGCTGCCACATATGATCCGCTAACCCTGCTATTTACCTTGAGCTCCTTGATAAGACCCAAAGAAGAATCTGCAATATTACTGGTCCTTACCTGGCTGCACAGCTCCAGTCATTTTCCCGCCTCCATAAGGTTGCCTTTCTATGTCTTTTCTATAAATACTTTCATGGTAATTGTTCGGATGAGCTCTTCGCTATACCTCATTGTCTCCAGTTAGTATTTTCATAGAGACAATGAGGTATTATGGTTTTTTTTTAAAGAAAGGTAAAAAGAATGTGTTGTTTTGGTGTAAAAAGAATATTGTTTGTAAATATTGAGTCAGTGTTCGTGGCTTTTTAAGTTATAGTTAAGACAGAAGAAGACCGTCCTTTCCCCCAATCCCCACTTCGGCCTTGTGCCACATTTCTGTGTATATATCAAAATAAATATTGCTCTTCGCTATGGTAACTAGAGTTTTTGAATTTAAGTGCAGCACTCAACTGGCGTCGAGATCTCATCAGTTTACAGTTGAGCTGGATAGGTGTAGCCGTAAGCTCTATGCTAAGAGTTTCTTCCCTCGCACTTCTCGCTTGTGGAATTCCCTACTGACTCCCTGTTTCCCAGTCAACTTTAAACTGCAACAATTTAAATGCAATGTCTATCGCTATCTCCTGTCCAATTGATTGCTCTTTTCTGTTTCTGGTCATCATTAATGTTTCTGATCCTAATTCTTCCAAACCTTGTAACCCCTTGTGTTTTAGTGGAATTACGGCCTTTTTGTGATGATTATTTAAATATATATATATATATATATATATATATATATATATATATATATTTTCATTTCAGAGAGAGAGAGAGAGATATGTATATATATATATATATATATATTATATATATATATAATATAATATACATAATACACCATATTTTTTAGACAGTATGACTCAAATTTCATGCATTATACAATCATCAGGTATAAATTTTTTGACCGTTATTTGATTAAATTTCCTGGGTCTCGCGGTGTTAGTTGGATAAATTATTACTCTCTTCTCTTTTCGCTTGTCATTAATGTTTTTGTCCCTAATCCCTCTACACTCGGTAATCCCATTGTTTTTAGTAGCTTGGACCGATTAAAAAAAAGGTTCAACTTTCTGTGATGTCAACGAAAACACGTTGCCACTTTTGTGATGTAATGTCAACAAATACTCGTTGTCACTTTCGTAATGCCCGTTGTAGTAGAGACTTTGTAATCTCAGATACAACTATAGTAACGCCGTTGAACAATACTGGTGTCAAACGCCTTCGAATAACACTAGAATTAATAGTACTTGCTCGATAATACTCACTCGAATAGTAACCACCGTATAGTGATCTGAATAGAGAAACAGTATAGTGAATAGAGTAGAGAATAGCGGTCCATATAATAATAGAGGATAGAATAGAAATAGCGATCATTTAGACGTCACGCGTCTTCCTACATATGCATTTCCTCTGTTGTCACGTGATCTACTTTATTCAATAATGGGATCGCCTGTGTTTGGTCACTGGCGATCTATGTTCAAACTCAAGTGTCGGCAGCGATACTTTATTCCTATATAACACAAGTAAACTTAGAAATCTAGCAAGATGAGTCACTGACCTGTGAAAAGCTGATTATTAATGCGATTTTCTTTTTTTCTGGGCGTGAAATGACCCCCCAAACTTGGCATATCGCTTAAAGAAACTGCAAAGTTGTATTTCATGTCGTAATAGACCCTGTCAAGATCTTTCGTTTTTGTAAGTTTCTTCAAATCATTGACGTAATCTTGTGGTTGGAATCCTTACTATCGCAATAACACCTTTACAGCCGGATGTTAGGAAATATTTCTCTTTGTGCAAAGGTTTGAACAACAAATGAAAAATAGAGCAAGCGACAATTAGCAATAGATGACCGATGAATTAGCTAGTTGCGCAATTGGACAATTATGCTTATCTTTCTTCCATATCTAAATCGTCTACGCATTGTCTTTCAACTTCCTTTCAAAGCTCATTTTTGTCATTCCATTAATATCTTTTAGTAAAATGTTCCTGGCGAACTTCTTTTCTTTAGATGTTCCCCAGGTCCGATTACTTCCTTGGTACAGTCTCAGTCTTCATTCTTCCACATCCTGTTAATATCGATCTCCAAGTCCTTGTATTTGGACAATTCCACGATAATTTTCATGCATGTATTTCTCTTAGATGGTACTGCTATATCAATAAACATACACTTCCTGAATTTCTTGTCTTTTATGATAATATCAGGTCTCTTAGTTTTTATCTCCCTGTCAGTTTGAATTAGTATGTCCCAGAGGATAGTTACATCGTTATTTTGGGCCACTGTGTCTGGTTGGTGCTCATACCATCTCTCAGTGGTTTCGATTTTGTGCTTCTTGCATATCTTCCAGTGCACATATGTCGCTACCTTTGTTATGTCTGTTTGTATATTCATTTTTTTTTGCTAGTTCTGGACATCCTGAGATAATATGGTCGACAGTTTCATCATATTTTTGCAGATCCTGCATTTCAGGTTAGTTCCATCCTTGATTAATTATGTGACAGTGATAGGATCTGGTTGAGAGCTTTGGTCCTGAGCTGCAATAATTAGGCCTTCTGTCTCAGCTTTCAACCCAAATAAACCAGCCACTGATGTGTTTTTTGTTGGTCCACATCTGCTTCTTTCGTTCTTTTTTAGTATTTGCCATAACGCCTTGTCCTCCCAGTTTTTTTTTTTAATTTATTTGACCAAACTGTTTTGTTTCTGTTTTACTCGTTTTTGTAGATGATATTCGCTTCGTTTTTTTGTTGGTAGAATTTTCATTTATATTAAACTGTTTCTTGAAGAAAAAGTTTTTGTTTCTTTTGTTTGTTTTTACTTTTTAAGGAATTTTTGTTTTTTTTTTTGTAATCTTTTTATTCGGTGTTGATTAATTTTATTCTTCGAAGTTTTTCAAACTTGGACTTTTTAATTTGTATCAACATCGAATATTGATTTTTTCTGTTTTGGTTCAGTTTTTTTTTTCGTCCAATTTTTTGATTCATTTTTACATTCAGCCTAATAATTTGAGGATCTTTCTTCATCATGTATAAGTTTTATTTTTTAAAGGAATATTTTGGTTTTTGTCATTTATAATTTTCAATTTATTTTTCATCATTCTTTTTATTATTTTTTTTATAAATTTGATAAATTTATCTTCTGAAATTTAATTGGTCCTTATTCGTATGTCATCTTATTGTAGTTCATTAATCTTATAATGTTGAAAATCAAACATTTCTCCTTGAACCGCCTTTTTTTTTTCTTTTTTTAAAATTGTAAATAAGTTTCTTAATTTTGATTTTTATTTATACTCTCTGTTTAATTTGAACTTTGTTGATCATATTGTTTCAAAATGGATATTTTTTCAATTTTAATATTTTAAATTGTAAAATCATATTTATAATTATCTATCCATTTTCTTATCTTCCTGAAGGGTCAAATAATTTCACAAGGTTTTTGATATTAATTGTTTATGTTTTTTTATGATAATTCTTTCTGTGCAAGACCAAATCAAAATTTCATCTTTTGAAGTGAATCCTTCGGTTGATTGATTTATTGAACCGTTTGTAAAAGTATTGGTAGGCTTCCTGTTTTTCATTTAGTTCTTCCCAGTTATGACTATTTGGCTCATGCTTGTTGATTTTTAGGCTATTCCCAATCCTGACCGTCATTTTTTTGAATGTATTATTGGCATTCCGTGCATTTCTTTTCCTTGTTTACATTCCAAACAGGCTAAATTTGATAATATTTGATTTATGATCTGAATATTTTTACGTTTTACTTTTCGATGTAAATTATACATTCTCCATTCTTGGAAAATAATCCGTGGGTTTTTTTGATACGCTCCCAATCAGAACATTTCATTGTTTAAAAATTTATATTTTTTCATATATATATTTATAAATATATTGATATATATATATATATTAACAATTTTGATTCTAACATTTTTGGTTTTCTTTAAATATCAAAGTTATTTTCAAAAAGAATTTGTTTTTTTTTTTTTTTTTTAAACAAATAAAAAATTTAGGATAAAATGTTAATAAAAAACATAAATTTCAGTTCTATTTCAATTTTTTTTTGATTTTATTTAATTTGACCTTTTTATTTCAACATTTTTTTTTATGTCAATTTATTTAACCAACCATATTTTTCTTTCCAATCTTAGTTTCTTTTTTTCCAAATTTTTTTGGATTTTTTCTGGTGATTTTTTTTTGTTTTATAAGATAATTAATTTCTGTCAGGTTCCATTTTTCTATTTCGTCAAATTATTTTTAATTGTTTTTTAGGTGGCAATGTTTTTTTTGACGATTCTTTTTTAAAAAAAATTGTTGATATT
Organism: Acanthosepion pharaonis; assembly: GCA_903632075.3. Lineage (NCBI taxonomy): Eukaryota > Metazoa > Mollusca > Cephalopoda > Sepiida > Sepiidae > Acanthosepion > Acanthosepion pharaonis. The sequence continues at coordinate 344,199 of CAHIKZ030001519.1, read as the reverse complement.
TTCCTCGAAAGGCATTAAAAATTGAGTTCCTTTTTTATCTAAATTATTATTTTTATTTTTTTAAATTTATGTTTTCTATTTTATTATTTATTCTTTTTTTTGATGTTTTTTCAAATAAAAAATGAATCGATTAAAAAATATTATCATTATATTTTGAACGCCTTCAAAATATCAGTTTGGCTAAAAAAAAAAAATTAAAAGTTAAAGGTCCAAAAGTTTTTATTCTATAAAATATTTTGATCTGTACTAGTATACATTTTATTGAGATTCTTTGTATTTTTTTTTAATTTTATTCATGGACTTATGTTAAAATTTTTTCATAGAATCAATTCAATATTTTCTCAATTTTTCGAGTATCTTCAAATTACATTTTCATCCCAATTATTTATTCTCAATGTATTGATTTTTTGAGATAAAAGAATTTCAATTTCCTTTCTTCTTTGATATCATTTTTTGTTCTTTAAATAGATTAAATATTTTTTCATTTGGGTTTGGCATTTTCTTTTTTCCTTTCAATAAAACTGCCAACTATTAATAGATGTTTCACAATTTTTTGTTTTCTTTGTCATTATATATTGCAATTTTTTTTATTTAATTTCCACTTTGATCTGTCACATTTATTTTCAATTTGTAATTCCCATAAATTTATTTAATAATTGATTATGTTCCGTAACCAGATATTATTTTGATTATTATTTTTATTTTATTTTATTTTTTTTTTTGTGTATTTATTTTTTATCCGGGTCCTAAAGAGACCTAAATTACAAAATGGCGACATTCAAATTTCCACTGACCAAAAAAAATGGAAATTTTTTTAATATTTAGATAAATTTAGATCGTAAGGTGTTGATTGTACTTATCAGAACAATTTTTGTTTTCTTTGAGGCATGGAATTTTTAATTTTTCAATTAGTCTACTGGAATCTTTTTTTTAAGTTTTAGGGCTCCAACTTATTCTAATTGTTGATGTTCCCATATTTAATATTTTTGATTTTCTATTTCAAGGTCTTTTTAATTTTGATAAAAGCTTTGAATATCTTTCCATAATACATTGCAGTCAGCAGTAACTTTATATATCAATAAGGAGGCACTTTTTTTTTTTTGTGGTTTTTAATAACAATATCTGGGCTAATGGCCTTTGATTTATTCTGTCACATGTATTATTTATCCCATAAAATTGTAACAGGTCCTATCTCCGTAACTTCTGGTTGGTGTTCATACCAAATTCTTTCAGTTTCAAAATCCCAAAGAAATTTTGCAAATTTTCCAGTGCATGCTTAATTTTTATAACATAATAATAGATAATTTATTATTCTGAATAAAAACATTATTAAACATACCTCTTACAAGATCAATTGTTTCTGGATATTTATTTTCAAATTTATATTTTGAGCTAAAACATGTCTTTTTTTTTCATTGTTGTCGTATATATTATTAATTTCGCTAAAAATAAACTCATTTATAAAAAGATTAACAATTTTTTTTGGATGACATACGTCAAAAACTTCTAATTTTTATTATTCATAAAGGAACTTACAAATTTTTTTTTGTTTTGACACTGTGGTTAAAAAACTGGATCTAAGAAAATGTTTATTGGATAGATTCGTTCCTGTACTGAATTGAATGTTTTTTCATAAAGTACATTAATAAGATCTTTACCTTCAGTATATCATGAAGATACTTTAAAAAAATATGGCAATTCATCAGTTTTCGAATCCGTGCTTGAATTTTTTAAATATATATATATTTTATAAATATTGAACCAATGAATAACATTAGTTTATATATAAACCTTAATTTTTTATATTAAATAATTTATATTTTTATTCATAACTGATACATACAAATTGAAAAGTCTTATTACCAGGGAGTTTTTATCTTAACTTTTTATGAATAACTCTTCGATCCAACGCTTTTTCCGCATTATAAATATTTTAATATTAACAATACCATCTGATCCCTATTGGGTTTTCATCTCACGAACAAAATAGGAAAATTCTTTTATTGGCTTTTTTTCTGTTTTTTTTTGAAACATGGTATAAACCGCAAAATTTAAATTTTAATCCATATTTTTAAATCATATTTTTATAATATATATATTCATATTGCTATATATATATATATATATATTTTATTTATTGATTTAATTTTTAGGATCTGATTTTTGGAATTAATAAAAATAATTTAAATAAAAAAATATTTATAAATATTATTTGATAATTTGTCATTCTTTTTTTTTTGGTTTTTTTTAATAAAATTTTTAAAATTAATGCGTTTTTTTATTGATGTTTTGAAAACATTTCAAACTAAAATATACCATTTTTTAAATGTTATTTTTTTTTTTATATTATTTGTTATTATTTATTATATATTTTTATTTTATTCATGAATTTGTCAAAAATATCTTTAAAAACTTTTTCAATTAGACAATAAAAAAAGATAAAATGTTTTAATTAAAAAAGACTAATAAATTTTTAATAAAAAAAAAAAAAAAGTAGATTGATTTTTTACATTTATTGATCGAATTTATATAAATTTAAAATAAAAATTTTATATATTTTAATAATAAAAATTTAAATCATTCTTCAATCAATAATTCTTTCTTTAATACTTTGTTTAATTTCAAAATTTTTCATTTTTACAAATTGTTTGAATTTCTATTAAATAAATATTGTCATTAATTTCATTCGATTTATATAAAAATCTGAAAAAATTTTAATGTTGTATATATATATATTATAATATATTATATATATACCTTAAATTTGGCATATCATTTATATATCAGGTCATCCCATAAGTTCTGTCCGAATTTTGAATAAAGAAAACAAGTGACCAAATGTTACATTTAATTACAGATTCAATCAACAATGTATTTTCCCTGATTATCTATGACTTCCTTCCATCTATTAACAAGCTTACTAATTCCATTACTGTAAAATTCTTTTGGCTTTGATTCGAAGAACTCACAAATGTCAGTTTTAACCTCTTCCTGTGTTACAAAAGCTGTTTCTTCCAAATGATTCTGTAAGCTACGAAACAAATGGTAGTCTGAAGGAGCAAGATCGGGAGAATAAGGTGGATGAGGAATTTTCTCCCAACCAAGTTCTTCGATCTTTTGTGACGTGATTCTTGCTGTGTGGGGTCGCGCATTGTCCTGATGAAACATCACCTCTTTTCGATTCACTAGAGCAGGTCTTTTTTTTCCTCTCAAAGCTTGGTTCAAACGCTCTAATTGCTGACAGTATATTTGAGCATTAATTGTTGCATTAGGTGGTAAGAATTCAAAGTGGATTATTCCTTGGCGATCCCACCAGATTGAAAGAAGAACCTTTTGCCCATGAAGTTCCCTTCTCGGCTGTGGCTGGGGTCCTTCCCTTTACCAAGCCACTGTCTACGACGCTTAACATTTCGATAAAAGATCCATTTTTCGTCGCCAGTCACAAGTCTATCCAAAAAAGGTGAAACAAGTTGGCGAGAATGGAGAGAAGAGCAGATGTCAACTCGGGATTTGAGGTTGTTTTCAGACAATTCATGAGGCACCCATTTTCCAAGTTTAGGAACTTTTCCAAGTTGTTGAAGATGACGATGAACAGTTGTATGGTTTGAACTGAGAACCACTGCCAATTCCTCAACTGATAAAGCAGGATTTTCTTCAAGGGCTGCTTCAAGAAGCTTTTCATCAAACTCAACTGGACGTCCGGTTCGATCTTCATCTTCAAGGGTGAAATCTCCACCTCTGAATTTTGCAAACCATCTTCTGCAAGTTCTTTCATTCACACATTCCTCTCCATAAACTGAGTGAATGTTTCTAGCCGCTTCGGCTGCTGAGTTTCCTTTCTTGAACTCATAAAGCATTATGTGCCTCAAATGATTCTTGGGTACTTCCATGTTAGCAGGGTTTTAATCAAACAAAATTTAATTTTATTGTTCTCTGAAATAAAATTTGATCAAATTTAAATGCATCTAAACATAAAAATAATGTTCAGCTCCATTAGACATTATAAAATACTCTTTAAATTTCGTTCATTGATATAAAATAACGAAGGTACATTAATTTTGGGGTCATATGTAGATTGAAATTCTTAATTTAAAATTAAAAATAATGAATTGACAAAAAGTTTTAAAATAACTTTAAAATATATAGATAAAAAATTGTAAAAAGATTAATTGAAAAGAGAGAGTAAGGGAAAGGGTATAAATTATAATTTATCTAGTGTAAAGAGGTTATAGATGAAGAATATAGAAATTAGAATTAGTTATACATTCGATATTTGAAAAGTTAGAGGGGGAATGAATATTATGGAAATATAATAGCTAATTAAGTTAAACCTATATTAAGAGAAATTTGAATTTGTTCAATTTCAATTTGAATATTTGCATAATATAATATAATTTCCATAATATTTCGTCTAAATGAAACATTGAAATGGATAAATTCTATATTAGTTTTTGGACTAGTTTTTTTGTTGTTTTTCTTTTAAACTTTCAAAGTTAAATTTCTATTTCTGAAACAAACTCAGTCCACAGCGGGGTTGATAAAACAGACGACCGATATTCATCCTTTCTTTCTTTATTTCTTTTTTTTTTTTTTTTTTTTTTCGTTCTTTCTTTCTTCTATTATTTCTTTTTTTTCTTTCTTTCATTAGATTCTTTTTTCATTCTTTTTTTCGTTGTTTCTTTCGGCGCCGGAAGTGGAGTCTTGGAAGAACTGCATTCCTTGGTTCCATCAGTTCTAACCTTAACGGCTAGGACCAGACATACCATTTACATTGTAGTCAACCACCCACATTCCATTTGTTTTCCATCGGTGTGAAGTAAATTCGACTCAGTTTCTTCCCGCCAACCACTCTTTAATGAAACCGAACCCCAAAGAGGATGTTTTCCCGATCACTACAATCTTAACCTGTTCAAGTCTAGAGTTAACCATTATCTTCCCCCTCCTATCCGTTTAAACAGCCTCTTGACGTAACCCTCTATATCGAATGACATTTAGACCTTGTAAAAGGTGAACCTCACTTTAAAAAAAAAAATAATGTACCTTACATTGCGGCGTACAAGTCGAGTTTTTTTTTAAAAAAAAAAAAAAAAAAAACTTTACAAAACTTAGAGTCGACTTATCTGGCGGGAATAAAATGCAAACCTTTACCACCGAGTTGTAAACAATTAGGACAACACTCTGAACAATAACTCTACACCAATTACCGTACCTCCAGTAGGGTACTGTAAATAAATCCCACTAAAAGTTGTGTAAACATATTTGACATATTAACATATAATTTTTTATAAGCATTTCACCCCAAGCAAGGCGGGTATGTCACTAGTACACAAAGGGTTACAAAGAGTGAAAATAAGAGAAACAAACTGTGTAAATGGAAAAGTGTATAAGCTGAAATATATAACCATTTGAAGTCATTTTTATGACTCTTTATTTAACAATCAATTACGACTGAATAGTCAGTTCGATCCTCACTGGGTGTCCCAAAATTTCAGCCGTTAGCCACATGTAAGCCACGCTTAGAAAATCACCATAACTTACAATAATACAATTACACTGGCATTATCATCAGGCATAATCATAATCAAAAAAAATATGTGTTAGAGCAATCAGGATTTTAAAATGATCCACACCGTGAATTGCAGTGTACAAGTCGAGTTTTCGAGTTCAAAAAATCTTTCCAAAACTATATTCGACTTATATAAAAAATTACAAACTTTTTAAAGAAACTTGTAAACAAATAACTTTTAACAATAACTGTACATCACTTACTTATATTTTCGTAATAATCATCGTAATCATTGTTATCATAACGTAAATAGCGACGTACAAGTCGAGATTTCAAGCCTAAACAAATATTTCCAAAACTAGAGGTCGTCTTATCTGGCGAGTATAAAATACAAACCTTTCAAGTTGGAAACAAGTGAGACAGCAGTCTTAACTGTGTCCCACTAATCATACCTCCTGTAGGCTGCCATAAATATATCTCACTAAAAATTGTGTCTGGTGAATATATTTGGCATATAAACACGGAAATTAATTACGCTATAATAAAATAGTTACACAAATTCAGTATTTTATTGATGCTACAGAACATACCGCGTCCAAGAGCTGATACACCAAGTGTAAACACTGACAGAAGCTGATAGTCTGACCTGAATGTCCATAGTATAACGTACCCACAGTTTTGCAGTTCGCCGCATGAAGTTGGTGACGTCATTGGTCATTTGTTCACAAATGCAAATGGCGGATATGTGAAACTGTGTTTTGAAATATCGTACGATACGTAGCAGTACTATATAAAAATACTATTTGGTGTGATGTGTAATCTAAGGTATTAATATTTTATAAATGTTGATGTTGACTTTAATGTGTTTATCAGTAGACCTGACGATTTCTAAATCTTCGTTAAGTTATTCGAATAAAATTCTGATATATTTTCGTAATAATCATTGTAATCGTTCTTATCATAACGTAAATAGCGGCGTACAAGTCGATATTTCAAGACTAAACAAATATTTTCAAAACTAGGGGTCGACTACATATATACATTCACCAAACAATTTTTAGTGAGATATATTTATGGCAGCCCACTGGAGGTATGGTAAATGGTGTACGGTAATTGTTAAAGTGTTGTACCAATTGTTTACGACTCGAAGGGGAGGTTTGTATTTTTATACCCGCCATATAAATCGACCCCTAGCTTTGGAAATATTTGTTTAGGCCTGAAATCTCGGTACTGCCGGTGTGTGTTGTAGGTTGTTTACTATACAACGCATATAGAAAGATATTACGGTTAGTGCTTCAGTATACAGGTAAGTGGTGTGACCTTATTTAAATTATTTGTAAAGCTCGGACTGCTTTCCTTGTCTTTTTTGCCATATTCACGACATTTCTGGTATCGTACGCTCCGGTCTACTTCAGGTGATTGGAATTTCGAACCGAACCCTTTATTTCGTCTACTGGTGCAGTATGTTCTACTTCCACATACCATGCCGCCTGCTGTTGTCTGAGTATCAGATAAAAACTCTAACTCAACCCTCCAAGCGTTTGTTCACCTCTGCTGTAGCCAGGTATCGAACTCACAAATCTTTGGGTCACGTGCCTGGATTATTTTAAACAGCGCTTTTACCCACTAGGTCGAAACGTCGTGACGATGTTAACAAAGATGGGGATATAAGTCCGAATATTGTAAATAGTGTAAATAATTACAATACAGAAATATAGACGCTTATTTGTATGACTTTATGCAGGTTTGGATCAGGTTAATGGATAGTTCCATAACTTCATTTGCCGGTAGGCCTAAGTTTGGGCCACTGGCAGCCTACCGTATGTTTGGATGTCGACCTATACGATAGGTATAGGCTTAATTCTGAATTTTGAACTAAAAAATTCAAGTCGACCTATACGCCAGGTCGACATGTCCGACAGGTCGACTTGTACGCCGCAGTTTACGGTATATATTTTTTTTGTTTTAAGGGAAAATGTCTCTTATACAAGTAAATTAAAAAAAAATTCTTATATTATTACAGGATCTTTATTTGAAAGTGAATTTCCCTAAGCATAAGTTAATCTGGAACTATGCCGTTATAGAGAGAACTTAACCGATTCCACTAACAACACTCTGAGAGACCAGCTGGCTAATCGTTTCTCTACAGCAGGCGCCAAGATTATTAACTCGGAAATATCAATAATAAAAAAAAGAGAAGAGAACACGAAGATGTAAAAGGTGAATTTTCTCTACATAGGCTTCTGGATTCGTTCAGATTATTGGCCCGGAAAAGTTAATTACCAATTGGCGCCAAGTAAACGCGGTGAACGTGGCTACAACGCCATGTTTCTGTCCGCACAACGTCGGTGTAAATAAATACTACAGTTTGATATAGGATATCCCAATCATTTGAAATCACATCTCTTTTTGGCTGATTTAGAAATCAATGAGAAAAGACCAGAATAAAGATTTTTAAATGTAACTGAATCTTTATTCGTAATACATCACTGAAATCCGAAACGGAAGACATTTTCTTTTTTAATTTCCGGATGTAAACAAATTTCAACAATCTGGTAGGAGTTCTCGCCCTTAACAATACTCAGTTAAATCAACTTCTGTATATTTTATTTGATATTTATACAGTTTAGTTTAGTATGAATTTGCGCCTTCTCGTGCTAACATAGTCGGCTGACAATAAGTGGAAAGATTATATCGAATCTATTGCTTGGTCAACTGATAAGAAAGTTGGTTCACTGCCGTGAGAGACAAATTTTCTCTCCAGAATCTATCTTATATATTTATAAGTCTACTATTCAGCCTTGCGTAGAATATTGCTACCACATATATTCCGGTCTCCTTGCTATTTATATTGAGTTCCTTGATAAAATCCAAAAAAGAATCAGCAATATTATCGGTCGTGATCTGGCGGCTCGGCTTCAGTCGCTTTGCGACCGCCGTAGGGTTGCCTCTCTGTGCCTTTTCTATAAATATTTTCATGGTAATTGTTCGGATGGTACCTAGACTTTATGAATTTAAGCGCAGTACTAGACTGACGTTAAGATCTCATCCATTTGCAATTGATCTGGCTAGATGTAGCCATAAATTCTATGCTAACAGTTTCTTCTCTCACATGATCACCATACGTGATACACGCTTAGGCGATCATGTATCTTTCGATCATATATCTTTTATCGCACTTCCAGCTTGTGGAACTCCCTTCCGGTTCCAGGCTTTCGAATAAATCTGCAAAAATTTAAATGCAATGTCAATCGCTGTCTACTGTTCTCCCGATTACTCTTTTCTCTTTACGCTCATTATTAATGTTTCTGTTACTAATTCATCCAAAACCTGTAACCCCTTGAGTTGTAGTGGCTTTACTGCCTTGCATGGGATGATAAAAAAAAATGGCGGAAGGAAAAAAATAATTGTTTTCCGTCGTTGGTGATGTAGTGCTGACTATAATATCAGTATTTCTGTTCAAACTCTACCAACAGCAAGAAATACGAAACTATCGCCTTTGACGACATATAAGACACACCCGACCAGTTTTGAATTCACAGACAGACTGTTTCGCTGTAATCACAGCTCATCAGTGTGTGTAGACATCTGATTGCTTCATTAGTATCACCCTATGCAAGGCAGTAAAGCCACTACAACTCAAGGGGTTACAGATTTTGAATGAATTAGAAACAGAAATATTAATAATGAGTGGAAAGAAAAAGATATTTATTTTCAGTAGACAATTTTTTATTGCATTTAAATTGTTTTGATTTATTGCAAAGCATGGAACCGGAAGGATCCCACAAGCGAGAAGTGCAGGAAAAGATATATGATCGAAAGATACATGATCGCCTAAGCGTGAACCTCACTCAGTTCACATTTACTTATCATCTCTCAATTGCGGCTCTGTCTTTGGGCATAGTGCGTTCAGGGGTATCTCTGTCAAAGGACAGGGGGGCAACTGAAGAAAATAATACTGAAGAGTTGCCCAGTCCTGGTGAACAGCCACCCGCGACCACGCCCTCCCAATTGCACCAGAGGGAGGGATCGGTGCTCGAACCGAGGCCAGCGCAACTGACGGTTGCGGGGGCTGAGGAGAATTTTTGTTCCTGTCCCGGGCGTACGCGCTCGGGTCCCCACCTAAAAATAGACCTTGTGTCACATCTCGTCGAAGTGGGTGGGGGCTGAGTTAATACCGTGTGCATCACGTATGGCACAGAACTGACCGACTGCTAAATTTGTGGGCGACAATAATGAATACTGCTGGGAATTCGAATTCGAATTGCCTTAGTGTAAAAAAATACATAATTCTGGTAAGAAGATAGTTACCCGCTTCATGCCCTTTACTATTTTGGTGTATGTACTAAATACGTTTTGTAGGTATTCAGACGGTTTCCTACAAGTATATATTTTTAAAAAAATGTATTAAAGATTAAAGTGGCGACCCAGAGACATTAGATAAAGAATTGGTCAGTATAAGTAGTACCCTACAACGTAACAACTACCCCTAGTACATGGCAGCAGCCCCAAAAAACTTGGACAGGCGGGTACAAGAGGAGGACAACAACACTCAGAAAACAGTCTCCCTGCCATATGTGAAGGGGTTATCAGAGAAAATACAAAGGATCTACGGTCCATATAACACCAGGACAACCTTCAAAAGACGACACTTCGCAGATATCTCTTCCGAGTAAGACCCCTCCCCCATAGAGGAGAACATGACTAAAGACTGTGTGTATGCTATCCCATGCAGCTGTGGAAAGAAATATAAAGGGGAGACAGGTCACCCCCTTAAGGTAAGGCTTCAAGAACACCAGAAAGCTGTAACATGAGGGGAAGTGGAAAAATCAGGCATGGCTGACCACATATGGAGAGAGAAGGGAGATCATTGCCCTCTGTGGGATCAGGTTGAGATCATAGACAAAGAACACCATTGGAAAATTCATAAACTTAAGGAATCAGCACATATGCTAGGCCACAAAAATCTCCTGAGCCGGCCAAGCATAGAAATGAATAAAATATAGGAACCAGTAATAAGTAGTGTCAGAGAAAAGCGATGATAACAACAAAAATTGCAATATGAGCTCTGGTAAAAATATGAATAATAACAGCAAAAATTGCAAAATGAGCACTGGTAAAAAATGATGCTGAAGACATTAGGTTTGTAATACCCAGAAATTCATACGCAGATGTTCTCAAGGACACATGGCAGTGGATAAAGGCGTTAGATCCAGTGACAGGACCCAAAGAGTGTGAGTTCAATACCCGGCTAAGAACTTTCAGAGAGAAATTAACAGGAGATAACTGATAACTGACATCCATTAAATATGGCACGTGGAACTAGAACAGTCTACCTCAGTGAGCGAAATAAAGGGTTCAGTTCGACATTCCAACCACCTGAAGAAAGCCAGAGTGTACAACGGCCGAAACGTTGTAATAGATATGGCGACAAAGATGAGGACAATAGTCCGAATAATGCAAATAATGTACATAATACCTCATCTGAGAAATATCGACAGATACGATTAGATGTTTGCAAATTGTAGATAAATCATTTATAAGTGATTATGTCACTAATCATAAAAATAAGTAGATATGTCTTCGTCTCTAACTTGTTTATGCATGACATTTTATTAATGGCAGATGTTGACCTAACCCTACTCGTAGCAATGTGTCATTTTATAGATTGTTTGAACTGCAAGCAAATGTTGATTTACACAGAAAAGTTATTATAGACATACGTGACATATTCTGAATGCAACTTGCATGCATTGGGATTGAAAATAAGTTGGGATATTACACATAAACGGAAAGATTGGTCTGAAGAGAATGCTTTTTTGTCGAATTTATTTGACCTGAACCGCTACACAATTCAGTGGGAAATAAATTATCTACCATTGTGTATTTTAGACGGATATATGTCTAGGTGCATATGATATGCAACTGAAATTGTGCTGATAGCAAACTCAGATCAAGGAAAAGTGTGGCGAGGTGATGGGGCTAGCGTTGTAACAGGGGTGTGCCTTTCTTTCGTCTTGTGGGTGAGCGGTGCTCTAGTTTAGGCTGCTAGGGGTTACTGTCTTATAGCGGACACGCCTTCATAGTAATCCTCAGTTCCTAGCCTCGGGAGTTTGAGCAGCCTTTTCGCAAATGAATTGTTTTCCACTTTTCAAAGCCTGTCTCAAAGACAGAATATTTTTATCTTCGTGCTGGTCTACCGATATCTTCATGGCAGATGTTCAGGCAAACTTCATTCCTTAGTTCCACCAGTTCAGACCTTCAGAGCTAGGACCTACCATCCCCCATACACTGAGTTAACAAATCCTCATTCCCTTCATTTTTAATGTACAGTTCTCTGACACCCATGAGACTAATGCAGGTACCCCTTAAGAGACACTCCTTGGCCCTACCCTTTTTCTGCTACATATTAACGATCTGCCTAAGTTTTCTACTCTTGAAGCCCTTTCTCTAGCTTCTTGCTTCTATACTGCTTTCTTCATGATAGATGTTCAGGCAAACTACATTGCTTGGTTCCACTAGTTCAGACCTTCACATAAAGGATTTGTCATGCTACATATCCCGATTTGAATTATCCTCATTCCCGTCATATTCCATTGGTAAGGAGGAAGTTCTACTCAGATAGCATCTTCCCCAGAACTGTTCCTTCCCTGATCACTACAATCTTGACATCTTCAAATCAAAGATCAACTATTATCTATTCTACATATCCTTATAATATGCATGCCTTCACACCTTAAAAATTCTCAACAACAAATTAGAAAACATATGAAAAAATGTATATACTATGTACACTAAGGCAATGTAGAACGAGCTCCCAAGAGAATACTTCCCTGATCACTACAATCTTGACATCTTCAAATCAAAGATCAACTATTATATATCCTACATATCCTTATAATATCCAAGCCTTCACACCTTAAACATTTTCATCAACAAATTAGAAAACATAGGAAAAAGAAAGTCATAGCTAGCTTAGATATTAAAAACTTATATTCTAAGATGACAGTTGACATATTGAAATAGTGGGAGAGGCTTCTATGAAAACTCATCCTCTATGTTATTTCTGTTATTTTTTTCTACTATCAAGTCTTTCCTCTTGGGTAGGTCCATGAAGGTTGTTGTTAATGTTCAGTCCTCTGGCAGCCATGAAGGTGACCCTAAAGATGCACTCCTTGGCCTTACACTTTTTCTGCTACATATTAACGATCTGCCTAAGTTTTCTACTCTTCAACCCCTTTCTTGCTTCTCTATTGCTTTCTTCATGGCAGATGTTCAGGCAAACTACATTGCTTGGTTCCACCAGTTCAGACCTTCACAGCTAGGATTTGTCAGGCTACATACCCCGAGCTGAATCACCCTCACTTCCTTCATATTCCATTGGTAATGAAGAAGTTCCACTCAGATAGCTTCTTACCCAGACCTGTTGCAATATGGAACGGACACCCAATGGGATGCTTCCCTGATCCCTACACTCTCATCCTTTTGTTAGACATTTTGACGGTCGTCTTCGAGTATAGAATCCAGAGGTTAGCAGTGAATATTTCGGAGACAGTAGGAAAGCGTAGTTCAGGTTAGCAGTGGATATCGCAGCAAAGTAGCAGAGCGTAGTACTTCCTTCTGTCATCTTCGCCTGACAAGTTGGCACTGGTCATTCTGGTAGGGTAAACAAAAAATGGCTGCCTTTATACGCGACGGATACAATGTTCTGCGGCTTCTGATTGGTTAACCTTCTATTGGCAAACTGTAAAGGGAGTTAAGTCATTTTGACTAACTCACTAGTTACGTATATATATACACAAAAAACTGTAAGACCCTTCCTATTGCTCCAGAAATTACTTGACTCCTTCTGTCTAATGAGCCATATAATAACATTTATAGTTAAATGCAACCGCTACTTCAACCCCATCAGTGTCTTTTCACGCGCTTCCCGACAGAGGAACTCCCTTCCTCTTACTTGCTTCCCTGATGACTACAATCTTCAAAAATTTAAATCAATCGCCATCTTTTGTTTCCTCAACCCCCTCTATACACAGTCATTTCCCTCACTTTCACTCTCTGTAAGTCTCTGCTTGGGGTGAAATGCTTAAATTTCTTTAAATATGCCTCCGTCTTCTGTCGTAGAAATCACATATATTTCCTACATATCCTCATAATATGCAAGTGTTCACACCTTAAATATTCTGGCAATCTCATCAACAAATTAAAAAAACAAATATGAAAAATAAAGTCATAGCTAGTTTAGATATTAAATGTATGTATATATATATGTATAGCTGGCCGAGGATACTAGTCTACTAGGTCGGCTAACCAATCCCTATTGCAGACGCTTGCTCAGGTGTATTTGTGTTTATTCAACACCCACAGAGCCCTATGCTGAGCAGACCTTAGTTACAGTTTCTGGGAAATAGCGTGTTATCTAGCGTGATCAAGCCCTCGACCACGATGACTTGTGAATCCGTGCTAACACAGCTATCGACAGCACCCAAGGGATCCGTCTACTCAATTGCACTCACATGGCTTAGGTCAACCCGTGGTATTGTTTTCCAAAGGTGAAGCACGCTGAGATTAAGTCAAATAACATCAGGAAGACTCCTTCCTGGCAAATCGACCATGGTGAGATTCGACCCCGAGTCTCATGGTCAGAATGCGAGCATTCTAACCACTCGGCTACGTGATCATAGATATTAAATCCTTATATTCTAAGATGACAGTTAACATATTTAAATAGGTGGGGATTCTAAGAAAACATCCTATCTATGTCAAGTTCTTCATCTCGGGTAGGTCCATGAAGGTTGTTGCTAATGGCCAGTCCTCTGATACCCATGAGATCAATGCTCTCTCCTCAGTCCTACCCTTTTTCTGCTATATATTAACAATCTGTCTAAGATCATTATCAGATCACTAATAAATATATATATAAACGATACCACAGTTTATGGCAGCACCACCAAAAATCTGGATGACCCGGAAGTTGAGTTCACCTCTGATCTTTACTCGCGCAACTCAATGTGGTCAGAATTGACTTTTAACATAAGAATACCTGCAAAACCAAGCTTCGAACATTTCATCATCATATGGCAGACAATACTGAGTTTTTTCCAGCAATGGTGAGCGGTTGTGCTCTTCATTAGGCTCCTTGCCTGGAACATCTATTGGAACACAAGTTCACTTCCAGACCTCAAGTCGAACTTATACATACAATCTATCGCTAAAAACACTGCAAAAATGGTCGCCTCCCTATGCCGCTCCAGACAGTATCTGACTCCTTCTACCATACTCTATCTCTACAAGAGACAGATCAGACCAAATCTCACTTTCCAGCCACGACAGAGTTCAAAGGTTTTTTTCGCTGCCATATTGTTTTCTACCCATCAACATTTCTCCCACGGACCGAACGTTTGCTAGCGTCTGGTTATTTTCAGAGCAGGCGTTCAAGCGAAATACGCTCCTTGGTTCCTGCAGTCTAGACATTCCAAGTTCGGACTCGCCATGCTCTCTACATTGAGTTAACTCATCCTCATTGGCTTCATGTTCCATCGATAAGGACTAAGATCAACGCAGACAGCTACTTCTCTGTTTCATGCACTGCCGAGGGATGCTTCCCTGATCATTACAACCTTAAACCTTTCAAGGGTCAATAATCTATCCTACAGATCCTCATAATATGCAACCCTTGTTCGCTCTTTATACCCAATTACAAAATCCCCATTTAATAGACCTCTACATTGAGTATCACTAACGCCTTGTATTGAGATGAACAGAACGATAACAAAAACATTAGCTTACCAGATATATCAACTTCACATAGAAGACTCCCCATTTACATTTAATATTACAGCCTTAGGCAGTTGGGTTAGGTATAAGGTCCAATGGAAAAACTGCTGTCTAAATTATATAAATATGAAAATAATACGGGCATCTCATTTTAACAGATATATTTACCAAAATTACACAAAAATATCTTGAAATACTATATAGTAAATTTTTTCAATGAAATCGCCATTGGTTTCACCCATGGCCTCCAGACGACTTCGGAATCTCCTGCAACTATTTTGGACGGTCTCCTTGTTTAAATTGGTGAATGCTGCCATAATCCTTGCCTTCAGTTCATCTTTGGTGTTACAAGAGGTTTTTGTGGTCTCTCGCTCAACTGTGCCTCGCACATAATCATCAAGAGGGTTGAAGTCTGGGGAGTTAGGTGGCCAGATTTAAGTGGTAATATGGTCACAGAAATTGTCTGACAACCGTGACTCGGTTCTCCTGCTTTTGTGGCATGGTGAAGGGTCCTGTTGTCAGGCATAAGGTCTTCCAGCAGCCATACTTTTGGCCCAGGACAGCACTTACCTCCCCGAGGCACGTGATGTAGATATTGAAATACTAAAGACTAAATTTATTCATTAAATCTACACAGGCTTCAGCCATGGTCTCCCTGCAATTCTTCTGCATGGTCTCCTAGTTTAATTTGGTGAATGATGCCATAATCCTTGCCTTCAGTTCCTCTTTAGTATTACAAGGATTTTTTGGTCTCTCGCTGAACTGTGCCCCACACATAATAATCAAGGAGGTTGAATTCTGGGTAGTTAGGCGGCAAGGGGTTATGTGGTCGCAGAAATTGTTTGACAGCCTATGACTGGGTTCTCCTGCTTTTGTTGCATGGTGCACAGTCCTTTTGCCAGACATAGAGTCTCCCAGCAGCCACTCTCTTGACCCAGGGCAGCACTAACTTCTGAAGGCACTTCGGAAGTTCTTTTCTTATCAAAACGATCAGAGTTGCCATACCTTCGTAATCACCATTAGACTCATCCAACTCTTTCCGAATCCTCTGCACTGTCCTCAGATTGACACCCAAACACTCTGAAATGTTCGTATTGGAGCTACTATCGCGAGTGCCAAGCAGTACAGCATACCCTTTCCAAATTTCTGACGGAGTGAATTGCGTGATGTTGCTCATTTTCTCACAAACAGTGCCCAACTGACCCTAATATTCTGTGCAGTCGACATAATCAAAAACAACGCGCATGCGCGAAATATTTTTTTTTAAATCAATTTGCGACAATTTATCCATCGCATCCTCTGTGTGTGTGTGTGTGTATATATATACAGGTATACCTTACCTTACGTCGGTAATTTGTTCCAGTATAGGCAACTTAAGTCGAAAAACGTAATTGAAGTCGAATTTAATTGTCAATAAACTAGAAGATTGAAACTATACTTCCCAGTTTCTGTATTTTATTTATAAATGCATTTTTATAATATGAGTCAATCAGAATCTTTAAAAAGTTCTGTAAATTAGTTTTAAAATAGTACAGAAAAAAGTAATATAAATTCAATAATACATCTATACATATTTTAAATGTAGATTTTTGCTTTACAGAAAATCGTCAACTCATTATTTGTTAATCTGGTTTGAAAATACAGAATAAAAAAAATTTGTAAGGTTTTAACAAATACACACCGCTAAATAAGACGACAACACATGTCAATCTATTTCAACATTTAGGAATTTATAATGAATATATTTTTTACTAAAATGTAATTATTTTAATATGATTCTATATATTTTATACTTATTCATTTTACATTAACATGAATTTAAATGCTTTTAATGCTTTTCTAATATTACGACTTTAATATATCTGGTTTAAACGTAAAAATCATTAAAATGACTTCATTTATAATATAAAATAATGATTTTGTAACTCGTTAAATAACAAATACACAAAATTATCAATAAGAAAGGAAAATAAAAATATTAGAGGATTTGAGATAATCACATTTTACTAATTATTCATCGAATCTATATTTCAGAATTTTCTTTAGTTTATAATGATTATTTAATATATATTTACTATAAATAATATATATATATATTTCAATTTGCATCTATTGAAACAGACTATACTTTTATACTTATTTTATTATCTATCTATAATATATATATATATATATATATATATATATATATATATATATATATATAAGGACTAACTTTCAAAACTGTGTTTTCTGTTTTTTCATATTTGTCCAACATCTATCATCTGAACTTTGTCCTATTTATTGCATTTTTCGTATATGAAACAAGCAAATATATATATATATATATAAATATATATATATATATATATATATATATATATATCCTCAGAAACAAAATTCAAAGTTCAAAATCCGTTTTGGGGGGATATGGGGGTTCCAATAAGCGAAATTTCATCTTAATCAGCCTGGGCTCCTTGGTCTTGTTTTTTCTCCGAGAACTAAGAGGCGAAGAAACTTTCATCTCAGGCTTTTTTAATCGATTCTATCTAAGAGGCGAAAATCTTTTTTTTTTTTTTGTTTGTCTTTCTTTTCTTAGTTTGCTGAAAGAATCTTCCTGCCATCGCGATTAGCACGTGACCAATTACCGTCTGGAGTCGACGAAATAACGTTGCCTCTGAATAGGGCGATCTTTTAATATCCCTAAAAAAAAATGAAGAGATATTTATAATTATAATAAGAATAAAAACAAAAAAACATCATGGTGATCATTACGAACAGTGGGGACGAGGGTGAAGGAACAAAATAAGAGTGAAATCGACAAAGACAGATTAACACGTAGAAAAAAAACAACATCAATATATATATATATATATATATATATATATATATATATATATATATATAAGTAAACATGAGCCAGACAGAAGATAGACGTGATTGCTGACGAGACATAGCAGAGAATAGCGCACCCAAAAATCAAGGTCATTGTGAAAGGAATTGATAAAAGTCTTTGTCCAGCTGGACGCTTGCAATGACTGGAGATAATTTTCATACATATATACATACACACGGACACACATATATATGCGTGCTCGTGCGTATGCTAATCTCACAATTCTCGATAATATACCTAAGACCAGGACCTTACATAGTATCATCACGAAAGCAATTGTATCACATTACAGTGTACCACCTAATGCAGAATAAATAAAAAAAACAATTACTTATATAGGTTTCTCACACATATTTATATATTATCTATTGCGTTAATAACACGTGACACGTAGCTGACCAATAAGAACAAACCAAAAATTTTAACATACAAGTACTCTTCCTCTTTGCTTTTTTCATTTCTATCTTGATCTCTGACGAAGTTTTAATAAAAGCGAAACATGTTAGATTGGGATATGTTTCCTACTTGTTCTTTATTTTATCTTCTTGTCGGATTTCTATTCATATATGATTTGCATTTGATTTTCAGTTAATTTTGTCTGAACCTAGAAACCACATCAAAGAGACAGAAACAGCTTAAGAATTTCATATATATATATATATATATATATATATATATATATATATATATATATATATATTGGGTGTAATAGCAAAATTTTTCCAAATTGTGTAATAGTATAATTGTCTAGCCCACAAAGTGTTTAATATCTAAAAAAAAAAGTAAACTAATTGAGTTTCTTTTTTCCCGGTTTTCAAATATGACGTTTCACCATTCTGATACCATTTGTCGTAAGAAGTACTGAAAAACTTGAGTTATTCAGCTAGAAAGAGAAGAGGTTAAAATTGTTTTGCGTCAACGCCACCGTCTTCCTAACTAAGCAATGGGGGAGAAAAAAAAGATCATCCAAGCCTTCAGTAATGGTACCAACAAATATACTCTGGTTTCCATCTACAAAGTCCATTCAAGAACCATCAAGAAAACGGTGAATAATTTTAACAAAGAGGGAACAGTGGAGAGAAAAACTGGATCAGGAGGTCACAACAGGAAGAGGAATCTTTATTTCAACTTAAAGCTGAAGAGATCAATTAGAAAAGATCCAACTCAATCTACAAAACGTTTGGCACGTGTGAAAGGAGTTTCAGCTATGACAGTCCAAAGAGCAGTGAAAAAAAAACTTGAAAATGAAATCGTACGTGAAAACTGAGAGGCACCTTGTTACTACAGAACAGAAAGTTAGAAGATTAGAGAGAGCGAAGATCATCTTGAATAAATTGAAAAAAATCCTGGAATAATATATATATATTTGTACTTTATTTCAATTGTTCATGAGAGTCCGATCCTTAGCTATGATTAATTAATGATGGACATGTCATTTTCATTTGTTTTATCATGATTCCTCAGTAAAGCTTAGAGAGTAATTATACATTGTTATTATTAAAAAAAAGAGTCCAATCGTGTTATAAAAACTTCGGAGAATTCCAGTAAGATATTTTTAATCATTTCTAAGATACAACGGTTCAAAGCCTAATCTAACAAATGGACAATTTTGCTGTTCCACCTAATATATATGTATATATATATATACCTTCTGGTGGTCGAATTTGATAAGGTAATTTAATTTATTTACCCTCTTTTTTATAAAAATCCCACAAAAATTCGATACCCACATGACAGACTGAATGCAAGAGAGTTTTAGCAAATGGATGGCGAAATAGGGTTTAGAAAAGATAACAAAAAACAACATTTATTAAGAGTTACAAAGGATAGGAAATTGTGGAGAGCCATGATCCTACGTTATGGAGGGACCCCACACATAGAACAAGAAATAGAGAAGAAATGTATACCCCTAACATGAAAAAAAAAGCAGTCAGGAAGTATTCATTTAACTTAGTACCCAACATGGAACAATCTGTAGAGATGAATATGGCCGCTGATTTTGATGACCGATCAACATCCTAATTTTAGGCTTGCCGGACATATTAATGTTGTTTTTATCACTGGAAACGTTTCTTCCACCTTTACGAATAACTGACAACACCCCCAGTCCGCTGACTCCTTTCTCAATGTTTGGCAGTATCATTTTAAACTTTGATGTTTTCTTTCAGGCTGCACTAATCGTCTTAGCGTGCAGCCGAGCTTCGATATGAAAAGCAGCTTCCTGATTTTATTCTGGTCTTCCGTCAGATCGATAATCAGTAAGAGGCTTACATGTTTTGAGGACTTCCACTTATCAGGCTGCATTTTAATGACGGGCAAGAATATGTCTATATCGGGCGATATAGATATATATGCCTATGAGCCTATGCACATAAGATTGCATTTATATATGACTGCGAACATGCATATGTAGGAACTACAGAAGCTTGCACTTTAGCAAATAAATCTTTAGATATATGACCGTATGTGTTTGGCTATAAGAAGAGATACAAAACACACACATAGGCACACACACAGCGGCTCGGAATTGCAAATCGGAGACCCAAGTTTCAATTCCAATTAATTTAAAATCTACAAGATATTCCTTGTCCGTTATATATATATATATATATATATATATATATATATATATATATATATATATATATATATATATATATATATATGGATATATACGGAAAAAAAAATAAAAAATTCTAATATGCAATTATGCTGTTTGACATTATATTAAAACAGCATAATTGCATATTAGGATTTTTGTTTGTTTTTTCCGTATATTTTTTTTCATATATATATATTTTCCGTATATTTTTTTTTGTATATATATATATATATATATATATATATATATATATATATATATATTTATATATATATATATATATATATATATAAACATATTTTAATATAAACATATGCGCAATGATCAATGAAAGATCTTTCAGTGATAGAGCTAACATATTCAGTTGTATGGCTATGAGTTTAGTTCCCATGGGTTTCACGCTTTTGGATCATCAGACAAATTGTCTGATGTTCCAAAAAGCATGAAACCCAGGGTCACAAACTCATATCCATAAACTGAATATATATATATATATATATATATATATATATATATATATATATATATATATATATATATATATGAATAACATGTACTTATTTTTAAAAGATCCTATTAAAAATAAGTAGACAAAAGTTGTATAAACTATTTAATGATACATGTCTTAATGTATATATATATATATATATATATATATATATATATATATATATATATATATACAGATCGTTCTGTTTGATTATGCAAAGTAATGTTTTCATCTAACGTGTCAATAAATTCTGTTTTTTTCAGACTTGGTGCTTCTTGCAGATTAAATTATACTTTCAGACAAGTAAATATGATTAATGAAAAAAAAAAAATTGTATAGTAACATAGTTCTTTTTCTCAAAGTATGTAAAAGGCACAGTTTCAAGTGTTCGGTCTGATTAAGCAATCACCATATAAATCCTTAATATGGGTAAGAAAAAATGGGTCTTACTGAAAACGATCATGCTGAAATTACTAGCATGCTTGGAAGTGGTCTGTCAACGCTAGAAATTTCAAAAAGTTACATAGAGACCCCCGTACAATCAAAGCATTCGTCTTAGGCAGTAAATCATGCAGAAAGACACCTAAACGATCGCATTTGCGAAAGTTAACTGCCAGAGATCTTCGTAAAATTAAATATGAAGTCTCGAAGAAACCGCATGAAACTCGTAAAAAAATATTTGAAAACGCTGGAGTGCCCAAAGTTGGTAAAAGTACCCGTTGTGAGGTCCTCAACACCCTTGACAATGTGAAGAGTCCCATCAAGAGGCCTCCATTGAGCAAAGCAAACAAGATGAAAAGAGTTGAATGGGCACACAGTTACATGAAGACCAATTTTAGCAATGTGATTTTCGCCGACGAGTGTCGTGCTACCCTTGATGGGGCTGATGGGTGGTCATCTGGATGGGTGTTAAATGGACGACCGGCAGGAGTGGCGGAGGAGTGATGTTTTCGGCTGGGATCCGCGAAAATGAACTAATAGGCCCACACAAAGTACCCAAATGTCTTAACCTAAATTCAAATGCATATTGTAGGCTTTTGGAAGATGCCTTCCTGCCCTGGCTTGATGAACAACCAATTCAGAAAAGAAGATCGTAGATTTTTCAGCAGGATAATGCTCCAGCGCATAGATCAAGAAGCACCACCAATTGGCTATCAGACCATGGGTTCAAAGGGCAAAATTTAATGGCATGGCCTCCAAACAACCCTGATTTAAATCCAATAGAAAATGTGTGGTCTATAGTCAAGAGGCGGATTAATGCTGAAAACAAGCAATTCACCAGCTTAGAAGTCCTGTGGAAAGCAATTGTAAGTGCTTGCCGATCAATCAAACATTCTGAAATTTAAACATTGACGTCAGCAGTTGACAGACGCCTCATAACGGTTTTAAAGAATGGAGGATGTCATGTTTGTTCATAGCCGCATTAACATACTTATTTTGTTTTGTTTAACATGCTATACATATGTATTATGTAATGTAGGACTTAGAACAGACGATGTATTGTCATATGCGCCAAAATTCAATTAATAAAATTTAGTATAAAATGTGTTTTTCTTGTTTTATTTTTCCATTTGCATAATGAAAGTGAACACTAAATTAGGGCTTAAGTTCATAAATCATTAAAAAAGAAGCACGTTTTGTATATTTTCGACAACTTAAATGATTGACAAAATAATAAAATAGTATCAACAACACTTTAGCTTTTATTCTTCAGAATATATTGCTTAACTTGGATATTTTTAGGTAAAAATTAACTTTGCATAATCAAGAAGAACGCACTATATATATATATATATATATATATATATATATATATATATATATATATATATATATTTATTTCACTGATAGGATTAATGTTAGTAAACATTTGTCAAAAAATTGAAGTTACCTTCAGCATCCCGACTCCTGAGTTTCGTAGGCGGACCTGTCCATCCACTCTACACGAGGTATCAGCAATCAGAGTAAATTGCAGATATCCGCTGAAGAGTGGACAGCCAGGTCCGTGTACGAAGTAGGAAATTTTACACATATTAATCCTATATATATATATATATATATATATATATATATATATATATATATATTAAGACATTTTTTATGTTTATATATTCTTTTTTATAGACACAAATATTTAAGTCAATGCTCTGTTTATAATAAACAGTATTAACAATATTTACCGGCCTGAATGTCCGAGAAATTTTTATAGAAAATATGCGTCGCCCGACAGGAATCGAACCTGTATCCTCTACGGAACCGTCATATAGCCTGACGTGCTTTACCGATTTAGCCACGGAGGAGCGTTTCGATTTTACTGTTTTTAAACTTCAATTCTCCATGATTTTCTCTCGTACATTCATATCTACCAGATGCATATCAAATGTAAAAAAATGACGTCACACATTATGAAATGGACAAAGTCCGACAATTATTTTAAGACATTTACTTAAATATTTGTATCTATAAAAAATGTACAAACAAAAAAAAATTTTTAAATAATTGTCGGACTTTGTACATTTTATAATATATATATATATATATATATATATATATATATATATATATATATATATATATACATATGCCTCAAGATCGCGAGAACCTTTCGTAGCGACTCAGAGCAGTAAACCTTTAATAGCGTCTAAAGCAGTCATTCGTTGAGTGTTGACGTTGATAATTTTACACGTTTCCTCACCATTTTTTGACTGAGTTTGCGGAGGAAACAAAATATCATACTGGTTTTTATCTTTTTCCTGATAATTTAGTCATTTTTCAAGAGTCGTCTGTTAATTTCCCCGTAACAACGAGGAGTAATAATATATTTTGTTTTCTATAATGTGTTGCGTAAGAGCCGTTCCACCCACATTCACGCGCACAGGCACACACACACACGCACGCACATGCAAAATGTACACACAC
Organism: Acanthosepion pharaonis; assembly: GCA_903632075.3. Classification (NCBI taxonomy): domain Eukaryota; kingdom Metazoa; phylum Mollusca; class Cephalopoda; order Sepiida; family Sepiidae; genus Acanthosepion; species Acanthosepion pharaonis. Next base: position 320,030 of record CAHIKZ030001519.1, on the reverse strand, counting down.
ACATTCATATTTAATTTTGTGCCATATCTTCCGAGCAATTTATCAAGCAATTTTTGTGGATTCAAAAATTTCTTTATTACTTCAACCAAACTTGCATAAATTATATATATATATATATATATATATATATATATATATATATATATATATATTCCTTTAGAAAGAATCTGTATGCATACAAAAAAGAAATTTAACGAATAAAATGGTGAAAAACTTTTTGACGTTGATAAAAAACAGACGACATGCGTTGAACGGATGTCATAATTTTTTGATAAAGGCCACCCCTACCCTACTTAGACTATTATTATGAATGTATCTGCTTTTAAAACTCAGTAAATTTTAAAATAAGTTATTCAAAAATTCTCTTGAAAATGAAACAGAACTAATGCTTTTAATTTAATATAATTGAATTTGAAGTTTTTGTCTTCTGTTTTTGAAACATGGTAATTCCTGTGTAGCGATGAAACCATATTTTTAAATCAGTTAATGTATAATATCTATGCTCTGTAAATTTATATTGAAAAACTGTTTTTAAAAAAAAGAAATATCAGTAAGAACACCGGATTATATATCTTACTGTTCTCCCTTTTTTAATATATATATATATATATATATATATATATATATATATATATATATATATATATATATATACAAAAAACAATTAAATAATAAATAACTACTGTCTACTCTTGGTATTGACCCTTCTTTTGAATTAATGTTGTGAACGTTTATTACATTTGGACATATCTATATATATATATATATATATATATATATATATATATATATATATATATATATATATATTCTTATTACATTTATATATATATATATATATATATATATGATTTACCACCGCCTGATGAGATGCATTACTACATGAATGCATTTATGTAAATTTAATTATGTTCGAATGAAGGTAATATCTATCTATATATATAAGAGCCAGATCAGGCGAATCTTATATGTGTTGTTCTTGTCCTAAGTATTATCGTTCATTACCAACCTTCGTGTGATTATTCTATTCAGTAACCTTTCCTAGGTTACAACACAACTTTAGTCTGCAGAGTTTTAATTACAATATCAATATCTACTGTCCAAAAATTATTCTTTTCTCTTTTGAAATATATTACTAATGTTTCTGTTATATATTCTTCCAATCCTTGCGTCTTGGTTTATATATATCTTTTTCTTGGGGTGATTAGAAATATATATGGTGGCAAGAGGGGAGGCACGGTGGAGTAATGGATAGCGGCTCAGATTGAGGAATCGGGGAGCCGAATTCGAATTCCAGTCGAATCCATTACTTTCAATCCTCTTCTCTATGGGTAAATAGCAAGACAGACCGGGTTCTGTAGACTTAGATGGCAACTGGTCTACCGCAGAAAGAAATGGCAACCTACTGCGGGAAAATATTTTCCTTGTCTGTCATGTATCGATAGATACATGATCGCCTAAGCGTGTATCACGTATGGCACATAAATGATTGATTATTGATAATCTGTCAAATTTGGTATTAAAATTTTGAATGTTCCTTGAAATTTCATTGTTAATTTTTTTTCTTTTTATATATGAGACTTGGTTTGTGATATTAGGCTGTTTTTGTTTTGTTTTGTTTTTTTTTTTTAAATCCTCTCGGATTTTATTGATTGTCCTGTCATGATGTTATAAAAAAAATTCAACACAACTGCTCTTAAATTCGACTTTTTTTCGATTTTTTTTTAACCATTACACCAAAAGGAAGGCAATAAAACTAGGACGCAAGTTAAAATTGAGTGTTAGATTTACGAGAAAAAAATACTTTTAAATTTAGAATGAACAATGAAAGACGAAGAATTAAGAAAACAGTAGACAACATTTGACATTGCATTTTTAAAGAACCACGTTAATTGGTAAGCAAGAAACCGGAAGAGAGTTACATGAGGAGTGCGATAGAAGAAACTCTTAGCATAGAACTTACGGTTATATCTAGCCATTTCGACTGTACATTGTTGAGACCTTGTCGTCACACTAGTAAAACGCTTAAATTCATAAAGTCTAATAATTGCCATCAAAGAGACAGACATTTGCCCAACATTTGTATCCCACCTGAGGGAAACTTGGGCATTTTCATGGCGGATACGGACTGATGAGTCTAAAGTTTGAATACCATTTTCTGATCGGGCGTACGCCTGTACCAGTAAATCGTTAGATTCACGGAATAGTCAGTTCAGTTTAAGAGATGACGAATGGAACAAATTGATTTTTATCTCATTCCACTTTGATGCCAAGCATGCGCACTTTTACGCTAAAGCTGATTTACCTCGAGAGTGCATAAGAACTTAAGTGAATGAGACTAAAATAAGAGAAAGAATGCCAAAACCCTACCGTATTTTGGAACGTACTACCGCATATGCTCGTATATAAGTCGACCTCATATATAATGCTACCCTTGAAATTAATTTTGTCAAAAAACTCATTTTCTCATATAACTCGTGTATATATGACCCCCAGCAATACTAGTAGGCCAACCTATCATAAATTTTACTGGTATCATCCTGAATTTATTTTTATAAAAATAAATGGTCTTTATTCTTTTGCGTACAAAGTTACCGAAAAATAGTTAAAAAAAAACAAATTGTATTATCGTTGCTTTTTGGGTTCAGTAGGATTATTTTTTTGTATCTTAAATTTAAATTTTCCTTTAAAAAATTTTTTTTTTCTTAAATTTTTCACCCAAATTGGCAGGAAGCCACTAAAACAATTAAAAAAAATTTTCAAGATCAGATAGGAGTGAATAGAGGAAAGGATGAGTTTCTAGTGGATTTATTTCAACTTCTTTTGAGCTAATAAAATAAAGAAAGAAAACGGAAATAATAGAATTTAAATATAAATTTTTTTTTTTTTTTTTTTTTTTTAAATTTCACCCAAATAGCAATGCCACTAGGACGCAATTACAGAAAAATTTAGATATTGATCAGATAATGATAGAGGAAAGGATGAGGAGAAGGATATTGATCAAGGCAACTGGAGATGAGCTAATAGAAATAAAGAAAAAAAAACGGAAATAATAGAAAGAAAGAAAAATTTTTTTTTTTTTTTTTTTTTTTTTTATGAAGCGTTTCACCCCAAGACAAGGCAAAAAAAGTTTAAAATCAGATAGGAGTGATAGAGGATCTGGTTACAGAATTAGTTTAGCTAATAGAAATTAAATATCAGAAAACGCAAATTCTGAAAGAAAGAAAGAAAAAATTTTTAGGAGTTTAATATCAAATGGATATTACAAATAAGAGCAAGATCAAATAAATTGATAGAAAAAAATGAGGAGAAATAAATAAATAAAATAAATGGAGATGAATAATAGAAATAAAGAAAGAAAAACGGAAATTTTTTCTTTTTTTTTTTTTTTTTTTTTTTTTTAAAAATTTCAAGCAAGGCAAGGAAAGCCACTAGGACGCAAGGGGTTACAGAAAGTTTAGAGAAGATCAGATAGGAGTGATAGAAGAAAGGATGAGGAGAAGGGTAGTGGATAGATCAAGGCAACTGGAGATGTCGATTGACATTACATTTGAATAGCTGGAAATTATAGCTCTCAGGGAAACTGGAATAGGGAAGGGAGTTCCACAGGCGAGAGGTGCGATACATTAAGCTATTGGAGTAGAAGAGACGGCTACATTTAATAGTTTCGACAGTGAAAGGGTGAGAGCGGGATGCCAGCCTCGTAGGGCGCTTGAACTCATGAAGTCTGGGAACCAGCGAATGCAGCTCCTCAGAGCAATTGCCATGAAAGTATTTGTAAAAAAGACAGAGAGAGACGACGGCGCGTCTGTGAGAGAGCGACTGTAGACGAGATGCCAGAACAGGGCCAATTATATTGCATATCCGCCTCTGGAGCTTATCAAGAATCCCGAGGCAAACAGAAGGGGCTCCAGACCATATATGGCAGCAATACTCCATGCAAGATAAATCTTATTATAAATTTTGTATCTAGGATTGCAGTGAATGTTTTATCATCTACAGCTCCTGTGGAGGACTCTTGGTTTGGCCATCATCACAATCGTTAGGGAGATGTAGATTCGATAGGTATAAATATACTACAGAAGAACTCAAAATTGATCGCTGCATTTAAGTATTGAATTAATGTTTAAGCTTACCTTTTAAAAGTACAACGATAATCCTTCATCTGCCACTTAATTTAAAGACGAGTTGATGTACATAGATCCTTATTTTCCGTACAAACAATTATTTTTATTTCATGGGTAACAGAACAGAGGACAATTTATAAGATAAAATTAATATAGTGTAAAGATAGGAAAATAGAAATTAAAATTAGTTATACATTCAACATTTGAAGAGTTAGAGAAATATAATAGCTAATTAAGTAAAACTTATATTATGGAATCTATATGAATAAATGTGAAATTGGAAATTGCAGTACAATTATCCAACGAATTCTTAAGTTAAAAAAAGGGCTCTCTAATTTATAGTAATTTATTTTTTACTCATTCCCCACGAGAATGAGATGTGACACAAGTTCCTCAAACATGTTCCCGAGCTGTTTTTAACCCAGGACCTTCTGGCAAGGAACAAAAATTCACCCATCGCAACCGTCGGTTGCATAGTTTCAGAACCTCGGTTGCGCAGGACCAATCCTCTCTGGTGCAATGGGAGGGCGCGGCCTCAAAGCTGTTCCCCCGAGGCTGGGCACCTCTTCAGTATAATTTTCAAGTTGCCCTTTTGTCCTTAACAGAGAAGCCCCTGAGCGCACTCTGTTCCAAAGACAGAGACGCAACTGAGAGATGATAAATAATACGTACAAATTAATTATAGTTCTGGGATATACAGCTAAAACCTCAATACCTGTATTATATATTATCTACTTCTATGTGTGATCACTCATCAGTTTTAACTAATTTGCATATTGATTTTTTAAAAATTTATTTCATTAATTAACTGTCCTTCATTACTGTTCTTTTATTCAAGGATTGTTTTTTGATTTTCATATCAAAAAAAGTTCTGTTTAGGAATATCGTCTTATATAGTGCAGAAAAAAGTTTTGAAATTTGCATTTTACTTGGCCTTCAACAAGTTGGCATCTATTTGTAAAACTTTCCTTAACTATAACAAACCAATTTATGAATGAAATGTTCATTTAAAATTTTTTACATTTCAAATATTTCAAATAGTGAATATATCTTATTTTAATCTGCGATATAGCGAGCAGGTGAAACCTATAGTGTTAAAATAGTATTTAATTACAACCGCAAATAAATAATTAACAAATAACAAAAGAAAAAAAAAATCAACCAAAGATAATTAACTATTTCAGTGAATACCTTTAAAATAGTAGCGCGGCTCGGCTTAACGTCCGTTAAATCCTAAATCAAAACCGAAATCATCGATGGATAATAATTCACATAATTCGACTGGATATATTTTTTTAGTCTCCCAATGATCACTCCAGTCAGTAGCCTGACACCGCAGTTTATACACCTGACGGAAAACATATATTCCTAAGTCCAGAGTGTCACGCTCGAACCTCAGTGCCGGTAGTTACTCATTTCATTCCTATATGACAAGTATGTATAGGGCGATATTAAAAAAATCATTGTTTATGCACGAAAATATTTACTTTAATTCAACTAAATATGCAACTTCATGCAGATACACAATAGTAATGCGGTATTTTAAAAATCTTTCCACCCCAGACAAAGCGATAAAGCCACTAAGACGCAAGAGGTTACTGAGCGTGAAAGATAATAAAGTAGAGGAAACGGAGAAATCGTTACTATGCAGAAAGGACAATAAAAGCGAATAAAACGACAAAAGATTACGATTAACGCGAAATTTAAATTGTTGCATATTTTAGTTGTAAAATCAAGAAGATGGAAGGCATTTCCATAAATTTAAGTTATAAAAAGGACATTGCTAAGAATAGAACTTTTTAATTACGCTTAGCAATCAAATCAAAAATAAAATGATGAAAACTTCCTGATTCTACGCATAAAATCGTCAAGTTGAAATGCCGAGTGATAGAGATAATTTCAACTCAGAATTAATTTCAACTCGGAATTAATTACAATTCGGAATTAATTTCAATTCGGAATTAATTTCAATTCAGAATTACTTTCACCTCGAAACTAATTTCAACTCAGAACTAATTTCAACTTGGAATTAATTTCAATTCGGAACTAGTTTCAACTCGGAATTAATTTCACCTCGGAATTAATTTCAATACGGAACTAATTTCAACTCGGAATTAATTTCAAATCGAAATTAATTTCAGTTCGTAACTAATTTCACATCGGAACTAATTTCAACTCGGAATTAATTTCAACTCGGAATTAATTTCATTTCGTAACTAATTTCAATTCGGAATTAATTTCAAATCGGAATTAATTTCAACTCGGAACTAATTTCAACTCGGAATTAATTCCGTACACCAAATTACTAATGAAGATTTTCTGAAATACTTATAATATCCGGCTGCCTCTAGAAACTTAACTGACCCTGTAAAGAAGGGAACATCCTATAATATTTGAAATATACTGTATTTATATTCTTGTTTAACATAAAGAAACAGCATCCAGCGACAGCCAACTTACGAGATCAGTGCTCGAAATAATGTCGTTTTGAAGATCATACCACAAGAATTAGTCAATAATCAGAAGGGAATTATGCTTTTGGGGGTTTTTTTTAAGCAAGGCTGGAAGCCACTAGCACGCAAGGGGTTACAGAGAGTTGGAGCGAGAGCAAAGAGGAGTGATAGAGGAAAGGATGGAGAGAAGGATAGGGGATAGATCAAGGCATCTGGAGATGTCGATTGACATTTCATTTGAATAGCTGGAGATTATAGCTATGAAGAAAACAAGAAATGGGGAGGGAGTTCCACAGGCGAGAGGTGCCTTCAGTGTTTGTAGAGAAAATATAGAACAACACGATGAATTTTCGTCAACCAATTCTTGGAACAGAAAAGTAATTTGCTGTTCTAGCAGAATAGTACCCGCCTACAAGATTCCCGTACTACTCAATATGTGGTGCAAGATGCTTGAAAATTCGCTGGGCAGCGCCATCGCTAGACCTGCCTTCTATTAATGTCATTGCTCACACGTTCAGTCTATGTAATTCTCAGCATCCTTCTGTAGAACCAAATATTTGTTGCTCTAGTCTCTTCTTCATCTGTGAGGAGATTGTCCACCACGCAGGACAGATATTACATAACAATTCAGTGCTGTTTTCATTGTTTCTAACAACGAATCAATCACTCAGGGAATCAATCAATCCTCTGCCCCACTTATCTTCAATATGTCCTTGTAAAACGTCGCTGAGCGTCGTCGAAGGTCCCGGAATCGGGCGAACTTGAGAATCATTCCTCGGTCCAGTGAGCTTTCACGGTCCCCGTAAACTAGTGTATCGTGAACTAGTGAAAGGAGTCGCGAAGGATTCTCTATGTGACCGGCTCGGCTTGTCGGCGTCAGAGTTGTGCCTCTTCTGGATCTGGGTGCCAGCAGCAAATTATCTCAGCATCCCTGAGGATTCACTTACCTGGCGACTGATTCGGAACATGCTATCTCTCAATGACGTAGCTTTCTGAGGCGGACGGGGGGGCGGATTTGCCTGACTGTCTTCGATTTTTGGGTAAGTTAAGAAAAACGACTTCGCAAGCCATCTTTTCTATTGTCCTTAGGTCCGCCTGTTCTTGACTATGTCAGTAGATATTTATTGACGGCTCGTTTCGACCCCAAGCAAATGATTAATCCATTTTAATACGTGTAAAATGAGCCTGTGTTAATGTATATAAAATAGACCAAACCCGATATATAGAAGAACATTTCTTAAAATATAAAGAAAATTCTAACAAAAGACAAAATGTCTTATATCCGGGTTAAAACCATATATATTTATATATATATATAACGTTATTGTTGCTATTAGCGTTTATAAGCCGACCTATTTTTTTAAAGTAATCTTTTACTTCTGTATTATCTTTAGAAAAACAATTTTATAATTTTCTTCAATTCGTATTTCCGGTTCGAAATCGCCTCCTCCTTTTTATCCTTGCTGTTCATTTATTTCTCTTTTGGAAAAAAAAATTATATTCTTGAATGTTCTTTTTAAAGATCAACCATTATAAATAACAGCCTGGGCATTTACTAAACTCAGCTTAAATGTCAGGAGTAATTATGGGTAAAACTAAAATAAATGAGTGGACCATATACGCTTACGAACAAAAAACATTAAAACCAAAATTTTACTATGTATCTGGTATCCATATTTTTTAAACACTTTGACGTGGCGTAATCGTTAGATCAACTACGTCCGAATAGTGAAATAGTGAGTTCGAATCTCAGTAAAAAAAAATAATCGTATCTCAGTTCTAAAAACATTCATTTAAAATGGTCCCCCTTGTATCCATTAAATCAAATAGCTTTTTACTTGACGACGGAGAGCCGAGTTCGAATTCCAGTCGAATCCATTACATTCACTTACGTGCTAATATCCTTGAGAAAGGTATGAATCCTCTTATTCTCCCCCCCCAGCTATGGGTAAATATCAGGATAGACCGGGTTCTATAGCCTTTGATGGCAACTGGTCTACAGCAGAAAGAAATGGCAACCTACTGCAGGAAAAATCTGCCTCGTCAGTCATGTATCAAAAGATACATGATCGCCAAAGCGTGTATCATGCATGGCACATAAGTGACTAACTGACTTTTCACTCGAATCCATTACATTCACTTACATGCTAATACCCTTGGGTAAAGATATTTATCCTTTTCTAAGCTATGGGTAAATAGCAGGACAGACTGGGTTCTATAGTCATGGATATCAACAGGTCTACAGCAGAAAGAAATGGCAACTTACTCCGGAAAAAAAAATCTGTCTCGTCAATCACGAGGTTAAATATTTGCCCATAGCTGAGACCCCTAACAGGTGCTACCACCCTGGATCAGTGTTGTCCTTGGAACAACAGCAACTAAAAACCTCTCGATCAGAGGCCTTGCTGACGGATGTAGTTTATCGTCATACCTAGGACACCATCAACTGTAAGAAGAAAGAAAATATGGTTTCCAACATCCGAATTACAAATTGGAGATACAGAAATCAGGCAAATTTAAGCATCTCGTAAATGTTTTAACAGAAAACAGGAGTATCTGTCTACATTTCTGAAATGAGGTATTTACATTGTTCGGACTGTTGTCCACGTCTTTAGTGTCCTGTTCACGACGTTTCGGCCGTTGTACGTTCCGGCCTTCTTCAGGTGATTTAGTGACTTGACCCAAAGTGTTGTGAGTTCAATACCTGACCACGGCAGTGGTGAACAAACACTTGGAGAGTTCAGTTAAAGTGAGACAAGAAAGACACCCGGAAGAGGCATGGCATGTGGAACTAGATCAATCTACACCGGAGGACAAAATAAAGGGTTCAGTTCGAAATTCCAATCATCCGAAGAAGGCCGGAGTGCACAACGGCCGAAACGTCGTGAATATGGCAATAAAGATGAGGACAACAATACGAACAATGTAAATCATCTAAATAGAAAACGGGAGGTACATCGGTATAGCGAAAGATGCCATCCAAAAGCTAAGCAAAATATTAAGAAATAGGAAAAATTCATTAGAAACGAAGAAAAGAACACTGAACTGTTATGTAATATCAATCCTTCTATGTGACAGTGAATGCAGGACAATTTCGACACCGATGAAGAAGAGACGTTTGGCAATGGAAATATGGTTCTACAGAAGGATACTGAGAATACTATAGACCGAACATGTGAGCAACGATGAAGTTTTAGAGAAAATGAAACAAAATGGACGCTTATATTTAACATAAGGGTCAGTTGAAATTTCTAGAGAACATAATGCAAAAATTGGGCTTGGATAATTTGATACTCGCATAGCACATTGAAGGCAAATGGGACAGAAGAAAAAAAAAGCACATAATCTGCCTAACGAGCTTTTGTAAGTGGCTGTCAGAATAGGGATCAGGAGAGATAGTTAAAAGCAACATTTACCAAGAACTAAAATGAACAGGAAATTGTGGAGAGCCATGATCGCTCACAAAACAGAATGAGCCTGTTCAAATGGTTGGCAGAACAGGTATTAGGAGAGATAACAAAAAGACGAAATTTACTAAGAGCTACAAAGGACAGGAAATTGTGGAGAGCCATGATCGCCCACGTCCTGAATGGACACGGCACAAAAACAAAGCAGAACGAGCCTGCGTAAATAGTTGGCAGAACAGGGATTAGGAGAGAGAACAAAAAAAAATAAAATACACTAAGAGCTACAAAGGACAGGAAATTGTGGAGAGCCATGATCGCCCACGTCCTGAATGGACACGGCACAAAAACGAAGCAGAACGAGCCTAGTTGATAGAACAGGAATTAGGAGAGATAGTGAAAAGACAAAATTTACTAAGAGCTACAAAGGACAGGAAAGTTGCGATGAATAGATGTTACCCCTGGGTGGGGATGTGCCCACAGCGCCTTTTGGGACTTAAGCTCAATCCAGACCTCAAGTGGAATTCGTACATATGGTCCATCGCCGATCGGGCCCAGTCGCGATGAATATATGTTTCCCCGGGACGGGAACGTGCCTACAGCGCATATTGGAACTTAAACTCAATCCAGACGTCAAGTGGAATTCATACATACGGTCCATCACTAAAGATGCTGAGAAAATGGTCAGTTGCCTGACTCCTCCTGGTATCCTCTATCTTTAGAAGCTCCAGATCAGGCCGAAAATGGAGTACTGCTGCCATATATGAACAGGAGCTGCCCAGTCTTCTGTTTACAGTCTCGGTAGAGACTAAAAGCGTCTCGGCATCCTTGTGGGAAAGGCATTATTTTCCACTCTTCAACCCCTTTCACGCAGACGATACGGCACGGGCCCCTCGCTGCGCTATGGAAACAGACGAACCACATTCCTTAGTTTCACCAGTCCTAACCTTCACGGCTAAGATTCGCCATGCCACGCCCATTGTAGTGAACCACCGTCATTCCTCTCATGTACCCTTGGCAACTTTCTTCGGGGTTATTAAGGCATATATGATCGAATAATCTTATAATACCCCCTTCGTTAATGTCTTTTTTTAAAAATGTCTCTTTTTGTTTCGATTTTCCTCAAAACTTCCTCGTTATTCATATGCTGTGTCCGTGGCATTCTCTACTTCCTTCTATGGACACTCAACTTCCTTCTGTTGACACTTTTTCATCTCTAAGTTAATTGTCCAGCATTTACTGCTATATAGGACGATTGATATTACGTAGCATTTAAGGGCTCTGTTTTTAATGAAATCCAAAAAAATAAGTTATATGTAAGGAATTTTTTATGCAGTGTTTGTCATTAACGAGCGGACCCTGAATTTTCTCCTATCGCGATGAACGAGGGTTCTATCAGGGTGATCCGTGCCTACAGCGCCTATTGGGACTTAAACTCAACGCCGACCTCAAGTGGAACTCGTACATACGGTCCATCGCTGATCGGGCCCAGTCGCGATGAATAGATGGTCCCTTGGGGTGTGGACGTGTAAAAGCGCCTATTGGGATTTAAACTCAACGCAGACCTCAAATGGAACACGTACATACGGTCCATCGCCGATCGGGCCCAGTCGCTATGAATAGATGGTCCCTTGGGGTATGGACGTGCCTAAAGCGCCTATTGGGTCTTAAACTCAACGCAGACCTCAAATGGAACTCGTACATACGGTCCATCGCTGATCAGGCCCAGTCGCGATGAATAGATGGTACCTTAGGGTGTGGACGTGCCTAAAGCGCCTATTGGGACTTAAACTCAACGCCGACCTCAAGTGGAACTCGTACATACGGTCCATCGCCGATCGGGCCCAGTCGCGATGAATAGATGGTCGCTTGGGGTGTGGACGTGCATAAAGCGCCTATTGGGTCTTAAACTCAACGCAGACCTCAAATGGAACTCGTACATACGGTCCATCGCTGATCAGGCCCAGTCGCGATGAATAGATGGTCGCTCGGGGTGTGGACGTGCCTAAAGCGCCTATTGGGTCTTAAACTCAACGCAGACCTCAAGTGGAACTCGTACATACGGTCCATCGCCAATCGGGACCAATCGCGATGAATAGATGGTTCCCTGGGGTGTGGACGTGCCTAAAGCGCCTATTGGGACTTAAACTCAACGCCGACCTCAAGTGGAACTCGTACATACGGTCCATCGCCGATCGGGCCCAGTCGCGATGAATAGATGGTCGCTTGGGTGTGGACGTGCCTAAAGCGACTATTGGGACTTAAACTCAACGCCGACCTCAAGTGGAACTCGTACATATGGTCCATCGCCGATCGGGCCCAGTCGCGATGAATAGATGGTCGCTTGGGGTGTGGACGTGTAAAAGCGCCTATTGGGACTTAAACTCAACGCAGACCTCAAATGGAACTCGTACATACAGTCCATCGCCGATCGGGCCCAGTCGCGATGAATAGATGGTCCCTTGGGGTATGGACGTGCCTAAAGCGCCTATTGGGTCTTAAACTCAACGCAGACCTCAAATGGAACTCGTACATACGGTCCATCGCTGATCAGGCCCAGTCGCGATGAATAGATAGTCGCTTGGGGTGTGGACGTGCCTAAAGCGCCTATTGGGTCTTAAACTCAACGCAGACCTCAAGTGGAACTCGTACATACGGTCCATCGCCAATCGGGCCCAATCGCGATGAATAGATGGTTCCCTGGGGTGGACGTGCCTAAAGCGCCTATTGGGACTTAAACTCAACGCCGACCTCAAGTGGAACTCGTACATACGGTCCATCGCCGATCGGGCCCAGTCGCGATGAATAGATGGTCGCTTGGGGTGTGGACGTGCCTAAAGCGCCTATTGGGACTTAAACTCAACGCAGACCTCAAATGGTACCTAATACGGTCCATCGCCAATCGGGCCCAATCGCGATGAATAGATTCTTTAGTTCCACCAGTTTTAATCTTCACAGCTAAGACCCGCCATACCACGTCCATTCTAACGAACCACCTTCATTCCTTTCGTATGCCCTCTGGTGAGATGTAAGTTCCACCCAAGAAGCTTCATCCCACAAACTGCTGCCTCGTGGAATCGATTCCGAAGAGGCTGCTTCCTCGATCACTATTATCTTAACCTGTTCAAGTCTAGGGTTAACCGTTATCTTTCCTCCATATCCCCATCAACTATGCCTCTTACTACCTCGAGTGGCTCTTGAGCCTTCTACAAGGTAAAAAAATACTAAAAGTTCCCAAGAGAATAAGCATTTCTATCTCGTTTAGTTTAATATTTTATCTATTTCTTCTCACCACCTAAGCACAAGTAAAATCTTGTTCTGTTGCAACACAGAACACCTTCTCGACATCAAAGGACACTTGAAACAACTGTTCAAGGCTAGGGTTAACCGTTATCTTTAATCTAACTCTCTACCTCGAGTTGCTCCCGGGCCTTGTATAGAGTTAACTTCACAGTAGAAAAATAATCACCGCAATGCTTCCGCCGACTTGTTCAAAAGCCCGGCGAGAAGTGTGAATTTAATTTAATCAGGATGACCCCAGCATTGAAAATCTGCCCTTCATCTGGTGCTTGAACATCCAGCATTGGGATTTGTGCCTTCAGGTGAGGAGGGAACATTAAAATTCAAATCTCTTTATATCTTATACATATCCATATATTATTTACTGTTCTGCCCTTCATCTGGTGCTTGAACATCCAGCATTGTTTTGTTCCCTAGATGAGGAGGGAAAAAATTCAAATTTTTTTTTTGAAAACTATATAATATAAGATTTTGGAATCAGGATGAAATTGAAAATCATATATGCCCTTTTGAATCTGACCCCCCATTGAAAATGCCTTCATCTGGTGCTTGAACATCCAAATTTGTGCCTAGGTGAGGAGGGAACAGTTTTCAAATCTCTTTATATCTTATAATATATATATTAAATCAGGATGACCCCAGCATTGAAAATTCAAATCTCTTGAACATCCATCCGTTTGTGATAGGTGAGGAGGAACAGTTAAAAATTCAAATCTACATATCTTATACATATATACATATATTTTTTTGGAATCAGGATGATCCCAGGATTGAAAATCTGCCCTTCATCTGGTGCTTGAACATCCAGCATTGGGATTTGTGTCCAGATGAGGAGCTTAAAATTCAAATTCTTTATATCTTATACATATACACATATTATACATTTTGGAATAGTTAAAAATTCAAATCTTTTATATTTTACATATCTCATATATTATACCTTTTTGGAATCAGGATGACCCCAGCATTGAAAATCTGCCCTTCATCTGGTGCTTGAACATCCAGCATTGGGATTTGTGTCCAGATGAGGAGGGAAAATCGTCAAATTTTTTATATCTTATATATATACACATATTATACCTTTTTGGAATCAGGATGACCCCAGCATTGAAAATCTGCCCTTCATCTGGTGCTTGAACATCCAGCATTGGGATTTGTGTCCAGATGAGGAGGGAACAGTTAAAATTCAAATCTTTATATTTATATATCTTATTATACATTTTTAATATGACCCCTACATTTCTGGAATCAGGATGATTGGAAAACAGTCTGCCTTATATCATGGAATCAGGATGACCCCAGCATTGAAAATCCAGGATTGAAAGTTAAAAATTCAAATTCTTTATATCTTATATATATATTCATACCTTTTTGGAATCAGGATGAAGCATTGAAAATCTGCCCTTCATCTGGTGCTTGAACATCCAGCATTGGGATTTGTGCCTAGGAGGAGGAACAGTTAAAAATTCAAATCTCTTTATATCTTATACATATACATATATTATACCTTTTTTGGAATCAGGATGATCCCAGCATTGAAAATCTGCCCTTCATCTGGTGCTTGAACATCCAGCATTGGGATTTGTGTCCAGATGAGGAGGGAACAGTTAAAAATTCAAATCTCTTTATATCTTTTATATATCTTATACAGGATATAAAATATTCATTATACCTTTTTTGGAATCAGGATGATCCCAAAATTGAAAATCTGCCCTTCATTTGGTGCTTTTTGAACATCCAGCATTGGGATTTGTGTCCAGATGAGGAGGGAACAGTTAAAAATTAAAATCTTTTTATATCTTATACATATACATATATTATTTTTGGACCTTTTTCTGGAATCAGGATGATCCCAGGATTGAAAATCTGCCCTTCATTTGGTGCTTTTTGAACATCCAGCATTGGGAATTTGTGTCCAGATTGAGGAGGGAGACCAGTTAAAAATTCAGTTAAAAATTCAAATCTTTTTATATCTTATACATATACATATATTATACCTTTTTGGAATCAGGATGATCCCAGGATTGAAAATCTGGTGCTTTTGAACATCCAGCATTGGGAATTGTGCTTGAAAATTCAAAAATTCCAGGAATCAGGATGACCCCAGGATTTCTGTGTTCATCTGAACATCCAGATTGGATTTGTGCCTAGGAACAGTTAAAAATTCAAATCTCTTTATATCTTATACATATACATATATTATACCTTTTTGGAATCAGGATGATCCCAGGATTGAAAATCTGCCCTTCATCTTGGTGCTTGAACATCCAGCATTGGGATTTGTGTCCAGATGAGGAGGAACAAATTATATCTTATAATTCAAATATTATTTTTTGGAATATCTTGAAAATACATCTGGTGCTAACATCCAGCATTGGGATTTTGCCTAGATGAGGAGGGAACAGTTAAAAATCAAATTTTTTATATCTTATATATATACACATTTATACCTATTTTTGGAATCAGGATGATCCCAGGATTGAAAATCTGCCCTTCATCTGGTGCTTGAACATCCAGCATTGGGATTTGTGTCAGATGAGGAGGGAACAGTTAAAAATTCAAATCTTTTTATATCTTATACATATACATATATTATACCTTTTTGGAATCAGGATGATCCCAGGATTGAAAATCTGCCCTTCATCTGGTGCTTGAACATCCAGCATTGGGATTTGTGTCCAGATGAGGAGGAACATTCAAATCTTTTATATCTTATATATATACATATATTATACCTTTTTTGGAATCAGGATGACCCCAGAAAATCTGCCCTTCATCTGGTGCTTGAACATCCAGCATTGGGAAAGGTGAGGAGGGAACAGTTAAAAATTCAAATCTTTTTATATCTTATACATATACATATATTATACCTTTTTTGGAATCAGGATGATCCCAGCATTGAAAATCTGCCCTTCATCTGGTGCTTGAACATCCAGCATTGGGATTTGTGTCCAGGTGAGGAGGGAACAGTTAAAAATTCAAATATCTTTATATCTTATACATATATCATATATTATACCTTTTTCTGGAATCAGGATGATTTGTTTCCAGGATTGAAAATCTGCCCTTCATTTGGTGCTTGAACATCCAGCATTGGGATTTGTGTCCAGATGAGGAGGAACAGTTAAAAATTCAAATTTTTTATATCTTATATATATACATATATTATACCTTTTTGAAATCAGGATGATCCCAGGATTGAAAATCTGCCCTTCATCTGGTGCTTGAACATCCAGCATTGGGATTTGTGTCTAGGAGGAGGAACAGTTAAAAATTCAAATCTTTTTATATCTTATACATATACATATATTATACCTTTTTGGAATCAGGATGACCCCAGGATTGAAAATCTGCCCTTCATCTGGTGCTTGAACATCCAGCATTGGGATTTGTGCCTAGGTGAGGAGGAACAGTTAAAAATTCAAATCTCTTTATATCTTATTATTATATATCAGGATGACCCCAGCATTTGAAAATTTTCAGCATTAATGACCCTTCATCTGGTGGTTGAAAAATCTTCATCTGGTTGGGACATCCAGCATTGGGATTTGTGCCAGATGAGGAGGAAAACAGTTAAAAATTCAAATCTTTTATATCTTATACATATACACATATTATACCTTTTTGGAATCAGGATGATCCCAGGATTGAAAATCTGCCCTTCATCTGGTTCTTGAACATCCAGCATTGGGATTTGTGTCCAGATGAGGAAGGAACAGTTAAAAATTCAAATCTTTTTATATCTTATACATATACATATATTATACCTTTTTGGAATCAGGATGATCCCAGGATTGAAAATCTGCCCTTCATTTGGTGCTTGAACATCCAGCATTGGGATTTGTGTCCAGATGAGGAGGGAACAGTTAGAAATTCAAATCTTTTTATATCTTATACATATACATATATTATACCTTTTTGGAATCAGGATGATCCCAGGATTGAAAATCTGCCCTTCATTTGGTGCTTGAACATCCAGCATTGGGATTTGTGTCCAGATGAGGAGGGAACAGTTAGAAATTCAAATCTTTTATATCTTATACATATACATATATTATACCTTTTTTGGAATCAGGATGATAGCATTGAAAATCTGCCCTTCATCTGGTTTTGAACATCCAGGATGATCCCAAAAATTCAAATTTCTTTATATCTTATACATATAAAATACCTTTTTGGAATCAGGATTCATTTGCATTGAAAATCTGCCCTTCATCTGGTGCTTGAACATCCAGCATTGGGATTTGTGGGATTTTAAAAATTCAAATCCATATCTTATATATATATGATATTATACATTTTTGGAATCAGGATGACCCCAGCATTGAAAATCTGCCCTTCAAATCTTTCCAGCATTGGGATTTATATAAATAGTTAAAAATTCAAATTTCTTTTATATTTATATATATATCCATATATTATACCTTTTTGGAATCAGGATGATCCCAGCATTGAAAATCTGCCCTTCATCTGGTGCTTGAACATCCAGCATTGGGATTTGTGTGCCTAGGTGAGGAACATCCAGTTAAAATTCAAATTTTATTATATCTTATACATCCATATTATAATTTTTTTGGAATCAGGATGACACCTATACATTGAAAATCTGCCCTTCATCTGGTGCTTGAACATCCAGCATTGGGATTTGTGCCCAGATGAGGAGGGAACAGTTAAAAATTCAAATTTCTTTTTATATCTTATACATATACATATATTATACCTTTTTTGGAATCAGGATGATCCAGCATTGAAAATCTGCCCTTCATCTGGTGCTTGAACATCCAGCATTGGGATTTGTGTCCAGATGAGGAGGAACAGTTAAAAATTCAAATCTTTTTATATCTTATACATATACATATATTATACCTTTTTGGAATCAGGATGACCCCCAGCATTGAAAATCTGCCCTTCATCTGGTGCTTGAACATCCAGCATTGGGATTTGTGCCTAGGTGAGGAGGGAACAGTTAAAAATTCAAATTTCTTTATATCTTATATATATACAAATCATATTCATCTTTTAATCAGGATGACCCCAGCTCTGCCCTTCATCTGGTGCTTGAACATCCAGCATTGGGATTTGTGCCTTTTGAGGAGGAAACATCCAGCATTAAAATTCAAATTTCTTTATATCTTATATATATCCATATATAAATCCTTATAGTCAATTTGGATGATTCAGCATTGAAAATTGGTGCATCTGGTGCTTGAACATCCAGCATTGGGATTTGTGTCCAATCGAAGGAGGGAACAGTTATAAATTCAAATCTTTTTATCTTTATTGAAAATCTGCCCTACATATATTATCCAGCCTTTTTTGTGGAATCAGGATGATCCCAGGATTGAAAATCTGCCCTTCATTTGGTGCTTGAACATCCAGCATTGGGATTTGTGTCCAGATGAGGAGGGAACAGTTAGAAATTCAAATTTTAAAATAACTGAAAAAAATTAGTGATTTTAAAAGTTTTTAATTTATTTTTGTGAATTTAAAAATGTTTATCTTAAATTTTGTTTAAGATATCTCTAATTTTTTTTTGAATTGAGGAAATCAATGTTATTTCTTCAAAATGCCAAGAGTTAAAGTGAGAGTTTTCGTGACTTGACGTTTTGAAATTCCGCAATGTTTGTTATTTGAAGAACTCAATTTTCAGCCTGAATTGGAATTTCGGTCCAAATCAGAGTTTTGGTCCAAATCGTTATTTGGGCCGGAATTGGACTTATAGCCTGAATTATAGTTCAAGTGAGGTTCTGAAGTTTCATGGGGTAAAAAGAGAAATTCAAAATTATTTCTTCAAAATTATCATTGCTGTTTTCAGAGCGGGACCAGTGGTTCTTTTAGTTTGGGGTCGGAGGCTCAATTTGCCCTCCATAGATCCTAGTTTAAAAATCCACATGAAGTGTGGCTTTTAAGTTAGTTTAACATAAAATAAACAAGAAATGAAGGGAAAAAAACAATCAAAAACTGATAAAGTCTCTATTTAGCAGTCTTATCGTTTTACTGTCAATGTTTACTTTTAACTATCACACCACCGTATTTTTTATGGTCGTCGGACAAAAAAAAGCACTAAAATTATAGGATTCCTCTTTTTGTCATATATCGACATTTTTTTTTATTGTTTTGTTATTGCTTTTGCTTACTGTTATTGTTTTATTTTGTTTTGTATTTTTACTGTCATCGCTGACAATAGTCGTTAAGAACTGTTGCCAGTGTGCGAGTCGTTTTATCTCGGACGTCAGCAAACCATTTATATGGCTTGACATTGTCAGGAAGCAAAACTGAGTTTTTCTTTCCTTCTTTCTTTCTTGCGTTAATACGTCATCAAGATAACTGTGACGTCAACAGCAACAAGCGAATTGGCGGGGGTTATCTGAGCGCACACCCAATTGCCAGCATGTGTACGCGTGCATATCTATGCATGTATTCGAGCTCATAGCTACATATACATTGTAGTATCCATCTACCGAAGTATGCATATTTAAATCTATAGCATATATACCGATGAGTTTTAAATAGACGGACCGAGACGTTTATTAATTTTGCAGAGTTAAAAAATAAAACACTCTGGATATCATCATTCCAACCAGCATTTTATTTGTTCTAGAATACTCGAGTTTAAATTACATAGTGGGATAAAATTTCGGGAATCTTACTTATTATAAAACGCAGATTGTGTTGTGTGTGTGTGTGTGTGTGTGTGTGTGTGTGTGTGTGTGTGTGTGTGTGTGTGTGTACGTTTATATATTGGATCGGATTTCCTACATTTTTCAACCGATTTCAACAAAACTTCACAGGACTACGTAAAATTACCTTGCGGTGGTTCTGACAGCGCCAAAAATTGGAAAAACTCAGTTGTTTTTGCACGAAATCAATTTGAAAACACAATAAAACACGATTCTGTCGCCAGAATGAAAGGGGGACAACTCATATCGAGTTATACTTATTATAAAACCCAGGTTGTTTCTGTGTGTGTGTGTGTGTGTGTGTGTGTGTGTGTGTGTGTGTGTGTGTGTGTGTGTGTGTGTGTGTGTTCGTTTATATATGGGATCGGATTTCCTACATTTTTCAACCGATTTCAACAAAACTTCACTTTTTTTTTGGCAGGTAGTGTTTCTTATTGCCTTTTTTTTTTTTCTTTATTTTTACATTCAGAATGCTTTAAAATTCCATTTACAAGACAATTGTTTATAATAAAATTCTATTCAATCGGTAGACTCATAACGATTGAAAACAATGTTTTTGTTTGGGTTTGACCAATTCGTAAAAAAAAACAAAAAAAATAACAAGAAAAACTAATTAAGACATGCGTGTCCGTCAACCTTAAACAATAATCTTTGTCAATTTTATTTTTCAGTCTTTATGATAATCGATACTTGATCTATCTCTTACTGTTACATCCCCGGGCAACGCCGAGCTCTGCTGCTAGTATTTAATAAACGTGTTGACTGAAATAAGGATAAGCTGGAATGCCCCCCCCCACAGACACCAACAAAAAAATAGAAAAAAATATAGACGTTTCCTAAGTCTAGGAAAATTGTATAATGTCAATTTTGACGAGTTTCTTTTATTTGCTTGCCTTGAAAATCCTGAACTTTATACCTGAACCAGATCGACAGACCACTGTCCTCCACTACCGAGTAGGTATCCTCCTGGGTATGACGATAAACTACATCCGGCAGCAAGACCTCTGATGGGGAGATTGGAGATTTTGAGGGGAGCGAAATCATCTTTTAATTGCTGTTGTTCGAAGGTCCAGTTTTATAGTAAAAATACCAGCAATACATTTTCATAGTAAAAAAAGAAATTACCAGCAATACATTTTTGAAAACGAAAAAAATTACCTGGAATACATTTTTGAAAAGAAATTAATAATGCTCCCAAGAAAATTAAATTTCGGCATTAAATGACCCATGAGGAGCTGATATGCCAGTAAACAAACAAACAAAACCAAGTTGGTACTTTTGAGTGTATTTTTTAAAATCTTTTACTAAAATTCAGTTGATTGATTGATATGTTTTCTACGGCTTTTTTGCAGGTTATTTAAAGCCAGAAAACATTTCTAGATTGTAAGAATTTTTTTTAGATAATAATGATTTAGTGGTACAAGTCTTACTAATTAACCCATAGCTGAGGGAGAATAGATGGGTACGTACCTTTCCCAAGGGTATTTGCTTGTAAATTGATGAGATCTCGACGCCAGTCTAGTAGTGCGCTTAAATTAAAAAAATGTCTAGGTACCCTAGCGAAGAGCTCATCCTAACAAATACTATGAAAATATTTATAGAAAAGGCAATCTTAAGATGGTGGGAAAGTGACTGAAGCCAAGACGCCAGATCAGGACCAATAATATTGCTGATTTTTCTTTGGATTTTATCAATGTGCTCTAGACAAAGAGCAGGACCACCGAGTGGTATGTAGCAGCAATAAAAAGTCTTACAATTAACCCATAGGGAGGGGGAGAAAAGGTGGATTTATGCCGTTCCCAAGTTTATTTGCGTGTAAGTGAATATAACGAACCCAACTAGAATTGGAACTCGGCTCTCCAATTAACATTTCCGAACTATCATCCATTACACCACCCACACATCCAAGCTTACAGCACCTGGTATTCCCAAGCGTTCACCACTCTAAGTACTGAGCTGCCTCGACGTTGCTTACTTATGTCCAGGAAAGTACCAACGCGGGAGCCTCTTCCATAAAGTAACAATTCTTTCTTATTATGTGTCCCAGAAGTTTCATCTGCCTCTTCCTGGTGTTATAATAAACTTCCTCTTTGTTTGCATCCTCTCCAAGACCTCACCGTTGCTCACACGCTCTCTCCATGATATCCTTAGCATCCTTCTGTAGAACCACATCTCCGCTGCCTCGAGTCTTTTCTTCATCTTTGAGGAGACCGTCCAACATTCGCTGCCGTATAGGAGGGCATATGTCACGTAGCAGCTCAGTACTCTTTTCTTCGTCACCAAAAAATCCTCCTGTCTCGCAGTACTCTGCCAAGCTTTTGGAATGGATCCTTGGCGGTCCCAATCCGTCTTCGGACCTCAGCATCGCCCCTACCGCCCTCCGTCAAAACATTTCCCAGATATTTAACAATCTAAAATGTTTCACTATTATTAAAGCTTCCCTCAAGATTAAGAGAAAACAG
This sequence comes from Acanthosepion pharaonis, assembly GCA_903632075.3. Taxonomy (NCBI): domain Eukaryota; kingdom Metazoa; phylum Mollusca; class Cephalopoda; order Sepiida; family Sepiidae; genus Acanthosepion; species Acanthosepion pharaonis. Next base: position 297,604 of record CAHIKZ030001519.1, on the reverse strand, counting down.
ACAAAAAGACAGAACTTTGGTATTTTTAATTTTGTTTGGATCGATTCACATTGGTCAGTCATGTATCACATACATTAAAACTATAGATAATTCTATATGTATGTAAGTTTGTAAAAATTATGTCTAAGCGAGCATCAGATGGTGATTCGTAACTGTGTATGTCTAATGTGTTCACCTTTTTGTGGACAGCAGGTATAGTGATGTGGCACTCCATTAATCGGACTGTTTTTAGATACGTACTCTTTGTATTAGACAGATTTAAGAATGGATTCATGGTGATGTAATGTAATGCTTTAGGCGTTGCGTTTATCGTTGGTAATAAAGTTATTATTAAGCTTTTAAAGTATTTTCTCCTTTGTAACACCTTCGTCGTGACCAGCCTGGGGTGAATCCTGGTTTGATCAATGGCGTGATCTCTTCGATCCTGACCTGCCTTACCCGACGTTGTGATTGATTGATGATAAGGAGGCCAAGATCGATTCGTCGGAGGTAGTATCTTCGTGCTGAGCTGGGCTGGTCCAAGTAGAGTGAAGTCGTACAGCAAAATTGGAGAAAAAACAGCACTCAAAATATATATAAAAAAAAAATATTTACTATTTCTTAATTGAATACTGCATACAATGGTTTGTTAATAGTCGTTAGAGTCTAAGGTGTTAGCATGCAGGAGTTTGTCGACCGAATCCGTTCCTAAATAAGTTTTGGCTTGCGGAGTTAGCGAAATTTGCTTCACTGATTTGGTAAGTTTGGCTCAAGGCTGAAGTCGGAGGTTCTCGTGTTCTGCAGAAGTTGTGGAATCTCTCAGCGACCTCCGCCACGTCTCTTCTGTCTCTTCTAAGGTTTCAACTGCCAACTCTCTGAATTCGCTTTGCGCATGCGTATTTATGGACTCCAACTAGAAACCGGCGCGGGGCGAGATATAGTTTGGGTTTCGGAGAACCCCATGACTTTCAACAAGAGTCCATTGCTGTCTACCAAAACAAAACTGATGTAGGGGTGAGATGTAGTTGGGTGTGGCGAATTGGTATTTCAACCACCTGTCATTTCCATTGTTTCTGATCCTGAGAAATTAAATTATTCATAATTTGGGGGAATTCTTCTTCTCTCATAGGAGATTGCAGGTATCGCTCCGTCTGGTTATTTCTGCTTTCTCTTATTTCAATCTCCCACCAGTGCTCTCCAGTGGGCGTGGCATCTTCTTCAACCGCCTTAATGTCTCCTTTGTGCCTGCTACCCTTCAGTGGATACAGGCAGCGCCTCCTTCTTCTTTGATCGCTCTTCTGTGCCTGTCACTTCCATAATTCAGTCGAAGACTAAATAAAAAAAATATTGTTCAAAATTCTATCACCTCATAAGTGAATTAACACAGCAATTGACTTTCTTGCCTTTGACCCAAAAGACACTTTCCCAGGGAAAATTTTGCAACTCATGATGACAATTCGATCGGCCAAAAGTCAACATATCCGCAGGTGTTCAGCTCATTATTTACAATCCTGGCATCTCTGCAAAAAGATTTGATTTCTCACTGGTATTCAATCCAATTCCCCACATGTCGATTTCACAGGCGTTGCCTGACGAATACTGTCAACACTTGTCCCGTCGTACAAACCAAGCATTGCTCTCAGCCGATCATCTGGCTAATTTTATAAACCTCGATTTTCTGGGAATCAATTGTTATCAGTCTATCGATCTTGATATTCATTTAACCCTTTCCATAGCAGTTTATTCATCAATATCTCATTTTCGTTGATATTCCAGGTCTTTATTATTATTCATTACCAGCAACCTAAATAGTGTTACACCTTAAAGAATTTTTTTTTCTAATTAGGGTGGCATTGGTAAAATCAAAGTTATGACCATTATCGTTCCTGTTCAATACGAGAAAGTTAGCTCGTTTTCCAAACGCAAATCTCTCTTGTATTTGTAGATGCGGGGTTTTTACATCAAAATAAAAAATATATTGTTAAACCATTGGTTGTATAATTTTAAAGGATATTTATTTTTAAACATAAATAACAATTTCTTAATTACTGCACTGCTGGTTTTCTATATTTCTGCATATTTTCTTTCCCGCGCTTTTGCGTACATGGGTAGAATTAGAGTATTCCTATTTTGTCCTTTGACGTCACAAGCTAATGTGCGTAAATAAAACGTTATATTTATTCTGTTTTATGTAAAAAGTTAAGCATCAATTAAGCATCACTTAAATCCAGTTGATTAAATTTTATATTTACTAATAGGAAACATCTCTTGGACAAATATTTTAAAGAGAATTTTAAATTTGTTGTTTAAAATTTTCATATACTATGGTGGCTCGATGATTGTCAAAAAAACGAGAAATATGAAATTAGATTAATTTATAATACTCTTCCGTTATTGAATAGTATTCTACCAAAAGAAGATATTAGAATTATGCCCTTTTTGTACATCCATAGAAAAAAAAAATAATCTAACAGTTGCTAAAAGGTTTGGTTTGGTTTGGTTTGTTTATGGCACATCAACCTCAATGAGTCATTTAATTTTTTTTTCCTGGTAATATTTTTGTTTTGTCAAAAATCTATTTCTGTTAATATTTTTTCCTCAAAAATATATAGCTGGTAATATTATTTTTTCAAAAACGTATAGTTGGTAATATTATTTTTTCAAAAATATATAGCCTGTAATATTATTTTTTTCAAAAACGTATAGCTGGTAATATGTTTTCAAAAACATATTGCTGATAATAGTTTCTTTTTTCCAAAAACGTATTGCTGGTAATTTTTTTTCTTCAAAGATTTATTTCTGGTAATAATTTTTTACAAAGTATTTCTCGTATTAAAACCTATTTTTACATCTTTATAATGCTTTTTAGCTCAGTTTCGGGGTCAACTATTTGCCCATATCTGGGACCCTAACAGGTGCTACCACCCCGGGCCAGGGTGGACGTGGGAACACCAGCAATTAAGATGTGGTTCCACGCTCCTCAAACCCTCCTGATCAGAGGCCTTGCTGTTGGACGTAGTTTATCGTCTTACCCTGGACGCGGATGTAGTTTATCGTCATACCCAGGACGGTTGCTAAAAGGGAAAAATAAAATAAAATTCTTTTAAAAAGGTTCCAACACAAAAATGGCATTAAACTTTACATTTTTTGATTCTTTAAATATTTCTTGGTTTAATAAAGGTAACTCTTGTGACGAACAAGAACGGGATGAATTTCGAGATCACACTGAATATATTTCTGTTGCTTACTACAGAAGTTTAGGTTTCCGCTCTGTTTCCAATAGAAAATCATAGTGAAAAGAGAAGTTGCTGATCTGTAAAAAAACATTTCTAACACTGCTACGGTTACGTATTCAATATATTTCATAGTCAGGGGGTCCCTAAGGAAAGCGAGAAGAAAGGACTAAGTATAGACTACAAGAAGACATAATGCATGGTCATCAGCAAAAGGATGAGCCTTAAGTGAACATTACAAATCGGGAATATTAAAATCAAACAAAAATGTAAATATCTGGGAAGTGTTCTAACAGAGGACGGAAAATGCGACCCTGAGATCCGAAGATGTATTGGGATGGCCAAAGATGCCTTCCAAAAGCTAAGCAGAGTATTATTAAACGACAGAAAAAAAATTAGTTAGAAACAAAAAAAAAATGTTACGTGATATCTGTCCTTCTGTATGGCAACGAATGCATAATAATCAAATGGGTTGCAGTCTGGAGAGTTAGGTGGCCAGTTGTAAGGGGTGATGTGGACGCCGAAAATGTCTGACAGCCATGACTGGGTTCTCCTGCTTGTGTGGCATGGTACAGAGTCCTGTTGCCAGATATAGGGTTTCCAGCAGTTACACTATAGACCCAGAGCAGCACTATCTCCTCATGACACTTGATGTAAGCCTCCATGTTGAGTCTGAGGTCCTCACCAACGAATTCTAAAGTTCTTATCCGAACGATCATGCGCGAAATTTAAAATTTTAGATGGCGACAAATTACCCATCGCACCCTGTTGTGTGTGTGTGTGTGTGTGTGCATATATATATATATATATATTTATAAACGTTTCATTAAATAATATAGACAAGTGTTGTCTATTTATTTTATGTAAAATTTTTTCGTATCTTCTGATAAGTTTGATAACATTATCATTAACCGAAAAAGAAATTCACAATATTTATCCATTATTTTTAATATAATCTAAGCTTTTCGGCTTATTTAAGCCATTATCAAAGATGTAATTACAAACATATCAAACAATATATACGGACACGACAGTGATGATAGTCTGTCATTGTTTAGTTTACATAGTGGATCACTAAGCAACGATGAACACGCGCATATAAGACGCTAGAAGTTTTTCATTATACCGCATCTCATGACGTCACACATGACTACAAGAGTGAATTGGAGAATGAAATAAGGAAAGCCGTTGGTACAAACCAATGGCTTTTTTTTACCAATTATAAAAAATTATAGACATTTAAGAATATTTGTAGAGATGCCATAGTTGATTTTGTTTAGGTTGGGTTTTTAACTGTTTGATGTATAATGCTTCAAGTATTTTTAGTTTTTGTCTATTGTTTTCATGTCGAAGTATAGTTGTGTTTTTTCGACAAGTATTTTACGGAATTGTGTGTGTGGGGCAGGCATGTTGTTTTAAATGCCTAAAAATGTTAGAGTTTTCATTAAAATGTAGTGTCAAGCGTCGTTAAAGCGAGTTTGTGGTGTGACCAACATAAATATTATTTAATTCGTTGGAGATACACTCTCCCAAAGGGCATGATTTTATAAACTATGTTGGTTTTTTTGCAAATAAAACCGGGGAGAAGAATCATTATAGAGTATTAAGTATTATATATATATAACTTGTTCCAAAAAATCCCTTATAAAGTACTGAAAGAGGAAGAGAGTTGGATTCATACTTTTCCCAAGGGTATTTGCGCGTAAGTGTATGTAACGAACCCAACTGGAATTCGAACTCGGTAAAGTGGGGGTAAATGAAAACATAAAGGATACTTAAATACATAATCATAAAGCGACTGCTGACATTTCTGGGATACATAATGAGGAAGGAGGGGCTTGGGAATTTAAATTTAAATAAAAAAGCGCAGAATCAGAGATCGGACCACCTATCTCACGAGCTTATGTAAATGAATGACAGAACGGGGATGGGAAGAAGGATAAAAAATTTTATATTACTTAGAGCTATAAAAGATAGGAAGAATATTAGAATATGATCAAAATTGTTTTTTAGGAAAATGGCTCATAGAAGAAGAACTCCATTTATGTACGTCTTTATGTAATCGTGTTGCTGCCACTCAAAATGAAAGAGTAATTTGATTATTTCTTTAAATAGCTTAGATGTGGCACCCGGTATAATATAATTCATTATTCAGTCGTAACTATTTTAAATCAATTGTTAACCATCACACCACGCCGATTTATATTATTTATGGAGTGATTTCACAGTGGAGGCTTGTATTTGTACTAAGTCGGTCCTAAAATAGGTTCGACGTTGTCAAAACATTAGAACTTGATATAATAGGTATTACGCAGAGTAATCTTGTCTGGTCGCTGATATTTAGTATTCGAAACGTCGGTCGTACGGCATTGACTGACTGACTATATTTAGTCACCCCCCCACGTGAAATATCATATAAATAAGGCCGGTTTAATAAATGGGATCTCCGAGCCCGTGTGCTCGGCCAAAATATGTAGTGTTTAAACCCGTATAAAAACGGGTTCAGGGTTGGTTTACCTCCCCGAAAGAGTCCGCCCTCGGCGTAAATCGTTCATTTCCTCCCCGCCTGAAGGCAGAGAGTTCAACCGGTCATTTATCGTCTGACTTCAGACTGAACTCAGACCGACCCACTGAGCGACTGCCACGTTAAAATGATTCCTTAACATTAAATGTCTGGTAGAGTCTATTAACTATAGAATAGGTGTTATTCCACTATAAATATATATGGACCATTATTATCAGATCTAAATAGAGAAAGAAAGAATTCAAAAACTTTAGAATCCCACACTAACCATAGATATAATTTCCTTTAGCATGAAACATTATCATCCAACCATTAGGCTTTGAAAATGATCTCCTGTTAACACAGTGTTATTCAGAAACACACCTATTCTATTATTAATAGACTCTCCCACCATATATATAGTAGTAGCAGTGGCCAGGGAGCTCAGTGAGTTTTGAGTCCAGTCGATGTCGGACATTAAAGTATCAACCACCACAACTAGATTGCTGCGTCATTTAACTATTATCTCAAGTTCCTAACGTTTTGTACGTCGAACCCTTTTAGGACCGACTTAGTGAAAATACAAGCCTCCAAATGTGAAAACTTTCCAACACATTGGCGACGAAGGATTTATTAAAATGTCAGATATTCGGAGAAAAAAAAAAACTTTTCGTTTGGACAGAAACACACAGAAAGAGAACAGATTCAACTATCAAAGCAACAAATCTAAACTGATAGCCAACAAGCAATCAAAAAGCATACTCATTTTTCATGCTCTCATTAACACACCTTGTACACTGTATATTTGAACACTACACTATACGACTCACCAGAGACATTTTCATACCTTGTAAATGAAAATAAATCTTTGGTCATTTCTCCAAATCAGAGTCTAATTTGTTTCTTCATTCTAACCAACTTCCACCACGGATCAATATAACAGTATTACATTAAATGATATATAAGATCAATATGTATAATGAGTCCAAAAACAGATTTTTATCAATAGTAGTCAGACCACATATTGAACTCTATATATCTATGATTAACAATTCCAGACATTATCAATTACATATTTATATCCAAGCATACAGCACCTGGTATTCCCAAATTTTCACCCTTCTAAAAACGGACCAGGCTTACGTTGCATTATTTTCTAACAAGAAAAATATAAATCTAAAAATATTTTTCTGGCTTTAAATAACCTGCAAAGGGTTGATAAACCGTCAGAAATAAATTGTCACTCAATTATTTCTGTTATCTTCTGTCTTCCTAATTCCCGCCGTCCTGGTTATAACGATAAACTACGCCCGAGTCCTGGGTAAGACGATAAACTACGTCCGACAGCAAGGTCAAGAGGTTTTGAGGAACGTGGAACAACCTCTTAATTGCTGGTCGTCCCAGGTCCACCCTGACCCGGGGTGGTAGCACCTGTTAGGGTCCCAGCTATGGGCAAATAGTTAATCCCAAAACTGGGATAAAAACACTGAAAATGTAAAAATAGTTTTTAATACCAGAAATACTTTGTAAAAAATATTACCAGCAATAAATTTTTGAAGAAAAATAAAAACTATTACCCACAATACGTTTTTTAAAAAGAATATTACTAGCAATACATTTTTGATGTAAAAAATATTATTAGTAATACTTTTTTTTGTTCCAATATTACCAAAAATGCATTTTTTTTTCTAAAAAATTGCCAGAAATAGATTTTTGACAAAACAAAATATTACCAGCAATAAAAGTTTTGTCGGCATTAAATAACCCACTGAGATGTTGATATGCCGTAAAACAAAAGAAAACAAAACAAACAAAAACCAACTTAATTTCTATTTATTTATTTTTTTTTTTTTTTTTTGATTTGGGTGGTATTTGGTGTTTTTTTTTAACCTGTTTAATTTTTTTCTGTTTCTTATATTCTCCCACACTCAGTAACCGCCTACGTCTTAGTGGCTTTGTTACCTTGCTTGCGGTGAAATGAATAAATAATAATGTTTGTGTATGCGTCATCATGTACACGTTCACTTTTACGTTTTAAAATTTGCATTTGTCATTGTGGGTGTTTATGTTTATGTATGTGTATGCTGTTACGATAACCGCTTCGTCAGTCAAGCAAACGAAATATCTGCAACTAATAGTCGTGTTGAAAATCAATCTGTCCAATCAGAGAGCAGACCTCTTCGCCACCAGTCCCAAGGACAACAACTTAATATACATAATGTTGATCTTTTTGTTCAATACTCACATGTAAAATGTGATACACTTTTTTTAGGCATTTGAATGAGGTTTCCATGAATATATTAAACTGATTACGTTTATTCTAATTTCATATGGTGACGTTTAACAAGCGTAAAAAATTACCGATGAGCAAATTGCGGCCTAAAAATGTAATATATATATATATATATATATATATATATATATATAAAAAACAATCGTCTATCTATCTATCTATCTATATATATATATATATATATATATATATATATATATATATATATATTGTTTCATTAAAAACGACAGACAAGGTATACGGTTAAGCTTTTTATTTAATTTTTCTTGTGTTCTGACAAGAGCTTTTCTTTTCTGGACAAAGGGTGTGTAAGAACTGTCCAAATGTTTTATATTTCCGAGCGCTTTCGGCTATACCTTTAGCCATTATCAAGGATGATTCGATTTTTCAGCTTAATTGAGTGTGTGCGTTATGTGTATGTCTTAGTGTGTTTTTAATTTCCGAATACGATTAGCACATTGTGGATTTATTCGTAGTTAATATTGTTAAGAGTTGGCTTTTTCTTTTTTATTATTAAAGCTTCCATTATTTTAAATCTTTTTTTGCAGGTGGATGCAGTTAATATATTTCTGTTTTCTACTAGTATGTGCTAACCGTATTCGGAAATTAAAAACACCCCTACCACACACTAAGACATACATCCCTGAGGGATGCTGTTTTAGGCTTGGATACGAAACTAAGCAGATATGAAATTTCGAGAGTTTATGTCGAAAAGGATTTTACTTTAAGGCATTATTTAACCTTAATTGATCGGCAAAAGTTCTTCGTGGCCGAGTCGGTTAAAGCACGTAAGATGAAACGATGGTTCCTTCTGCTCAGGGCGGGGGACGCAGGTTCGAATCCTGACGGAGAAACTTATACCTGTTTGTTAAGATTTCTCGAACATTCAGGCCGGTAGACGAAAATAAATAAATATACTGTTTAATAAATAAACGCAGCGTCAATTCAAATATGAATAACCATAACGTTTAAAAATATATATATATATATATATATATATATATATATATATATATATATATATGAAAGGCAGGATGTGTGTGTGTGTGTGTGCGTGCGTGCGTGCGTGTAACGAATGAACATAAATTTACATGCACATGCTCCAAGTTAGTGGGAAGGCCAAGACCGACTTTGCATTTCTCAATTCTCAATGATTGTGGAAATAATTGATTTTTTCATGCTTCTACGGCAGTTTTTCATGTAGTTTGCGGGCATTTTCTACTGGCCAGAGTGAGACCTATAGTTGGCTGCCACGAATAGGCAGGAAGATTCTATTGGCCAGCATGAGATAAAACAGCTGGCTGACACGAATGTTAACTAGCATGCTAGCATGCAAAAAAAGTCGATAGCTGCATTCGTCACAAGTGGGAAAAACTTAAATCTGCATGGCACTTTACTCCAATTGGCTCGTTCACTTGCTTAAACTCAACGTTGATTCTGATTCTGTAGAACTGGGTTGGGTGTGAAAAAGTATTTGTTGTTAACATTCTTTTTTCATTCGGTTTTTCCAGTTACGAGTCCTTTTTTTTTAAAGCTGATCGTTTTGTGTTCATTTTGTTTAGTTCTTTTTTCGTAACATTAAATGTTTAGTATAGAGCTTAGAAGAAATTCACAGTGTGAGATAGGCAAGAAGTAAGGCATGTAGCAACATCAGCACGGCAAAGGGCACTCCTTTAAAGGCAAGGAAGGGCAAAAATATTTTAAGTCAAGTGATAGCGATTGCTGTACGTGTCGTACGATTTTTGAATCAAGCACGGGCAACGCCGGGCCATGCTGCTAATATATATATATTATGGACTTGCTTGATATCTTAGAAGTGACAGATTTTGTCCTCCAGGGCCAGTGGTTCATGTTCGATCTCAGGTAAGAGTTAAGACATCGAATGATGGTTAATACTTGTTCAGAAGACGGGTGGAATCAGTCGATAGCTTAACGTTTATTGGCAGTGGAAACGGAATAGACGAACAGAGTTCAAATTTAGGTCTAGTCTGTAGAATTCATTTTGGCATATAATACTTGTGAAAAGCATGGGTCCGTTTTTTGTTCGCCTTGCCCAAGGTCTCTTAAATAGCAGGGTAAAAAGGGATTACCCAACC